>AP025070.1:26959320-27116839 GCA_036186865.1 Eustoma russellianum | reverse complement strand
TAAATTGTTGACTCTGGAAAGTATGGGACAGTCTCATAAAATGTGACGTCACTAGAAATTAAGTACCCACTTAAATAACATCCATATCTTTTTTGATGACTGAATGCCCCACAAAAAAAAAATCCAAATTCATTGTTCAACTGGACATAAGGAGTGGTAGGAGAATAAAGCAGAATAAGCAATTTCAATTTCAAGGTAAAACGATCGATCAAGAAACAAGATGTTCAAACGGCATATATGTCCAAAAGTGCTTGGGAACTTTCATTTGAAAAGAAGGCATTTAGCAACTTCCAGTAAATGTTTATTTTTCTATCTACACATGAAGAATTCCATTGTAGCATGCAAGATTTAAAAGGGTTAGAAAAGTTCTTTTTTTTTTGTTGCATTATTACTTGGCAAAACACAAACGCGAACAACTAAATTGTGTTCTTATTCCACCACAAGAGAAAAAAGCTAATGAACAATTCTGATCGGTTTTCATTACATATAACCAAGTGACAAGAGATTACTCATCAACAAAAATGACAAAACACTTAAAACCGAGCAAAAAAGACTCCATATGTTATATTCCGTGCTAAGAAAAAAAGGGAAAGAAAATTTAAATTATGATTAAACCAAATCTTATCCTACTCAAATAGTCAAAACTTCCCCCTAAATTTCCTCACTATCTCCCTTATCACTCCCCAAATCCCTCCCTATCATCTTAATCTTATTAACCCTAATCCCCTCCCCCTCTTTCTTTTGAAACGGCAGCCTCCTCTCCCCCTTTCCTCTCTCAATTTTCGGCCATAAGGGATAAAGGAAAAGAAGGATCTTCGATCCAAGATTCAAGAGGAGGAGATCACAACTCCAATCAGATCTTCATCACTCTCGCATAGCTATCAACTTTCGCTAGGATCGAGGTAGGTGCATACTAATTATTTCATCAAAACGGTATGAAGACTTGCATAGGCAAAAGGGTATTTTTATGTGTTGTTGTTGTGGTTTAATCATTGATTTAGATTGGATCTTATTATATGCCCCAATGTGTTTATTTCCCGTTATACGTTCGTGATTTCAATGTGACCTTGTTGTGGTATGTTTCTATGTGGGGATGTGATGTCGTTATGCGTTTATGGATATGTGGGATGGGGTGAAAGGTTGAATGAGATTGATGAATGGACTGCAAAAATTTCAGAATAGGAATCCTGAAATACGGGGACATCGATCGATCGACGTCCAGCAGCTGAGGGATCGATGTGCCTCAGAAGGACATCGATCGATCGACGTCCAGAAGGTGAGGGTTGGATGTACCTAAGATGTACATCGATCGATCGACGTCAACTGAGTGAGGGTTCGACGTGTCTCAGTTGGACGTCGATCGATCGACGTCAGAGGATGACGTCCAACCGTTTTCTTTCCCTTTCTCTTGCATTCATGGCACGTGCATGTGCATGAGGTACCCAATTTCTGAGGGCGTGGGTGTCAGGAGGTCGGGCGTGGGTGTCATGCGATACGCAGCGTCTATAAGGCGTGGGTGTCGTGCGAATACGCAGCGTCTATAGGGCGTGGGTGTCAGAAGATACGCAGCGTCTATAGGGCATGGATGTCGTGCGATACGCAGCGTCTATAGGGCGTGGGTGTCCAGAACGGCAAGTGGTGGCTAGAGACCATAACGCTGGGATTAGGTCCCGGGAGCATGCATTGCATATAGGTCTAGGAGCAATATGCCTGACATGTTTCTAGTTGCGTATGATACGTTATGTGAGAATGCATCACGTACTTGCGCATGCATCTTGTGTGGATTGTTTACTTTTCGTATAAGTCATGTCGTGTCATTTATGTCGGGTACGTGGAGTGTCTTACTTTCCGATTGCATGTTGTTTGTCTTATGTGGTTACGTGACAATATCTTTTTGGGTATGTAAGTCTTGTATTGTTTTGAGAGGCACCTACTGGGTGATTACCATCACTCACCCCCTACTATTCCAGGTGAAGCCGAGACGGGGTATGACTACATCTTCGTTGAGGATGGGTCCGACACCATAGAATGGGCTGAGTGACTCGTAGATATGTGTGCGGCAAGGATGGAGACGGGCTTTTTGGTGGTGCCATGGGGTGACACAGACAGTTTAATTTTCGGCTTTACTTTGAAAACAGTTTCATGCTTTTAAATTTAGACATTTGACCTTGACTTGTAAGGCCCGGTCAGCCTAGGATTATTGTCGTTATTTTCTTAGAGATCGTTAATTTTCAAAATTAGTGTTGCGACTTATCGTTTCTGCAGAAAGAAAAGAAAAACTTTCTATGTCAGCATTGACGTGTAGCAGGTTGATGTGACGCCTTGTATTCTCCTGAGTGAGATACGGCGGGTGCACCGTTACCGAGGATGGAGCTCGGGAGCGGGACGCTACAGGTGGTATCAGAGCCCAGGCTTCAGATACGCCTCGGGAACGTGGAAACTAGTTAATCACCCCTAGGATAAGTGATGATCTGTTTTCAAATGATTTTCTTAACTCAAATAAAACGTAGTAGACATAAGCTATGACTGGGGTTTTGGTTGGTGAGTGCCGTTAGTAAGTATACGGAATAGGTTACCCTTTTTTTTGACCTCCATTCATATACCTCTTTTCAAAAATCTTAAGTCAAATTTTGTCTAACGTGCTTTAATCGTCTACAGACAATGCCTCCACGACGTGAACCATCAAGGAACGGTGGAAATGACAGAGACAAACGTCAGGGGCAAGGGTCGATTCCCCAAAACCTTGCGGATACACTGGCCAATCTGACGGCCTTAATAGCCCATCAGCAGACGCAGATGGCGCAACAATATACTCAGATGACACAGCAACAGGCACAGATTGCCCAAATACTTCAGCACACTCAGCAGCAACAGCAACAACAACCGCCACTGCCACCTCCACCGCATCAGGGTTTGATGTTCTATTACAGGGAGACGCAGAACTCCCGGATACCGATGTTCCGGGGTACCACTCGGCCTGAGGAAGCCGAGATTTGGCTCAAGAACATAACTAAACAGATAAGACTGATACAGGTACCCGCGGATCTGAAAGTGGAGGTGACTACCCTATTCTTGGAAGGGGAAGCTGAGAGGTGGTGGAACGGGGTGAAACGCAAATTGACTCCACCAGTGACTTGGGAGCAATTTGTTGAGGAGTATAAGAAGCACTATGTTCCGGGTAGTGCTATTCAGAGAAGGATGGCAGAATTCCAGCTGTTGACACAAGGATCCATGACGGTTGATCAATACTCTGAGAAATTCCACGAGCTGGGCCAGTATATGTCGTGCATCATGGACAACGAGGAGGCCAAGATGCTAAAGTTCCATACAGGGTTGAGTTTTCGCATCTAGCAGGCGATTGTTTGTGCAGAGACCACCACATTTGAGGGATTGCTGGAGGTATGTCGACGTGTAGAGAGAAATTTGGAAAGGGCAGCTGCACTAGAGAGACTGAAAAGACCCCGTGAGGAGTTGCAGACGGGTAAAGCAGGGAGATGGCTGAAAGTACCTCGGCGCCCTCAGTCCAGGCAACCTTTCCGACCGGAACGTCAGCAGAAGGCAGTGATTCAGACCCCGATGATTGAGGGTCCGGCACCGACTGATGCGCAACCAGTAAAGGCTGCGGCACCTATCCCACGGTGTACACCGTGCGGACGTTTTCATCTGGGACCATGTGGAAGGATCAGAGAATGTGCTATAACTGCGGGAAGCAAGGACACATAGCTAAGGAATGCTCAGCACCGGCTTAGGTGAACCCGCAGACACAGGCTCAGCAGGGAGGACGAGGTCAGACAAATGCTCGGATACACGCGATGACGGATGCAGAAGTCGAGGAGTCGGGCGACGTGGTGACGGGTACAATTATTTAAGTACTTAATTTCGAAGTTGGATTAAATTTTATGTGTTGTTATGAGTTGTGTGCTAAACCTTGAATGTGGTAGGTGTGATTTTAATTAACAAAGTGCCAGCAAATGTTCTGTTCGATAGTGGAGCAAGTCACTCGTTTATGGCAAAGAGATTTGCCAAGAATCTCAATATTCTTCCCGAGTGGATTGAGACTCCATACCGTATACAAGCCACGGGTGGCCAAGTACTTGTGTCCCACCATCGTTACAATAGATGTGAATTGGAGATTAATGGTCTACAGTTTTCTGCGACTTTGATACCGATCCAGATGTTCGACTTCGACATTATTCTGGGCATGGACTTCTTGGCTGAGTATCATGCAAATATTAATTGCCGGCAACTCCAGGTCAGCATGAAGACACATGAACTGGGGGAAACCATTTTTCAGGGGAACCGTAAATTTAAGAAGGCACCCCATAAGCTTTATTTGACTGCGGCTCAAGCATTTCGAGCACTAAAGAAAGGAAGAGAAGGATTTTTGATTTACTCAATGGGTGCTGAATAGGAAGTTTCGCAGATCGATCAAATCCCTGTGGTAAAGGAATTTACAGACGTCTTTCCCGAGGAGCTATCGGGACTACCACCAGAAAGAGAGGTAGAGTTCGAGATAAATCTCATACCCGGCGCTCAACCCATATCCAGGGCACCCTACCGCATGGCTCCAGCAGAGCTCAAGGAGTTGAAGGAACAGTTACAAGAACTTCTGGATCGTAAGTTTATTCGGCTCAGTGTATCACTCTGGGTGCTCCAGTCCTGTTCGTGAAGAAGAAGGATGGGAGCATGAGGTTATGTATAGATTACCGGGAGCTAAACAAGATCACTATCAAAAACAAGTATTCATTACCTCGAATCGAGGATCTCTTTGATCAGCTACGGGTAATGATAAGTTAGAGTTTTAATTTGAACTCTCAGTTATTCGTTAATATACACCACTAACTAAATTTCTTCTAGGGGGCTAGAGTGTTTTCCAAAATCGATTTGCGATCCGGTTATGACCAGTTGAGGATCAAATCTGGGGATACAGCCAAAACCGCTTTTCGAACACGCTATGGCCACTATGAATTCCTGGTTATGCCTTTTGGACTAACCAATGCTCCAGCCGCCTTTATGGATCTAATGAACACGGTATTTCGGACACAGCTGGACAAGTACGTTGTGGTGTTCATTGATGATATCCTGATATACTCCCCCGATGAAGAAACTCATGCTGAGCAATTGAGGGAGGTTTTAGAGACTCTTCGGAGAAGCAAATTGTACGCCAAGTTCAGTAAATGTGAGTTTTGGTTGAAAAGCGTAACCTTTTTGGGTCATGTGGTCTCCGAAGAAGGGATTTTCTGTAGACCCAAAGAAAGTAGAGGCGATCACCGAGTGGCCTAGACCTACTAATGTGACGGAGGTAAGAAGTTTTCTTAGACTGGCTGGGTACTATAGGAAGTTTGTCGAGGGCTTCTCATCGATTGCAGTGCCTCTAAGCCGATTGACTCAGAAGAAGTCAAAGTTCGAATGGACCACCGAGTGTGAGCAGAGCTTCGCCGAGCTAAAAAGGAGATTGACCTCAGCCCCTGTTCTTGCCCAGCCCTCCGCGTCAGAAGGGTTTGTCATTTATAGTGACGCTTCAAAGAACGGGCTAGGTAGATGTATATAATTTCAAGTTGATTTTGTATACAATTAGAGATGTGGTCTAACTTTTGTATTTTAGGATGCGTGCTAATGCAAAACGGCAAGGTCATTGCGTATACCTCGAGACAGCTAAAGCCCTATGAGCTGAACTATCCGACACATGATCTAGAACTAGCAGCGGTGGTATTCGCTCTGAAAATCTGGCTCCACTATCTATATGGAGTGAAGTGCGAGGTGTTCACTGATCACAAAAGCCTTAAGTATCTGTTCACGCAAAAGGAGCTGAACATACGCCAAAGGAGATGGTTAGAGCTGTTGAAAGATTACGACTTGACCATCAGTTATCATCCAGGGAAGGCCAATCGAGTGGCTGATGCCTTAAGTAGGAAGTCGAGCCATGCATGGCAGGCTACTCTAGAAAAGGAAATGGCAGAATTTGATTTGGATCTTGTGGATTCTACCGCAGATATTCTGGCTACGCTAATTATCACTCCAACCTTGGTAGATCAGATTAAGGAAGCATAGAAGGACGATGCAACAATTAGATAAACGCGAGAAAGAATGCTAACCAGCCAAGTGGATGGATTTCAGGTTCATGATGACGGCAGTATGTGGTACCAAGGAAGATTGTGCGTACCGGATGTTGAGGATCTTAGGAGGGAGTTGTTGAAGGAGGCACATAATTCGAGACTGTCTATTCACCCTGGTGCTACGAAGATGTACAATGATCTGAAGAGACACTATTGGTGGAGTAGCATGAAGAGGCATATTGCTGAGTTTGTGGAAAGGTGCCTCGTTTGCCAGCAAGTTAAGGCGGAACACCAAAGACCGGGTGGACTGATGCGACCTCTAGAGATACCCGAATGGAAGTGGGAGCATGTAACGATGGATTTCGTGGTTGGACTTTCGAAGACAAAAAATGGAAATGATGTGATATGGGTAATCGTGGATCGATTGACTAAGTCCGCTCATTTCTTGCCTATTCCCACCGGGCTTAAAATGGAGAGGTTGGTAACTATGTACATTGATAACATCGTTTGCCTCCATGGAGTACCAGTCAGCATAGTATCTGATCGTGATCCAAAGTTCACATCTCAGTTCTGGGCGGCGTGTCAGAAGAAGATGGGGACTGAGTTGCGACTGAGTACTGCTTTTCACCCTCAGACCGATGGTCAATCTGAGAGGACCATTCAGACCCTGGAGGACATGTTGAGAGCATGCGCATTGGATTTCAAGGAGAACTGGGACAGCATGCTAAAGTTGATAGAGTTCTCCTACAACAATAGTCATCACAGTGCCATAGGTATGGCACCATTTGAGGCCTTATATGGACGAAAGTGTAGGTCGCCGGTGCATTGGGACGAAGTTGGTGAACGTAGGTTGACGGCTCCAGAAATAATCGAGCAAACTAAAGAACAGGTGAAACTAATTCGTGAACGTCTTAAGACGGCTCAAGATAGAAGCAAGAGTTGGGCCGACACGAAGAGGCGACCTTTAGAGTTCGAGGAGGGAGAAAAAGTCTATCTTAAAGTGTCACCCATGAAGGGTGTGACACGGTTTGGAGTTAAAGGGAAGTTGAAACCGCGTTATATTGGACCTTATGAGATACTCGAAAAGGTTGGAGACTTAGCTTACAAATTGGCATTACCTCCGATGTTGGCTCAGGTGCACAACGTATTTCACGTCTCGCAGTTAAGGAGGTATGTACCTGACTCGAGCCATGTGTTGGATGCACAACCTCTTAAGATTAGACCCGATTCGTCATATGAAGAAGTTCCGATACGAATTCTGGATCGCAAGGACCAAGAACTTAGAACAAGGATTATTCCCTATGTCAAGGTTCAATGGAACAATCATCGGGAGAATGAGGCAACGTGGGAACTAGAGGAGCAAATGCGCGACCGCTACCCCTATCTTTTTGAGTAAGGTACGGCAAGTTTCGGGGACGAAACTTTTTGTAAGGGGGGTAGGATGTTATATTCCGTGTTAAGAAAAAAAGGAAAAGAAAATTTAAATTATGACTAAACCAAATCTTATCCTACTCAAATAGTCAAAACTTCCCCCTAAATTTCCTCATTATCTCCCTTATCACTCCCCAAATCCCTCCCTATCATCTTAATCTTATTAACCCTAATCCCCTACCCCTCTTTCTTTTGAAACGGCAGCCTCCTCTCCCCCTTTCCTCTCTCAATTCTCGGCCATAAGGGATAAAGGAAAAGAAGGATCTTCGATCCAAGATTCAAGAGGAGGAGATCACAACTCCAATCAGATCTTCATCACTCTCGCATAGCTATCAACTTTCGCTAGGATCGAGGTAGGTGCATACTAATTATTCCCTCAAAACGGTATGAAGACTTGCATAGGCAAAAGGGTATTTTTATGTGTTGTTGTTGTGGTTTAATCATTGATTTAGATTGGATCTTATTATATGCCCCAATGTGTTTATTTCCCGTTATACGTTCGTGATTTCAATGTGACCTTGTTGTGGTATGTTTCTATGTGGGGATGTGATGTTGTTATGCGTTTATGGATATGTGGGATGGGGTGAAAGGTTGAATGGGATTGATGAATGGACTGCAGAAATTTCAGAATGGGAATCTTGAAATACGGGGACATCGATCGATCGACGTCCAGCAGCTGAGGGATCGATGTGCCTCAGAAGGACATCGATCGATCGACGTCCAGAAGGTGAGGGTTCGATGTACCTCAGATGTACATCGCTCGATCGATGTCAACTGAGTGAGGGTTCAACGTGTCTCAGTTGGACGTCGATCGATCGACGTCAGAGGATGACGTCCAACCGTTTTCTTTCCCTTTCTCTTGCATTCATGGCACGTGCATGTGCATGAGTTACCCATTGTCTGAGGGCGTGGGTGTCAGGAGGACACGCAGCGTCTATAGGGCGTGGGGGCCGTGATGATACGCAGCATCGGTCGGGCGTGGGTGTCATGCGATACGCAGCGTCTATAGGGCGTGGGTGTCGTGCGAATACGCAGCGTCTATAGGGCGTGGGTGTCAGAAGATACGTAGCGTCTATAGGGCGTGGGTGTCATGCGATACGCAGCGTCTATAGGGCGTTGGTGTCCAGAACGGCAAGTGGTGGCTAGAGACCATGACGCTGGGATTAGGTCCCGGGAGCATGCATTGCATATAGGTCTAGGAGCAATATGCCTGACATGTTTCTAGTTGCGTATGACACGTTATGTGAGAATGCATCACGTACTTGCGCATGCATCTTGTGTGGATTGTTTACTTTTCGTATAAGTCATGTCGTGTTATTTATGTCAGATACGTAGAGTGTCTTACTTTCCGATTGCATGTTGTTTGTCTTATGTGGTTACGTGACAATATCGTTTTGGGTATGTAAGTCTTGTATTGTTTTGAGAGGCACCTACTGGGTGATTACCATCACTCACCCCCTACTATTCCAGGTGAAGCCGAGACGGGGTATGACTACGTCTTCGTTGAGGATGGGTCCGACACCGTAGAATGGGCTGAGTGACTCGTAGATATGTGTGCGGCAAGGATGGAGACGGGCTTTTTGGTGGTGCCGTGAGGTGACACAGACAGTTTAATTTTCGGCTTTACTTTGAAAACAGTTTCATGCTTTTAAATTTAGACATTTGACCTTGACTTGTAAGGTCCGGTCAGCCTAGGATTATTGTCTTTATTTTCTTGGAGATCGTTAATTTTCAAAATTAGTGTTGCGACTTATCGTTTCCGCAGAAAGAAAAGGTAAACTTTCTATGTCAGCATTGACGTGTAGCAGGTTGATGTGACGCCTTGTATTCTCCTGAGTGAGATACGACGGGTGCACCGTTACCGAGGATGGAGCTCGGGAGCGGGGCGCTACATCATATATCTGAATGTACAAATTCAAAAGGAAACCCAGTCTTTTAGCGACTCTAGGCAGATATATGGTCGGACAAGACAAATGATGATGTTTGGCAAATTGACATTTTTCACAATCTAAGTGAAAAAACTATGAAAAGTTAACTTCTTTAAGGTGGATAAAGAAGGATGGCCCATGCTGTGTAGAATAGAAAGAAACGAGGGAGGCACAAAGATAGGACAGAAACAGAAGATTTCTGTATGGAGCCGGGGGTCTCACTGGAAGCAGACTCTCTATCCCTTGGGATAGAGTTATTGTCTGCCTACTACTTACCCTTCCCAGACCCTGATAATAGCTTTTGCTGTCGTCGGGATATACTGGGTACGGATGATGATGATGATGATGATAATAAAAAGAAACCTAATTAATGTCAAATCAATCAAAACAAATTATTGGTTATAATCACATCTTCACAGATTACAGCTGCAATCAAATATCCCTTTTAATCAAGGATTCTAAAACTCCCTCTTAAGTTGAACAGGAGGATCAACAATGTTCAACTTGCACAGAACATCTTCAAACTTCTTTCCATTAACCGCCTTTGTCAATACATCCGCCAACTAATCTTTTGACCAAACAAACGGTAACTTTACTACTTCCCCTTTCAATTTCTCCTTGATGAAATGTCAATCAATTCCAATGTACTTGGTTCGATCGTGCTGGACTGGATTTTCAGATATACTAATAGATAATTTATTGTCACACAGTAGAGGAATAGGCAGATTAACCGGCAACCCAATGTCTTTAAATAGTTTTTCAATCCATAGTATTTCGGTTGTTCCTTTTGTAATTCCCTGAAATTCTGCCTCAGCACTAGAAAGGGCTACAACCTTCTGTTTCTTGTTCCTCCGCGTCACCAGGTTCCCACTTACAAGCACAAAATACCCAGAAGTAGACTTTCGATCTTCAAAACTTCCAGCCCAGTCAGCATCAGTATATGCCTGAATATCAAGGTGTCCATTATTTCGAAACACAATGTCTCTCCCTGGTGTTTACATCAAATACCTCAAGACACGCATAACTGCATCCATATGCTGTTCATAAGGATTATGCATAAAGTGACTGACCACACTAACTGCATAAGCAATGTCGGGCCGACTGTTAGACAAATACATCAATTTTCCAACCAACCGTTGGTACTGTCCCTTATCCGTAGGTGGTGCTCCTTCAATAACTTTTAACTTATGATTTACCGCCACAGGAGTATCAGGCGGTTTGTAATCAAGCATTTCTACCTCTACAAGGAGATCCAGGACATACTTCCTTTGGGCTATGTAGATTTCAGTTTCTGATCTCAAAACTTCTATTCCCAAGAAATATTTCAATCCTTCAACATCTTTCATTTTGAACTTCGTAAACAAGTGCTTTCGGAGACGGGCAATTTCTTCTATATCACTTCCTGTAATTATCATGTCATCTACGTATATAATAAGACAGGACACCATACTATTCCTTTGCTTTACAAACAACGTATGATCCATGCCGATAACCATCTTGCCTCTTGACTTCAGGGAATCTGCCGAACCATGCCCGAGGCGATTGTTTCAACCCATACAGAGACCTTTTCAACTTGCACATCTCCTTTGTTTCAAAACCTGTAGAGAACTCTAGAGGGAGATCCATATACACTTCTTCTTCAAGTTTAACGTGTAAGAATGCATTCTTTACGTCAAACTGATGAAGAGGTCAATCCTGAGTTGCAGCAATAGAAAATAATATTCTGATAGTATCTATCCGAGCCACGGGTAAAAAGTCTCTGAATAACCAGTTGGGTGTATTCTTTAGCTACCAGACAAGCTTTGTACCTTTCAACACTTCCATCTGATTTGTACTTGATTGTAAACATCCACCTACACCCAACTGGTTTTTTACCATGTGGAAGGACACATTTCTCCCATGTTCCATTCTTTTCTAATGCCCGCATCTTGGTTTCCATAGCTTCTTTCCACACCGGTTGAATTTGGGCTTCTTCCAATATTCTTGGTATCTTTTTCGAACACAGAGACACAAAGAATCCTCGAGCTAGATCTGAAACTCCATTCGGGGATGTAGTAAACGGTATCGGGTTGACTTGGATACCTGAGTCGATGAATATCGTTCGGGTGGAACTCCCCTCCTAGCACGGGGTGAAAAGATTCTTCCTTGTGGCTGCCCACTCATCTCTGGTGTAATTGGATTGTCAAGAGAGGAATCTGCATTGGGTGAAAAGGAAGACATGGATAGCTAGAGACATGGTTAGTGTTAATTTCATTTGCAATTCCTGTGCAGTATACCACGGTATTTTTGTTCCAATTGACTGCTTGGCTAGAAACATCCTCATATGAAGTTAAAAACTGCTTAAACATTGTTAGATTGCGTGTAGAAGCCTCCAGAAACACTAACAAATCATCAGCATAGGATAGATGAGAAATAATAAGAGGCATGCGTCCCATTGAAAATGGTCGTATATAAGATGTTGAGATTAACAATTTCAAGCCTCGACTAAATGCCTCCGCCGCTGGAATAAACAAGAGAGGTGATAAAGGATCCCCTTGCTTTACTTCCCCTGTTGGACGAAAAAAGCCTTTGGGTACGCTATTTATGAGAATCGAGATGTATGTACCTTCAAGATGGTTTAGTAAAAGCGTAATAAAGAATGGCGAAAAACCAAAACGTAATAGTACCTGGCGCAAAAATTGCCAACTTACACGATCAAACGCCTTTGCCATATCAAGTTTAATTACTGCATGTGAGCGTGATCCTCTATTCGTCCAATGTATCATCTCTGATGCAAGTAGGACTTGTTCAGAAATGCCATGACCTTTCTAAAAACCTGCCTGTTCCAAAGAGATGATATGCGGAAGAATGCTATTCAAACGGGATGCTAGTATGCGCGTTTGTATCTTACTTGAAAAGGTGGATAGAGCAATGGGCCAATAATCATTGAAAGTGCACTGCGTATCCCCTTTTGGCAGGAGAACTAGCATCGAATGTGCTATAGCTTTTGGTACTAGGAAAGCCATGAAAAATTCCTGTACCGATTTGTAGACATCCAAATGTATAACATCCCAACACTCTCTAAAAAACCATCCATTGCCATCTGGACCTGCGGCGCTATCTGGATCCAAGGACCAAACCGCCTGCTTAACCTACTCAAGCGTCGACATTTGCGTCAAAAGAGTGTTATCCGAAGCAAAGACTAGAGATGGAATGCAACGCAAGAAGTCATGACAAGGTTGTTTTGCTTGACTTGTAAAAATATGTTGAAAATGAGAAACTGCTGTATCACCAATAGACTCTGTAGTATCGCATATTGTACCAGTGTCTATTTCAATTCTAGAGATTGTCTGCCGCCTTCGACGCTCCTTGACCAAGGAATGAAAATAATGGGTGTTTGCATCGCCCTCCTGTAGCCATTTTACTCTTGCTTTTTGCCTCAAGAATTTCGTTTCCTAACGGACTACCTTGCTATATTCAGCCTGTGATTCTGAATATGATATGCGATTTTCTGTAGATGGATCACTATCATACACCATCTCAAGGCGTTGCACTTGACGCTCCGCATGTTGAAGGCGTTGAAAGATATTACAAAAAATGTCTTTGTTCCATTTGCTGATATCTTTTTTAAACCTTCTTAACTTATCAAACAAACCATGCATACCGCCAATTGTGGGATATGAAGACCAAGATGTACGCGTAAATGTGTGAAAATCTTCATGTTTGGTGCACACAGTCAAGGATCTAAGTTGACGAGGTCCAGTAACTTGTTGATCATGACATTGAATAAGAAGTGGGCTATGATCTGAGGTTGTTCGACTGAGATGTGTTAACTTTACCTCTGGGAATGCATCATAAAAATTTGCATTACAAAAAGTCCAATCTAGTCGACGTCACACCTGCCCTAAGCCTCATCCGCCAGTACATGTACAACGAGAGCCAATATGAGGAACAATATGCCATGCAGCCAAATCCACAATTTCATTAAAATCCAACAAGGAGGATAAGCATGGCTGTGATATCCCCTTATGATCCTGTAAAGAAAGGAACATATTAAAATCTCTAGAGATGACCCAGGGTTCCTGCATGATATCAGAGAATTGACGTAATTCTGCCCATAAAGTCCTACGATCAACAACTGTATGCAACCATAAACGCATGAATGCCAAAAGACAACATTATTTGCATGAGAGCGGAAGCAGAGGTGCGCAACTTGCTGTGCTGATGAAGATTGGAGTAAGGCTAGAGAATTATCATGCCAAAAACACCATGCACGATCTTCACAAATACTTAACATTGAAGAGAATCCCAATTGCAACCGAATGGATGCCATCTGATTTACCGAAATCTGAGGCTCTATAACCAGTAGAAAATGAACAGTATGCTGTTGAAGCAACAAACGCAGACGAGATAGAGATGTGCAAATGCCCCTTACGTTCCATGTTATGAAATTCATTGAGAAAGGGTTGGTGGTAAGTTTGAAGAACGAGCAACACTACGTGTGATCACATGACGCTCTGTTCTAGGTATCTGCCTCTGTAGACATCTGTTACGCTTATGAATAAAAGGTACAAAGACCTATGAGTCCAATACATCTGGCGGTTAGGTAATACGCTGCAATAATTCTGCATCAGAAATATTACCTGGCCGGGATAACAGATGGCGGCTCCACATGTCTTGAACTAACCTTCCTTTATTGTGAACCTAGATGATAGTACTCACACAACATTTCCTTTAACACCTTTTTGATTCTCATGATTGTGTTCCTTTTGGCCATGAACCACAAGGTTTCAGAAAGTGTATTAGAAAACTTTGGCCTTATAAAATCCTCACAGAAGCGGCCACACTTCACACTTACATATGTGTTTCCCATCAAGAGTATTCTACCATACTCCACTTGATATATCAAAATATAAGAACCATTATAAGCCTCAGCTTAACCTCATTCCACTACAGACAACACTTATTTGACAGAATGGGTAAGTGCTTGCTAATCTCCATAACTTAGTTGTCCCATTGAACTAAGATTTTAGGATCTCCAGTCAACAAGGTAGGGTTACCGTCACAAAGTATCATGCATTGTAGGTTTTAATCCCATTCTGTTTGTAAAGGTTGACATCTGATATCTAGACAATCCTTTTGTAAGCGGATCTGCAAGATTCTTCATTGATTTTACATAATCAATGGAAATCACGCCATTCGAGATCAACTGCTTAATGGTATTCTGTCTCCGACGCATGTGTCGAGACTTACCATTATAGACGCTGCTTTGTGCTCATCCTATAGTCGACTAACTATCACAATCTATGCTGATATGAGTGATTGGCTTAGGCCAACAGGTCACATCTTCCAAGACATTTCGAAGTCATTCAGCTTCTTCCCCAGTCTTATCAAGTGCTATAAGCTCCGCTTCCATCGTGGAACGAGCTATGCACGTTTGCTTCGTTGGATTTCTACTGCACAACACCTCCACTAACAGTGAATAAATATCCACTCGTGGATTTAGAATCCTTACTGTCAGATATCTAATTGGCATCACAATAGCCTTCCAATACTGTTGGATATCTTGAGTAGTGTAATCCAAGAGTCTTGATATACTTTAAGTATCTTATTACTCTATTCAGAGCATTCCAATGTTCATCACTTGGATTACTGGTAAACCTACTCAATTTGTTTATCGAACACACTAAGTCTGGTCTTGTACAACTCGCTACGTACATCAGACTTTCGATCACTTGTGAGTACTCCAATTGAGCCACTGGCTCATCTATGTTCTTCCTTAAGTGAACACTTACGTCAAGTGGAGTTTTCACAGGTTTCACATAGGGCATATTGAAACGTTTTAGAACAGATTCAATATAGTGAGTTTGTGACAACACAAGTCCTTCGGTTATCCTAAAAATTTTAATTCCTAGAATAATGTTAGCAACTCCCATATCCTTCATGTCAAAGTTCCTCGTCAACATGTTTGTATTTAAGATGATATCCCGAGTACTTCCCATGATTAGCATGTCATCCATATAGAGACATACTATCACATATGCATTCTGTGTGTTCTCAATGTAAATACACTTGTCACACTCGTTGATCTTGAAACCTTTAGCTGACATATCTTGATCAACTTTCAAGTGCAACTGTTTAGGCGCTTGCTTAAGTCCATACAAGGACTTAACGAGTCTACAAACTTTAGACTCTTGTCCTGGAACCACAAACCCTTCCGGTTGTTCCATATAGATTTCTTCATCCAACTCACGATTCAGAAAAGCAGTCTTCACATCCATCTAGTGGACTTCCTGATTATAGACTGCAACAATAGCAACTAGTACCCTTATAGAGGTGATCCTAGTTACTGGTGAGTAGGTGTCAAAAAAGTCAAAGCCTTCTTTTTATCAATAGCCTTTAGCTACCAACCTGGCCTTGTACTTTTAGATAGACTCATCCTCTTTCAACTTCTTCTTAAAAATCCACTTGCACCCAAGTGGTTTACATCTTGGTAGAAGATCAACCAACTCCAATGTGTGATTCTGAAGAATCGAGTCTATCTCACTGTTAATTGCCTTTTTCCAGAACGGAGCTTATGGAGTTGACATTGCTTTCCTTGGCTAATTTTCTACCACATAGGTTAGAAAACCAGGACCAAACGAAGTTCGTATTCTGGCATGTTTGCTTTGACGAATTTCCTCATCACTTTGAGGAATCGCCTTATGCATTCGCTTACCAGTTCTTGTTTCTTCTTCTTGTTTCTTGTCTTTCCTCGGAAAGACATCCTCGAAGAACATTGTGTTCTTTAACTCCATGACAACATTTTCATGTATGTTAGGAACATCCGATTTGTACATCAAGAAACGATATGCGCTACTGTTCATTGGATATCCGATGAATATGCAATCAACCGTTTTAGGCCTAATTTTAATTTGTCTTGGTTTAGTAACAGCAACCTTAGCCAAACACCCCCACACTTTCAAGTATTTATAGCTAGGCTTGTAGTCTTTGCAAAGCTCATACGTGGTTTTATCCATATGCTTGGATGAAATTCTATTCAAAGTGACGTTAGTTGAGAGAACGGTTTTCTCTCACAAGTTTTGAGGTAAGCACGAACTTATCAACTTAGCATTCATTATTTATTTTAGAGTTTGGTTTTTGCGTTCTGCAATACCATTCGAATGAGCTATATATGGTGCAGTTGTTGGATGAATAATGCTATTTTCTGAACAGAATTCATTGAATGATGCATCATACTCGCCACCTCTATCACTATAAATTGTTTTAATTCGTTTGCTAAGTTGATTCTAAACTTCATATTTATAGTCCTTGAATGCATCAAGGGCCTCGACTTTGCTACTTAGCAAATAGATATAACAGTATCGTGTGCAATCGTCGATAAAAGTTACGAAATACTTTTTACAACCTCTTGTTTGCACAATCTTTAAATCACACACATCGGTATGAATTAAATCCAAAGGTTCAGTGTTCCTTTCTATTTAAGGAAATGGCGCATTTGCTGTCTTCACTTCAACACATATTTGAGATTTCTCATTATCAAATTTTAATTTGGGCAACATGTCAAGATTAACCATACGTTGTAATGACTTATAATTCACATGTCCCAAACAAAAATGCCATAAAAAAGAAGATTCAATCATGTAAACAGAAGAGGAAGCAATATCATTAACCTCTACGGGCAAATCTTTCTTTGGTATATTAGTGATGACATTTAACTTGAACATCCTATTTGTCAAGTACCCCTTCCCCAAATACAAGCCATTTTCCAAAAGAATAACTTTATTGGACTCTAATACTATTCTAAAGACATGCATGACTAGAAGAGATCCCGATACTAAATTCTTCCGAATGTCATGGATGTCAGTACATTTTTTAGAGTCAAATGCTTCCTTAAGGTCAGCTTCAGAACAACTTTGCCTCGCCTTCAATCTTCGAAGAGGCCGAGTTCCCCATGTAAAGCTGTTCATTGTTCTCGGGCTGGTACTCTGTGAACATCTCTCTGCTGGAGCAGACATGTCTTGTGGCGCCAGCATCAACCACTACTCGCGCATCTTCCCCACTGCATTGCACTCTGAGACCACTGTATAGAGGTTGAGATCATCCATGGTATCGACTATGTTGGCCTTTTCCTTAGTATACTTCTTCTTGGGCTCTCTGCACTCATTGTTGACATGCCCCTTAATGCCACAAATGTAGTATTTCCTGGTGAACTTCTTGGCTATCTGTTTGACTTTCTTGTTCACCCTGAGTTGACCCTTCTTTTTCTTGGCCTATGCAACGTGGGCCTTGGCCTGACCAGCACTCGACTGTGGCTTACATTCAGATCTGCGATTGTCTTCCTCTATGAGGAGTCAGACAATCACATCTTCCAATGTCATCTCCTTTCGCTTGTGTTTGAGATAGCTTCTGAATTCCCTCCACGAAAGAGGTAGCTTCTCAATTACTATAGCCACCACAAAAGATTTATGAGCAACATGCCCTCTTCCTCCATCTCGGCTACCAACGTCTGAAGTTCTTCAACTTGAGAAGCAACAGTGCGGGAGTCAGACATTTTGAAATCTAGGAATTTGCCAACAGTAAATTTCTTAGTGCCGGCATCTTCCGTATAGTATTTCTTTTCCAAATCCCGCTATAAAGACTTTGCGGTTTTGTACGCGCAATACAAACCATACAAGGAGTTGTCCAAGCACCCCAGAATATGGCTCAGACAAACGTAATTGTTGAAGTTCCAGTCCTCAACAAAGTGTTTGTTTTCCATATTTAGGTTCTGGTCCTCCTCAGATCCCCCAAAGGCGGGTCCTCGGTCAGGAAAGAGGCCAACCCCATGGCAGTCAAGAAGAATAGCATCTTCGGTTTCTCCACCTGGGCTATTACAGGACCCTGTGCAGGAACATTCTTCGGAACCCCAGTATTTGGTGCCATTGCTTGAACTCATGTTCTCCATAAGTTTATGTCAGAGAAACACACTGGAATCAGTATAAAATCAAAACCGATAACATCTTAAGAATTATTGGAAAAATTCAAGTCAAACTAATTGACTTTTGTACAGTAATGGCCGACCCTCTGAGCTCAGGGTAGGCTGGATCGATCTACAAAGTCAAGACAGTTCAGATAGTGCAATAGAGTTTGCGTTCTGGACAGTCAGCCGACCTGCCAATATGAACTAAATAGCACTTCTGAATAGAGGTTCTGTGCTATCAGCCTTATAGCCGAGCTGAATAAAGTCAGAATCCCATCAGCGTAATTGTATTTGCATTCTGGGCTGATCATTGACCTGCCGACTTTGGCACCTCAGCATAACAAAAGAGAGTTATGCTCCAGCCGCTTTAGCTGCTCAGCACGACAGAGCTGCAGAACAACGAATGTCCTCAGCGAAACAGCAGAGCTCAGCAAGACAACGCTTCAGAACAACAGCAAAGCTCAGCTCGGCAATGACCTCAATAGCTTAGTTGAGCAGAGATCTGAGGCGAGTCAAGGACTTCGTCCTTAAGACATTATTGCTTTGGTATACTGTTCCCAACCAGAGGAGCAATCGTTTCCCAAGATACAACAGAGATCAGTTCAGACAAGTAGCACTGGATCGTTGAATTCTACGAACCTTTTAGATGTCCTGAACTTCTCGGTATACAAAAATGCAGATGTTGTATGAGGAGAGAATGAATATGAAGCGAGTGAGATTACAAAGAAAGAGAAGAACTTTTTAATTGTTTCGAGTGTGTCTCCACAGAGGTCACCTTCGGCCACTATTTATAGAGAAAAACTGAGGTCAGTCTGTTACGGTCAGTCCAATCTCAGCCGTAGGATCAGATACCAGCTCGGTCTGAACCATTGGATCAGATAACTCACCAGGTTTGCCCTCAGCCATCAGATCAACTAACTGTTCAATCTGAGCCGTCAGATCATAACAAATTTAGGTCAGTTCGGTCGGTTAAATCTAAACAACTTTTCAAAATTTAACCTTATTTTATCTTAACAACATGGAGAGTTTGAACCGAGACAACCTCTACTTCGGCTGACAAGATCTGACCCGGTACTACAAGACCCGGCCTGCACTCTTCAACCCGCACCCTGCAGCCTGGCCTGTAGCCCAGTCCACAACCTGAACTCATCAGGTATGCAGCTCAGTCCGCTACCAGAGCCACGCCCAAGTACGGCTGAGCTGAGTTGACTTTTTCTCTCCACTTTGAGCATTAATTTCTCATTCACTAGGCATCCGAATCATAGTGATTCAAAAGCTTGCAATTATCTACTCATCATGTAGATAATTAAGGACTCGTTAGGTTCCACTTATCACTAGTGAAACTAATCATAGTATTAGCTCAAAGTACGTTGCTATCCACAGTTTCCAACTTGGCCCAACTTTAATTTCTTTCCACTTTCTCCCGCATATATCAGTATCGCTCGTGTGAGTCGAAGAAGTTTGAATGAGGCTGACCAAGGTAATATTAGTGGTACTATTGGTCATTGCCAGTATGAGCAAAATCATCGTTTCCGTTATCACTGTGAAAAGCCTGACCATACTAAGAACAAATGTTGGTTATTTCATGGCAACTCTCTAAATGCTCGGATTGCCAACTTTGCAAATTAAAGGAACAGACATATGCCTGTTACACGTCTATCCTCTGAAAAATCCATAGTTGTTATAGCCGATCAGTTCGCCTGTCTTAGTGAGTACCAAGCCTCATCAAGTCATCTGTTCCGTCTTATAGTGATCAGACAGGTAAACCTGCTTTTTGTCATGTATCATCATTCCGCAAATGATTTATTGATTCAGGTGCTACAGATCACATAACCGGTGATCAAGGTTGTCTGTCCTCTTTTAGTCAAGGTTGTCTGTCTTCTTTTAGTTCTCACATAGATCATCCTAGTGTCACTTTAGCCGATGGCTGAAATGCTTATGTTGTGGGTTCTGGAAAAGCAAACCCATTTTCGTCTATTTCATTATCTTCAGTCTTGTGCCTACTAAAATTTTCATTCCACCTACGATCTGGAAGTAAAATTATTCGAGCTCTCAGTTATTCTGTCTCATTTTTTCTACATATTGTGCGTTTCAGGATCTTACGACGGAGAAGATTATTGCTAGAGGATATGAATCTGGTGGGCTATATTTGTTTGAAACTCCTCCAAAGACAGTGCCAAAACTAATTGCATGTTCAAGTGCATTAACACCTACGAAATTCATTGTTGCATGTGTTAGAATCCATGATTAAAAAGGATATTTGATTGCAGTTGTAATCTGTGAAGATGTGATTGTAACCATAATTTTGTTTTGATTGATTTGACATTAATTAGGTTTCCTTTTATTAGTGTAGGCAAAAGTGTATAAAGTGTTAGAAATCTTCTATTTTTGCCCTATCTTTGAGCCTCCCTCATTTCTTTCTATTCTACACATGGTATCAGAGCAGGTTTCAATCAATTGAACCTGTGGTGATCCAGTGTTTGCTGGCTCAGAAATATTTCATCATTGCCAAAACCATTACCTGGTGGCTAAGTGTATCCTCATCTGCCCAGGCTCAGAAGAGTACTTCTTCACTGCCTGCATTTACCTTTCTCTTGATCTCAGCCAAGATCAAAGCACCTCTGTTTTACCAACCCAGTATCTACAAAAATACCAACACCATGTCACAAATTTCAAAAGCCTTAGAATAGAGACCTAAAACATCAGAAAATAAACCAAACCTCCCTGCAAATTTTGATTTGACCGAACAATTTGCATGATGTTTGCAGCAGAGCATGAACACACCACCTGCTGCACCAGCAACAAATTTAACATTGAAGGTTAAATTAACCAACAACAATTACAGTCTCTGGAGCAGGCTTATGAAGATTGCACTTGGGGGCAGGAAAAGGAGCTCCCATGTCATCGGCGTTCATGAACCTCCTCTGCCCATAGATCCTGCTTACCCTACATGGGAACAATAAGACCAGTTAGTATTCACATGGCTTATTGACAACATAGATGACAGCCTGGTTAATAATGTATCCGAATATTCAACAGCAAAGGTGTTATGGGACGGGCTGGTGGTGACATACGGGTCAGACAGTGACCCGTTGCAAATTTTCGATTTACACAAACAGTGTTACATAGTCAAGCAAGGGAATAGACCGCTTGAAGCCCTCTGGGATCAATTCCAAGGGCTTTGGATGTCCTAGACACTCTGGACCCCAATCCCATGGAATCACCAGCAGATATTGCAATGTACATACGGAAGGTACAGGAACAAAGGCTCTATCAACTGCTGTCTGCAGTTGATGAACGATTTGGTAATACAAAGAAAGAGATCCTCAAGCGAGAGCCCAGACCAATGGTTAAGACCACGTATAATGAGCTCAGTAGGTCAAAAGTACAGAACGGAGTACTCACCATGCCCACATCAGAGTGTACGTCCTCACTTGGGGTCGGACAAGGGTTGACTGCAAAAGGGCCATCAGAATACAAGAAACAGCAAGGGACATAGCCACCACACTAAGGTATGCCATCACAACGTGGTGGAGATGAACATACTCAGGAATGCATCCATTGCAAATGCAAAGGCCACACCTGTGACAAATGCTTCAAATTGCATGGGTATCCAGAGTGGTGAGATGAGTTCAAGAAGAAAAAGGAAGAAAAAGGGCAGGCTGCACAGGTGGTTGCAGGAGGCAGCACCAGCAAGGCATAGGAAGAAAGTGAGCAAACAAAGGAACCTGTGGTGAAAGGTACAAGGGTTGGAGAAAACTCCAACCTATATTGTTTAAATACTCCCTTACTAAAAAAATTGATGAGTCAGTCCCTGGTGAAATATTACATGCTGTGCCCGGTCCCTCATCTCCTGGTAATACTGGTTTAAATACAACATCCGTAGTCTCCAAAACTTCGAATATTCTGTCAAAGCCCTCAGATTTACCCCTAAATGATAGTTTAGCCCTGAACTCATCTTTATCTTCTCAATTGTCTCGGTCCATCCACCAAAGTACCAACCCAACCAAATCCAATTTCCAGTGGATTTTCGATTGTGGCATCACTGATACTATGACCCCAAATTCCTCAGATTTTTTCACCAACACTAAACTAACCAAAACTGTTGTTGAGGTTGCCAATGGAGACTCCATCCCAGTTATGGGTGGTGGTACTGTTTCTATCACTCCTACCGTAACCCTAAAGAATTGCTTATATGTCCCTTCCTTATCAACCAAGTTACTATCTGTCAGTCACATTACCAAAGAATTGGATTATGTAGTTATGTTGTATCCTAATTTTTGCTTCTTGCAGGACATTCATACGGGGGCAATCATTTGGCGTGGTACGAGTACCAAGGGCTATACTTTTTTGATACCGTTGAGCAATAGGGACAGTCTAATCTTGCCACCGGGACAGCTGAAAGACAAGTGTGGTTGTGGCATCACCGGTTAGGGCATTTATCATTCTCGTATTTAAAGCATTTACTTCCTACTTTATTCTCTTCCAAAACCAATAATTTTAACTGTGATACTTGCCTCCGGACTAAACAGACTCGAGCATCTTATCTAGCCAATAATACTCGGGTTGACCGTACGTTCACCTTAATCTATTCAGATGTTTGGGACCCTTCCCCATATAATACTACTTTTGGATTTCGATATTATGTGATCTTTGTCGATGATTTCTCTCGAATGACATGATTGTATGTTATGAAGCATAAGTCTGAAGTATATCAAAAATTTGTTCATTTTTACCACATGATACATACGCAGTTTGACACCAAATTCAAATACTTCGATCCGATAACGAGGGTGAATACCGACCAAGGCCTCGGACAGTTTCTCCGAGACCATGGGATTGTCCATCAAACCTCTTGTTCTTACACTCCTGAACAAAATAGGGTCACCGAGCGTCGTAATCTGACCCTTCTTGAAATGACTCGAGCAATGATATTATATTCTCATGTTTCGATGAGTTTTTGGCCAGAGACAGTATCTACTGCCACCTATCTTATAAATTTTCTTCCATCCAAAACACTAAACTATCAAACTCCTGTCCAAACATTGTCTACTCAACATACCATTCCCTCGTTCATTACTCTCCCTCCACGACTGTTTGGTTGTACCATCTTCCTCCATACCCCTAAACACGAACGGACTAAACTAAACCCATGTTCTAAAAAATGCATTTTTGTCAGTTATCGAGCGCTCAAAAAGGCTACTAGTGTTATAACCCTCATACCCATCGTATACACGTTACCATGGATTGTGTCTTTCTTGAGACCGAATACTATTACCTCTCCCAATCTCGGGTTCAAGAGGAGACTACCTTAGGAGATGGAACCCTAGATTGGCTGGTGTCACCACATGCTTGTCCAACAGTGGTACCAACACGGCAAGTAGATGACGCAGACTACGGTGACATAGTTAGCATTGAATAACCCACGGTGCTTGGACCGACTGATGATATCTCACCAATGAATGAAGTACCAGAGGTAAAAAATTCAAATACACTTAATGAACATTCTACTTCTCCGTCAGCATACTTATACAGAGCTACTTGCCATGCGCTCCTCAATTCTCCCTATGAAATATTTGGGATCTTTTTTACATAAAGGGATCACACGGGTTACACATTGTTAGCCTCTGTTACACCATGTGGATGTTCAGTTGGGAGGGTGGCAACATCAATTTCTAGGGGCGGTAGGACGTTTGGTGTTGATAAAATTAGTTCTTTCCTCTTTGCCATTATCATGGCATGTACTCGGTTGCCCAAAAGTGTTATTGCAGCATTAGAGCGTAAATTCTCATGCTTCTTCTGCGGTCCTAATCATCATCATTAGTTGAATTGGCGCAGCCTTTGTTATCCTTATCAAGAGGGTTGTTTGTCTATTCGGGATCTTCATACTCTCCAACAAACATATGCAGCTAAGTTATGGTGGCTTTATCATACTTCAGATAATATTTGGGCACAGTATCTTTGAGTGCGCTATGGGGCACGCACAGACTACAATCCTTGATTGTATGATTCACCAGTTTGACACCGCATTTGTCATATACATCCCTTATGTGTATCACAAGTGGAAATGGAGAATGACATTCCAGTTTGGCCATCTCCTGCAGGAGCATTTACATTGAGTAATGCCTATTCGCTTTTATGTCCAATCAAGGCTTCATTGATCTCCCACTCCTACATTTGGTATAAGTCACAATGTTCTGCTATTCAAATTTTTCTTTGGAAAATTTTCATAATGCACTGCCTTTGCCGGATGTCCTACAATGTTTTCGCATCATCCAGCATACCGTTTGTCCTTTTTGTTGTTTGGCCTAGGCAACCACGGTCCATCTCTTTTTCACTTGCCCAACAGTTCGCTTCATACGGGATTATTTTAATGCACTACTAGAGATTGATGTTGGTTGGTGCACATCTTGGCGCACATATATGTTATCCATCTGGTTTGTTGCCCCAAACTCTTTCTTAGGAGAGATGCAGAAAATCTATCCAGGCCGCCTGCTATGGCATATATGGAAAACATATGCAGCTGTTATTTATGATGATTCATCTTGGTCTCAGCAGACTGTCATTAGAGACATACGGCAAGATTTATATTTCTGGGCTTCTTCTCGATCTGGTACAAGACATGCTCATTCACATGCACGTCTTATACATCTCGGCCTTTCCCCTCCTTTGCGAACTAGGCGGATGAGAATTATTCGATGGTGTCCTCCACCTTTTGGTCGCTTAAAGCTTAATACGGATGCATCGGTGGGTCATCATTGTGCCAGTGGAGGTGCAATACTTTGAAATTCAGATGGCTGCTTTATTCATGCAATATCCTTTCCACTTCGCCATGATTATTCCCTAAGGGTTGAAGCGCAAGCTGTCTCTCTCGCTCTTTTGTATTACATACCCTGCTTTGGGGAGGTTGATATTTTTATTGATTGTCAAGAACTAGTTCGCCACATAAGTTCATTGGATACGCATTCAGCTCCAAACTTGTGCCGCCTGCGATGGCTTCTTGGTATAACATCCTTACATCTTACATATGTAGCACGAGAGGAAAACCAGCCTTCACACTGCTTAGCACAATTGGCCATGAATTCTCAGTCCTTCCAGACCTTTTCCTCGTCTGCGTCCTTGCATTCGTATGTTCGTGGCTTTGTCAACACAGATTCATTATTACCATACTTTCGTTGTACGGATGTCTAATCAGCTGCACATCATTTATGTTTTGTATATCGTTTGTATTTTGGATTGTAATTTTCCAAACTGTATTGGTGTAGGACTACCATATTTCCACAAACCGCAGTATAAATATGCACGCTTTTCCCTTCGTCCAAAGTTTTTCCACAAGGGTGGTTTTACTTGGCAAGGTTTTAATAGGACATATCATATACTGCAGTTTGTTGTCCTTCCCTGTCTTTCATTTTTGACACGATTCGCTTACTGTTATCTCTTTTTTCCTTTTGTACACTGGTATTCCTCCGCCATAAGTGAATGATTCTTATATTTATAATAAACATCTTTCTTGCAAAAAAAATCCCATTCATGTGGGGGATTGTTGGAGAAAGTGGAAAGAAATTAATGTTTGGTCAAGTTGTAAACTGTGGTTAGCAACGTACTTTGAGCTAATACTATAATTAGTTTTACTAGTGATAAGTGGAAAATAATGAGTCCTTAATTATATAAGTGACGAGTAGATAATTTTAATCTTTTGAATCACTCGATTCGAATACCGGGTGAATGAGAAATTAATGTTCAAAGTAGAGGGAACAAGTCAGCTCAGCTCATCTGTACCTGGGCGTGGGCTCAGGTAGTGAACTGAGCTATATACCTGATGGGTTTAGGTTGTGGACTGGGCTATAGGCCGTGCTTTGGGCTACAGACTGCAGGTCAGGTCCTGCAGTAATGGGTCAGATCTTGTCAGCCGAGGTAGAGGTTGTTTCAGTTCAAACTCTCCAGGTTGTTAAGATAAGGTTAAATTTTGAAAAGTTGTTCAAATTTAACCGGCCGAGCTGACCTGGATTTGTTATGATATGACAGTTCAGATTGAATAGTTAGTTGATATGATGGCTGAGGGCAAACCTGGCGTGGTTATTTGATCCAACGGTTCAGGCCGAGCTGGTATATGATCCTACGGCTGAGATTGAACTGACTGTAACAGACTAACCTCAGAATTTCCCTATAAATAGTGGCTGAAGGTGATATCTGTGGGACACACTCGAAACAATTAAAAAGTTCTTCTCTTTCTCTGAAATCTCCCTCGCTGCATATTCATTCTCTCCTCATACAACCTCTGCATTTCAGTATACCGAGAAGTTCAAGACATCTAACAGGTTTGTAGAGTTTAACACTGCATTGCCGCTTATTTGAACTGATCTCCGATGTGTCCTGGGAGACAGTTGCTCCTCTAGTTAGACATAGTATACCGGAGCAATAACGTCTTCAGGACAGAGTCCTAGACTCACCTCAGATCTCTGCTCAGCTGAGCTGTTGAAGTTATTGCCAAGCTAAGCTCTGCTTTGTCCTGAGCTCTGCTGTTGTTTTGAAGCGTTGTCTTGCTGAGCTCTGCTTTGTGCTGAGGACATTCGTTGTTATGCAGCTCTAGCGTGCTGAGCTCTCCTCGACTAAAGCGGCTGAGAGCACAACTCTCGTTTGTTGTGATGAGGTGCCGAGGTCGGAAGGTCGATGATCAGCCAAGAATGCAAATACAATTGCGCTGACTGGACTGATCTGATCTGTCTAATCAGTTTGACTTTATTCAGCTAGGCTGGAAGGCTGATAGCACAGAACCTCTATTCAGAAGTGCTATTCAGTTTAGGTCGGCAGCTCGGCTGACTGTCCATAACACAAACCCAATTGCACTATCTGAATTGTCTTGATTTTGCAGATCGGTCCAGCCTACCCTTGCTCGGAGAGTCGACCATTACTATACAGAAGTCAATTAGTCTGACTTGAATTATTTCCAACAGTATCAAGAGGAGAAGGTCTAGATCCTTTAACCCATAACATTCGAGTAAAAGTGTCATGAAGAGAGAATCTCTAGACTTGAAAGGATAAGTGCTCGGGCAGAATCAAATTTTGCTGGTAATCTTACAAGGAAGCTCATAACGGCCAGCTGTTCATGCTTATTAGGTTTTGAATGAAACATTTTTTTATTAATTTCTTATGAGTATAAAGGTCCTAATATAGTCCTATGGGCAATGAATGAGAGAATATTTGATTGGCATAATTATGGTTGGGATATTATTCCCTAATACCATATCGGTAATCAAATCAAATGTAACCCTATATTTTATCGCTCCCCCGCAATTTCAATAATGAGATCACCAATAACTAACTTGCACAATACTAAGTCAAAGATCCTTCCGGTTATTGCTTGCATTAGGATATCTGCAAATTAATCTTTGAGACCTTACGAACAGGAGTTCGATGATGCCTCTTTGATCTTCTTTTTAATGAAATTTATGTCGACTTTCACATGTTTGCTTCAGTCATGATGCACAGAATTTTCAGAAATGCTGATTGCTTCATTACTATCGCACATCGACCATACTGGGTTTCTAGGTGGGAACCCAATTTCATGCATCAACTTCTTCAACCACAGAACCTCAATGACTCCCTTTGTGATTCTTCGAAACTCTGTCTCAACACTCGATAGCGCTATTATCTTATTCTTTTTGCTCCTCCACGTTACTACATTTTCTCCAACCAAGCAAAGTACCCAAAATAGACCGTCTATCATTTAGTTTTTTTGTCCAATCAATGTTAGTAAACACCTCAACATATAAATGTTCCAATTCCTTCCAAATAGAATGCCATGACATGGTGAGCCATTTATGTATCATATTATCCTCATAGCTGCCTCCATTTATTCTTTCTGAGGTCGGTACATAAACTGGCTTACAATCTTGACAGTATACGCGACATCGAGTCTCATGTGGGACAAATATATCAACTTTCCTACTAATCTATGTTATTGTTCTCTATCGGCTATCGTACCTCCTTCTATCTTTTGGAGCCAATGATTCGCCGCCATCAGAAAATCACTAGGCTCAGAGTCTACCATCCCAACCTCAGTGTAGATATAGTAAATACTTTCTTTGGGACATAAAGATTTCCCTTTTTGAATAGAGGACTTCAATCCCTAGAATATATTTCAGATCTCTTAGGTCTTTTTCCTCAAATTCTCTAAAAAAAAGTTTTAAAGTTGAGCAATCTCCTCCTTATTGTCCCAAATTATGGTCATGTTGTCCACATATATTATCAGGCAAGTCACCAACTCCCCTCATCTTTTGAAGAACAGTGTATGATCTGCACTACTTTGTTTATACCCATATTAATTCGTGACCATCGTGAGTCATTTGAACAAGTTAAATGAAAATGTTTTAGTCCATAGAGAGATTTTCTGAGTCTACATACTTCATTCTGTTTGGACTTTGTGGAAAAATTTAGCGGTGCTTCTATATGTACTTCTTTTTTAAGTCTCTGTATAAGAAAGCATTTTCTTGTTGAACTGATAAAGTGACCAATATCTATTTGTGGCTATCGAAAAAAGCACCATGATGGTATCAATATTTACAACAATAGAGAAAATCTCTGAAAAATCAATATCATACGCCTGAGTACAACCCTTAGCAACCAACTTTGTCTTGTACCACTCAATAGTTCATCCGTCTTGTATTTAATGATGAACACCCACCGACAACCAACTGTTTTTTACCTTTTAGTGATATACACTTCTCCCGTGTTTTATCTTTTTTCTAGGGCTTCCATTTGTGTACTCATAGTCTGCTTGCTTCCTGCTTGTTCTTGGGATAGATTCTTATAAAAGAGAGACCGAAAATCTTCATGCAACATCTATCATTCTCTCCTTGTTTGTGCACACGAAGTATTTAGAATTCTGTAAAATATGTTCTGGAAAGTATCACTCAAGAAGTACTCTCCTATTCCTCCTTGCGGTAGGAGAAATACTTCCTCTACTGTTTTAATGAGTAGCATGAGTAGTATCAATATTGTATAGACTGCCATCAGGAAAGCAACCACTTACCTCGTATTAGATATCTG
This sequence comes from Eustoma russellianum, assembly GCA_036186865.1. Lineage (NCBI taxonomy): Eukaryota > Viridiplantae > Streptophyta > Magnoliopsida > Gentianales > Gentianaceae > Eustoma > Eustoma russellianum. Next base: position 27,087,434 of record AP025070.1, on the reverse strand, counting down.
ACGAAGAAGGTTCACCAGTTGTGGAAACTGATTCATCGATCCCATCTACGTCTTCAGACACAAACCCAGTGGCTTCATCTGCCAGCTCTTGTGGAACAGTCTTTGGACAACTCAATCTGTTCAACCAACCTATTGGACTATCATTGTCTCCCCCTTGACCATTAGGCTGGTTTGCAAAAATAAATTTGGTTTCGAGATAGGTACAGTCTATAGTAACATGAGGTGACATGTGATAGGATTATAGTATTGATATCCTTTCTAACTAGTGGCATACCCAACAAAGGCACATTTCTCGGTATATAAGTCAAGTTTCGAGCAGTGGGACTTAGGTATACAAACAAATACCGAAAACCCAAACACTCTTGGAGGCAAAATATGCAGAGAAGGAATATGGGTTTTTGTTGCCATAAGTTATAAAGTAGTTTGTTCCTAGAGCGCTTTGATTGGTAAAAGGTTTAGTAGAGAGGCTAAGGTAGCAACATCTTCGAACCAATAAGACTAGGAAACATGTGACTCACTCATCATAGCTCAGGTTATTTCCAAGAGTAAATGGTTTTTTCATTTGACCACACGATCCTATTGTGGAGTGTTAGGACATGATGTTTGATAGAGAAGGCCATGGATTTTAAAGAGTATGTGCATGGTTTGGTTGATAAATTCTCGATCATTATCTAAGCAGATTATCTAAATTTTCTTATTGGAACTGTGTCTAAATCATTTGAAAAAACTTAAACTTTTTGGGTAATTCAATTTTTTGTTTCAACAGATATAACCATGTCATTCAGAAAAATTCATCAAGAAATATGACATAATACTAAAAACGATTTTGATTGTATACGGGTGCTGGACCGCAAACATCTGAACGTACTAAGAAAACACCAAACCAACTATAGTATTATTTGGTTGAAAAGTGACTCGATGATTTTTTGCATTAATACATGTTTCACAAACTAGTGAAACAGAATTATTTGTGAATAAACTAGATTATAACAATTTGAGGTACCCAAACGAAGGATGACCTAGACATTATTGCGAGAAACAAAGTTGTCGATTGATCGTTCCGTGAGCCAGCATAGCATTACCTTGGTGAGTCACCTCATCAACGTAGTAGAGGACTTCATTCTGAGTACCACGCTCAGTGATATCTGTAGGATCTGCAAGGCACCACTAAAATAGGGGGTTGAATAGTGGGCGCGGAAAATATGGTTTTTAAAATTGTTTTAGATCAAAAACCCAACTTCTGAAAACAGTTTCTATTTTCATGACCTGTTTTAAATTGTTTTGAAAACTAGGTTACAGGTAATCAAAAATTCTGAAATTTGGCGAGATCTTAGTCTCAGATGTGTTGAGTATCTCCTAAAAATTTCAGATTAAAATTCAACCTTTAACCCCTTTAAAAATCGTTGGTGGTCAGATTGCACTGCTAGAAACGGTAGTCTGATTTGAAAACTTAATTCCAATTAAACCATGACTCCAAATGCTCTGAAACTTTAATGACTAACCTCTTATTAGGTGTATTTAATTGGGTTGAAACATTTTTGAAACATTCTTTTGGGAAGTTAGTCAAATACGTTCAAAGTCTCAACCTTTGCAAGCCTGAAAATCAGACTGCATTAGTCTTAGAACGTTTGACGTTTGGATGACTTATACTTGTCCAAAAGAGTTGAAACTTGCGCCAAATGAACCTTAAGACATATGGCTATGTTTCTGGAAATTGTCCTGATTTTTGAAGTTTGTTTACTATTTTTAAGAACGTGATAAAAATGATGCACTGTGCTGGAAACTGAAAGTAATTGTTGAAAAGTAAAGAACACAAGGAATTTTATACTGGTTCGGTTAAATCAACCTACTCCAGTCTTCGAGGACACCTTCCTCGGTTATCACTAATCCAAAACACAAAAAACACCTTACCACAAAGGGTTGATGGAGTTACACACCAACTCCAACCCTTTACAAACTTTGTAAGTTATTACAACGATCACGAACACCACCACCTAGCAGATGCAAGATTGATCACACCTTCATCAATCTTTTACAACAATATAGAGTATATGGTGGTATAGATGAAGCCTATTCAAGATGTATGAATATGAATACAAAAGGCTTTAAGAGAGAAGAAAGAAAGAATGGTAGAAGAAGAAAGTCTAGAAAACGTTTTTCACTTTTGCACTTGTGAGACTTGTCCTCTATTTTGCACTACTTTTTCTTCATTTTATCAAGCCTTGGCCTCCCCCTATGCCTTGATCTTCCCCTTGAAAATTATCTTTTAAGTCATTGGAAGAATATCTTGCATCATTGTGATATTCACTTGCTTACTTGGCAACTCCTCATTGGATGATCATTAAGGCCTTCCTTACTTGACACTCATTGATTGGATGAAAGTTGTCATCATTTGATGACTAGATAAATCTGAAAAATATCACTTAAAACATGTGCCAATTAGCCATAAAAATGTGCCATAAGTCTCATATCAGTTCCACATAATTTGCAAGACAAATTAATCTCCATTTTTCTTCCAAAAAATCGACCAACATTATTCCACATGCTGAAATTTTCAGCATGTGTGATATTCACACAATATTCAAAACGTTGCCATGAAGGTAGTAGATTTATCCCTTGAAAATAAAGAAGAAATCAATCATCATTTAGTACATAAAAATCTCTACTAATTTGAGAATCAAATTGGTCATCATAGAGACCCTAAAATCGGCCATATACATTCCACACATGCTGAAATTTTCAGCATGTGTGATATTCAAAAATATCACCACATTATTTCCATAACTGTAGGATCAGCAAGGCACCACTAAAAGGGGAGGTTGAATAGCGGGTGCGAAAAATGTGGTTTTTAAAATTATTTTAAACCAAAACCCAACTTCTGAAAACAGTTTCTGTTTTCAGGACTAGTTTTGAAACGTCTTGAAAACTAAGTTTCAGGTCTTCAAAAATCCTGAAATTTTGACGGATCTTAGTCTCAGATGTTCTGAGTATCTCCTAAAACTTTCATATTAAAATTCAACCTCTAACCCCTTTAGAAATTGTTGATGGTCAGATTGCACAAATCTGCCAGAAACGGTAGTCTGTTTTGAAAAATTAATTCCTATTTATCCATAACTCCAAATGATCTGAAAATTTAATGACTAACCCCTTATTAGTTTTATTTGGGTTGAAACAGTTTTGAAAAATTCTTTTGGGAAGATAGTCAAACACGAACAAAGTCTCAAACTTTGCAATCCTGAAAATCAGACTGCACTAGTCTCAGAACTTTAGACGTTTGGATGACTTATTCTTGTCCAAAAGGGTTGAAACTTACGCCAAATTAACCTTAAGACGTGTGGATATGATTCTGAAAAGTTTTGTGATTTTTAAAATTCATTTACTATTTTTAATAACGTGATGAAAAACGATGCACAGTGCTGAAACTGAAAGTAAGTGCCGAAAGTAAATAACACCAGGAATTTTATATTGGTTCGGTTAAAACAACCTACTCCAGTCTTCGAGGACACCTTCCTCGGTTAGCACTAATCACAAAACACAAATAAGACCTTACCACAGGGTTGATGGAGTTAAACACCAACTCCAACCCTTTACAAACCTTGTATATGAATACAATGATCACGAACACCACCACTTTGCAAGTGCAAGATTGATCACACCTTGATCAATCTTTTACAATGATAAAGAGTATAGGGTGGTATGTAAGAAGCCTATTAAAGATGTATGAATATGAATACAATAGGCTTTTAGAGAAAATAAAGAAAGAAGGTGTAGAAGAAGAGATGAAAAACGTTTTAGCACTTTGAATTTGCAAGACTTGTTCTTGTCTTTTGTTTGCTCTCTTCTTTTCTTTTTATCCAAGTTGGCCACCCCCTATAGCTTGTTCTTTCTCTTGAAAATTATCTTCTAAGTCCTTGGAAGAGTACATTGCATCATGGTGACATTTCCTTGCTTACTTGGCAACTCCTCATTGGATGATCATTAAGCTCTTGCTTACTTGGCACTCATTGATTGGATGGAAGTTGTCATCATTTGATGACTAGATAAATCTGAAAATAAAACTTAAAAAGCATGTGCCAATTAGTCATAAAATTATTTCCATAAAGCATATAATCATCTCACTTAATTAGCAAGACAACTTATCATAATTTCCTTGCTAAATTTCGGCCATTATGCTTCTCCATATGCTGAAATTTTAGCATGTGTAACATTCTCACTTAATTCAAATTATTGCCAAGTTTGTATTTGATTTATTCCTTGAAAATAAAGAAGAAATCAATCATCATTTAGTACACAACATTTCTACTAAATTTGGAATAAAGACTAGTCACCAAGAGGCCACAAATTCGGCCACATCCATTACACACATGCTGAAATTTTCAGCATGTGTGATATTTGAAAATATCACTTTATTGATTTCATAGTATATTCAAAACATTTCCATACTATCCCTCAATTAATCCACATAATTCAAGATAGTAAATATGCCATTATTTAGTGTAAAAATCGGCCAGCCTATACACACATGCTGAAATTTTTAGCATGTGTTACAAATGTGACATAGTTTGAAATGTTACCTTGTGTAGCTCCTTCCTTTATGTCACCAACATTGTATGCTTTATTCTTGGCCAATCAAGATGCCAACAAAGCTCCACATATGCTCCTACATGGCTGAGCTAGGCGTGTATGATGAATATACATGTGCTGAATTTTATTTTTGCAAACTTTGTAAAATAGTGCACATATAATTATACACATATGGTATATTCCAATCAGCCCTTAATTGATTTTTCTAGAACACTTTAAAATGTATGAAGTATGTAAAAAGTGTCTAGATACATGTTATATGTCATGCCAAAAATGTTCCATATGTCATGTTCGTAGAAAACTGAATTTTCGACGTTTGTCGATTACCCGATTTTTCTCCGATTAAATTCCAAATTTTTGCACATGCTATATATATTATGTTACACATAATATACATAAATTAAACTTTAATATTCAGCACTTAGGCGGATCTAAAGTGGTGCCTAACCATGTGACAAAATTGAATTTGGAATATCCACAATTTGGCCTTAATTGAGGGTGATTTGTGTGTGCCAACATGGAATGATTTTATGGCTGTACATACCATGTAACCCACAAAATTTGTGGCTATTTTTGAAGTGTAGGGGCTGGCCATCTATATATGGCAAGTACGTGATACGTTGGCGAAGTTTCGGTATTCGCCCGATACGACAATATTTGGTTTAGAACCTTTTAACGTGTCATAGTAAATTTGTCATCACCATGACTTATATCATATGATATAAGACCTGAATATACTCATAAATATGAGTTAAATATAGTGGTGTGACGTTAACGTACGTTCACAAAATATATAACGTGTCGGTAGTACGTTGGAATATATGTGTATGTGCCTTTTTAAAAAAATCTGAATATATATATATATATATGTATGTATGTATGTATGTATGTATGTATGTATGTATGTATGTATGTATGTATGTATGTATGTATGTATGTATGTTGAACACGTGTTGCATGAAGGAGTGGAGAACTTTCCTTTCTTCAACTTGTTGCCTTTGTGCCTTTTCCAAATATGGCTTCCTTTAAGGAACTACTTAGTTTAATTAACTAAGTACTTCACTTAATGAACTAGTTTAGCTCATTAATGATGGCACCTGAAAATAGTTCAAACACAACAAATGCTTGCAATTTGATGTAATCTTTAAAGCTTCATGGCTCGTTAGTACGACAACATTATATATGAACTATATAAGGCAAGTTTTATGCACAAACGTGTCATGTCATAAAATATGCCATGCATTTCCTTGTAACACGTTATTTAAATCATGTATTTTGTAATCACTCAAACCCCTTTTTCTCTACAATATCCCCCTTTTGATGATTTACAAAATAACATATGGTCATTATTTAAATTTTATCGCTCCCCCTCCAATCATTCACAAATTCAAATTTTTGAATTTCAAATTTCGAATTTCGAATTTTCTCTCCCTTGATTTGTGCAATCAATTTCTCTCTCCCCCTTAAATCATGAATTCTCTCCCCTTTTATTTTGGAAATTCAATCAAAAATGCATGTAAATATGGAAAGACAATCAAATCAAATCAGCAGAAATCATGCCTAATTTAAAACGAAGATTGTCGTACGTGGCTTGATTTAATTCCTTAGTAAAAATATCCGCCACTTGTGCCTCTGTGCGTACGTGATCTATGACAATATCACCATTACTTACGTGATCACGAAGAAAATGATAGCATACTTCTATATGCTTGGCCTTAGAGTGTAGTACGGGGTTCTTAGATAAGTTGATAGCGCTCATACTATCACAATATATAGGAATACGTTGTACTGTGATACCAAAATCAGAAATTTGTTTTAGCCATAGGAATTGTGTGCAACAAAGACTAAGTGCCATGTATTCAGCTTCAGTGATGGATAGGGCAACGCTGGCTTGCTTTTTAGAAAACCAGGAAATAAGTGAATTTCCTATAAATTGGCAAGTGTCACTCGTGCTTTTTCTATCTATTTTACATCCACCATCATCTGCTTCAGTGTATGCATGCAAGTTAAATTCGCAGTCTTTATCATACCAAATGCCTACGCTGGGTGTGTGCTTAATATATCAGAATATTCTTTTCACGGCATTATAGTGAGACACCTTAGGTTGACTTTGAAACCGTGCACACATACATACACTGAACATGATATCAGGCCTACTAGCAGTAAGATATAGCAAAGAGCCAATCATAGATCTATATAAGGCATTATCAAAATCCTTACCATGTTCATCTTTGTCTAATTTTGTGGTGACACTCATAGAGGTGGGTGACGGTTTTAAATTCTCAAAATTGAACTTTTTAATCATATCATTTATATACATAACTTGGCTTATATGTATACTTTTACTCGTTTATTTAATTTGCAAGCCAATAAAGTAGTTTAATTCACCAACCATAGACATTTCAAATTCTTATTTCATGCAAATTTCAAAATCTTCAACAAGTTTATGTGAAGTGGAGCCGAAAATGATGTCATCAACATAAATTTGAATAATGAGTAAATCCCATTTATCTTGTTTTAAAAATAAAGTACTATCTATAGTGCCTCCTTTAAAACCATTTTCTAAAAGAAAAGTAGCAAAACGATCATACCATGCTCTCGGTGCTTGCTTTAGACCGTATAATGTCTTCTTTAGTTTGTACGTGATTGGGATGTTTCAAATCTTCAAAACCGGGTGGTTGTTTCACGTATACCTCTTCTTGTATAAATCCATTTAAGAATGCACTTTTCATGTCCATTTGATAAAGTTTAAAATCTTTCATGCAAGTAATAGCAAGTAAAAGTCGTATGGCTTCTAAGCGTGCTACAGGTGCAAATGTCTCATCATAATCAATTCTTTCTTCTTGATTATATCCTTGTGCTACAAGTCTAGCTTTATTTCTAACAACTTTTCCGTCTTCATTCATTTTATTTCTAAACACCCACTTTGTGCCTATTATAGTCTTATCTTGTGGTCGTGGCACTAAATCTCATATGTCATTTCTAGCAAATTGATTGAGTTCATCATGCCTAGCATCAATCCAAGAAGAATCACTTAAAGCATCATGCACATTTTTAGGTTTGATTTCAGAAATCATGGCATGAAATTGATTTATTTCATCTGGATTTATTCTTCTACGTGGTTGCACACCGTGAGTGATATCGCCTATAACGAGATCATGTGGGTGATCTCTATGCCATCTTGGTTGATTATTTTCTACGTTCTCATGCATTTCTAAGTGATCATGCATTTCTAGTGTATCATGCATATCATGCGTGCCATCATCATCATTCAACATGGATTTCAATTTCAAAATCATCATCATATTCTTTATCTTTATCAATCTCACCAAATTCATTAAACTTCACATGAATGGATTCTAGAATTTGTCTATTGATGGGATCATAACATCTATATGCTTTTGAATCCACAGAATATCTAACAAAGATACATTCAATTGATTTAGATTCAAACTTACCTAAATTATCTTTCGTATTTAAAACAAAGCATTTGCAACCAAACACACGAAAGTAATCAATTTTAGGCATGCGATCATTTAATATCTCATAAGGCATCTTATTTATTTTCTTTCTAATAGACAAACGTGTTGGACCGTGCACCTGCAATAAACACCACTAGAGGGGGGTGAATAGTGGTTAGTGGAAATTACACTACAACCCTTTGTTAAAATCCCCTTTGAAAACAGAATCTGAAACCACCTCAGATTCAGAACCCGTTTTTCAAAAATTCACAAATAATTGTACACAACTCCAAAAATTATGAAAATTTTCAGAATTTAACTTCAATGAGTTAGAAAGACTCTATCCAAAAATCAGACAAAAATAAGATCGTTTGACCCTTCAAATAAATAAAAAGATTCAGATGGTCAATCTGGACAGAATTGGACAGAATGTTGCTGATTTTGCAAAATGTGTTTCTCTTTGAATACTCAACCAAAAAGATTGATCTTTATATCAAAACACTCCTTAGGATGTGTATATGAAGTTTCCAAAAGGCCCTGACCTTAACCAACTCTTGAAAAATACAGAATTTAAGTTTTCTCAAAACTGGTCAGATTGCATCCAGATTGGAGCAGTTATCTTGCAAAGACTGAAAGACTGACTTTCCCTTGCTCAAATCAAGTGATTCTTGTTGCAAATGAAAGCTAACAGTCTGAAGTATAACTCCACCAAAAATCACGAATTTTGAAAGTGTTTATATATTTTTTTCAAATTGTGAGAAGTTGTGTGAAAAATGCAGTCAAAAACGGGCAGAAAACAGAAATAAAGAAACAAGAGAAGAACACCGAGAATTTATCCTGGTTCGGTCAATGTGACCTACTCCAGTCCCAAGGAACACCTTTCCTTGGATTTCACTATCAAATGAACACCTTACAACAAGAGCCAAGCTTGATCCTTGGGTTATACACCAACCCTATTCAAGACTTGGATAATCACTTCTATGCAACTCTTTGTTACAACACCTCTATCACCTATTGATGTAGCCTTATAAATTTGGCTAATCAATCATACAAATACAACTCAAGAAGGTGCGTATAGTATAGCTGGACAACAAAGAAAATTGAAACACCTTAGCTACACAAAGTATGAACGAAAATATGAGAAGAGAATAGCAAGACAACAATCTTCAATTTTGCTTTCAAGTGTGTGTGTTCTCTTCTTCACCTTGCATTCTATTTATAGAGTGAATTGATGGCATATTCCCTCCAACTTTTAGACCATGTGATGGCTGAGAATTTTGAATTAAAACACCTCCATAATCATCTCCAATAATCTTGTCTCCATTACATTCAAATTTGAAATTTCAAGTTTGCAACTTTTGCCAACTAGCTTGCTTTTGGTTTGTCTTCTTGTCTCCAACTCATAAAATGAGAAAAACATCATCTCCACCTGTATAATAACGTTTTGGAGGCTGTGTATATGTATACCAACTCAGATTTTTGAGGAGAAATCAACAAATAATAGTTGACAAGGTTATGTCAACATATAATATCAAAATTCCCATTTCTCCTTGACATATTGTGATGAATCTTGCACCAAGGACACCTTGTAATCTATGAAAGATGATCATTAAGAACCTCCAATAACATATATATAAGAGTCTTCAAGATAAAATAGAATGTGACATCGAATACCGTCACATATCCCGCTACCGTCGATAAAATCATCAAATGAGAGAATAAAATAGAAAACCACCAAATAATCTTCAAGAATATACTAAATGAAATCCAGAATGAATATAATAAGATAATCAAGAGATTCCTTGAGTAAAAATACCGAAACTGTCTTCGGGGGTAAAATGACCAAAATGCCCCTAGTGAGATAAAACTCCAGAAATGACCCCGATGGTCAGAAATAATCACAATACCACCTTTGTCATGATAACCAAGATAATAATATGTACTTGAAATATTTTTCACCGTATGATGTTCCTACAAAACTTAAAATACCAATTTTGCCCTTTTGGTAAGTTGTAGAAACTTCCAAGGCACGTTAGTCTCAAGACAATAATAATCACCAAAAACACATAATAAGCACATAATGAGCATGTATAAATCATGTACAAATGAAAACAACCATTTTATTATATTTTAGAAAATTATTTCTAAAAACTCTAGACATCGATCGATCGAAGTGCCTCAGCTTCATAGATCGATGTCTCACATAAAGGTTCAGGTTTTGTCTCTGACCTACATTGATCGATCAAAGTGAGAGTTCGATATACATCGATCGATTGATGTGTCTTAGGTTTAGAGATCGATGTCTCACAGAAAGGTCTTAAACTTATCTGCCTTACATAGATCGATCGATGTGAACTTGTTCAACTTTTAATCACATATAACACCATGTGTGACATTTTTAAGTATTCATCACTTAAAATCATGACTTTGAAAATTATCCAAACATATTTCTCAACATTCTCCCCCTTTTGGATGATTTTCAAAATAACCTAACATGATTTTAATGTCACAACTTATAACCAAAAGTTTAACCAAATGTTTAACCAAAAGTTTAACCAAATGTTTTCAACTATGTTTTCAACGTTTAAATAGTATGCTGCTCCCCCTCAACTCATACTCTCCCCCTTAACCTATGCTCCAAAATTTATACCAATAAAAACTTAGCATATGATTCATCATGACTTACCAACTAAAATCATGTTCTTATTCTATCTCCCCCTTTATTTTGCAAATCATGCAAAAGATAGAACTATACAATGGTATCGTAAGTCATCATTCCTAATTTGGCTCGTAAGTTTTCAAAAGTGGCTTGATTAAGGGGTTTGGTGAAGATGTCAGCGATTTGGTGATCAGTTCTTATACGGTTTATCACTATGTTCTCATTTTGAACATGATCGCGAAGAAAGTGGTATCGCACCTCAATGTGTTTGGCCTTAGAATGAAGTACCGGATTCCGGGAAAGATTGATTGCACTTGTGCTATCGCAGAAAATTGGAATCTTATTCATTTTAATGCCAAAATCACTAAGTTGCTGTTTAAGCCAAAGTATTTGGGTAGTACATAAACTCAAAGCAATATACTCGGCTTCAGTGATAGAAAGAGCTACACTAGCTTGCTTTTTAGAAAACCAAGAGATCAAATTGGTTCCTATAAATTGACATGTACCGCTAGTGGATTTTCTATCTAACCTGCAACCACCATAATCAGCATCACTATATGCGTGTAATTTCAACTTAGCGTTTCTATCATACCACAATCCTAAGTGAGGTGTATGCTTAAGATATCTAAAGATCTTTTTCACTGCATTGTAATGTGATACCTTAGGACAAGATTGAAACCTAGCACACATACACACACTAAACATAATATCAGGTCTTGATGCAGTTAAGTATAACAATGAGCCAATCATAGACCTATAAAGTGTGTCATCAAAAGTTTTACCATTTTCATCCTTGTCTAGTTTGGTGCTAACACTCATGGGGGTAGGTGTTGGTTTTAATTCTTCAAAGCTAAACTTCTTAATCATATCATTGACATACTTAAGTTGGCTAATGTGAATTCCTTGAGGGGTTTGTTTGATTTGAAGTCCTAAGAAATAATTCAACTCTCCTACCATTGACATTTCAAATTCTGACTTCATACATTCTTCGAAGTCTTTTACTAAGGTAGGGTTTGTTGAACCAAAGATTATATCATCTACATAGATTTGAACTATTAACAAATCATTATCTTTTCGTCTTAGAAATAATGTGTTGTCTATTGTTCCCCTTTGATAATTATTTGCAATAAGAAAGTTCGCAAATCTATCATACCAAGCTCTTGGAGCTTGTTTCAAACCATATAGAGCTTTCTTAAGCTTGTAAACATGGTTAGGATTCTTTGGATCTTCGAATCCAGGGGGTTGTTTGACAAACACCTCTTCTTGAATGTATCCATTCAAGAATGCACTCTTGACATCCATTTGGAAGAGCTTAATATTGCTTAGACTTGCAATCGCAAGTAACAATCTAATTGCTTCTAGTCGTGCAACGGGTGCAAAGGTTTCTTCATAATCTATACCTTCTTGTTGATTATAACCTTGTGCGACTAGTCTAGCTTTATTTCTTGTAGTGTTCTATTTTTACGTTCAACAACTCCATTGAGTTGTGGTGTTCTTGGTGGTGAGAATTCATGTTTTATTCCATGTAATTCACAAAACTTAATTATATCTTTGTTTTTAAATTCTCCACCTCTATCACTTCTAATTCTTTTAACATTTTCTTCATAAAGATTTTCAAGTTGCTTAATAAGATTTTCGATTACCAATGGAGCATCGTCTTTGTGCGTTAAGAACAATGTCCATGTGTATCGTGAGTAATCATCTACTATGACACACACATAGTAGTGTCCGCCTAGACTTCTTGTCCTACTTGGACCAAATAAGTCTAAGTGAAGCAGTTCTAGTACATGACTAGTACTCACTTCATGTTTTGATTTTCATTGTCTCTTTTATATGTTTTCCTTTAATACATGTTTCACATAATTGAAAATTATGTAAGTCTAACTTATGCATTCCTCTAATTAGATTCTTCTTAGATAATCTTTCTATGGTTGAAACTTTTATATGGCCTAGTCGTCTATGCCATAAGTTCACATCTAAGTCATGTGATACTAAACACTTAATTCTAGCATTTAATATGTTATTTAGTGATAGTGTGTAAATGTTACCATCCCTATTTCCTTTTAGTACAATTTCTCCTTTTTCATTTATTATATCACAACAATTAGGAAGAAAAGAGACATGATAACCAGAATCTATAAGTTGCGAAATACTTAATAAGTTGTAAGAAAGATTGCTTACTAACAACACATTTCGTATTTGAAATGTGTTAGGGTCCCCAATTGTTCCTTTTCCAATAACCTTGCCTTGGTTGTTGTCACCGAATGTCACCTTTCCTCCATTATCGATTTGTTCCAGTTCGGTGAATAGTTTGGGGTTGCCCGTCATGTGCCTTGAACACCCGCTATCTAAAAACCACTTGGTTTTTAGATTCTTTGACTTTGCCTCCTTCTTGTACGCTTTACAATTTTCCTACAATGGAGACAAAGTTTTAGGTACCCTTTATTTGGGTCCTTGAATGTTAGGGGCATTATTCTTGTTTAGATATCCCTTAGGTATCCAAACTTGAATATACCTTCTAGGCACATTTTTAGCATTGTTATAATTTGGAAAATAAGAAGAATTAGCATATACATGATTATTCCACATAAGTGAAGATACATTGTTATACATGTTGTACCATGGTTGATAATCATTATAGGATGGCCGAATTTTATAATGTGCATAAGGCATGCGATTTTGTTTCTTATATGGCGCTATATAAGTGTGTTTGTAGGCATTTCTATAAGACTTATAAGAGTGTTGCCTATATTTAGGTTCATAATAAGTTGTATGCATTTTATTCGGTCTAGTTGCATTTGTATACATGTAGGCATAATTTCTAGATTGTCTAGATGCAAAGTTTGGCCTAGATGTATAGTTATGCGTGTGTGTTTTTATGGGTGCATGCTGCATTTTTATCTTTGAATAAGAAGAAGAAGGAGTAGAAGAAGATTTAGCAGACAAGTTTGTTTTTATAACTTTATAAGGTTGTTTCGTAGTTGATGATACAAACTTAGTCTTTTTATCTAATTTTTCATCTTCTTCTTTATATCCCAATCCAGTTTTATCATTTCCATACTTTTGTGATGATATAAGTGTATCTAACATATTTGCACCAGATTTAAATTGTTCTATCATTTTTTCTAAGGTAAATTTAGAAGACTTAAGTTGTACTATTTCATTTTCACAACTTTCTAACTTGGATTTTAACATTTTATTTTCCATTTGTAACTTTTGTTCATCTTTCCTATATGATTCAATTTTATTCTCTAAAGAATCAAGAGTATTAGTAGACTCTTGTTTAAGAGATTCTAGTTGATCGGAGAATTCCAAGTTGGACGTCTTCAACTTGTCATTTTCTTCAACTAGTTTCTTCTTTTCTTTAGAGAGCCTCTTACAGTGAGCATGCATTCTTAAGAATTCTTCATAAATTTCATCAAATGTCATGTCACTATCGGAATCACTATCAGAAGAAGAACATACCTCGTTGGATACGAAGCAGACTTGAGCTTCCTCAGTTTCGAATTCTGAGTCGGATGAGTCGCTCCATGTGCTCGCTTTCATTGCTCGTTTGCCTTTTCTTACATTTGGCTCCTTTGTTTTGGACCATTGAGGCTCCTTGTCTTTGACTTGCTTATTATTGTTATTATTATTTTTCTTTTCCGGACAATCGTAAGAAATGTGTCCTTTTTGACCACATTCATAGCATTTTAATTCTCTATTATTCCACTTGTTATTATTAAAATTATTTTTCTTTGGTTGAGAAGAGGATGAAGAAGACTGTTGTCTATTTCGATTAGGCCGTTTGAAAAACTTTCTAAGTTTTCTAGCTATTAATATTAAATCATCATCTAATTCACTATCACTATTACTTTCATCATTGTTTCTATGAGATGACTCAGATGATTTGAAAGCAACAGACTTACTTGACATCTTTGATAATTCAGATTTTCGTTGATTCAATTTTACCTCGTATACTTTGAGTGATCCTATTAATTCATCCATCTTAGTAATTGACTTTGTTTCTTCGATTGCCGTCACCTTTGGATCCCATTCAGCAGGAAGACTTCGTAACACCTTTTGAACCTTGTCACTGTTCGAAAATGACTTTCCTAAAGCTTCAAGGGCATTGAAAATATTAGTAATCCTCAAATCCATAGATGTTATGGATTCGTTTGGCAACATTTTGAAAGTCTCTAATTAAGTCATAAGCATGTTTATTTTTGACTCTTTAACAACACTAGTACCTTCATGCTTTAATACAAGTGATTTCCACATGTCGTGTGCGCTTGTGCAATTTGACACATATCCAGCTTCAGAAGTTGTAAGTCCATTCAAAAGTAATTGCATAGCTTTAGCATTCATGGACATTTTCTTCTAATCATCTGATGACCATTCACTTTTACATTTTTCAACCTCTTGAGTTACTTCACTAACTTGTGTAACTTTCGTTGGAATGTATGGCCCATCTTCAATTATAGACCATAAATCGATGTCTATAGCCATTAAGAATAGCCTCATTCTTAGTTTCCAATGAACAAAATTATTGCCATCAAAAAGAGGAGGACGTTGTGTAGACATACCTTCCAATTCACCTTTGTGAGAAACAATAGCCATAGTATGTACCTTGGATTTGAGACAAGTAGTATATAATGAATCGTTGTTTCTTGGCCTTGTATGGTGTTAAATCTTGCTTCTTTTGAGTGGTGTTGGTCTGGCTCTGATACCAAATGTTGGACCGTGCACCTGCAATAAACACCACTAGAGGGGGGGTGAATAGTGGTTAGCGGAAATTACACTACAACCCTTTGTTAAAATCCCCTTTGAAAACAGAATCCGAAACCACCTCAGATTCAGAACCCGTTTTTCAAAAATTCACAAATAATTGTACACAACTCCAAAAATTATGAAAATTTTCAGAATTTAACTTCAATGAGTTAGAAAGACTCTATCCAAAAATCAGACAAAAATAAGATCGTTTGTCCCTTCAAATAAATAAAAAGATTCAGATGGTCAATCTGGACAGAATTGGACAGAATGTTGCTGATTTTGCAAAACGTGTTTCTCTTTGAATACTCAACCAAAAAGGTTGATCTTTATATCAAAACACTCCTTAGGATGTGTATATGAAGTTTCCAAAAGGCCCTGACCTTAACCAACTCTTGAAAAATACAGAATTTAAGTTTTCTCAAAACTGGTCAGATTGCATCCAGATTGGAGCAGTTATCTTGCAAAGACTGAAAGACTAACTTTCCCTTGCTCAAATCAGGTGATTCTTGTTGCAAATGAAAGCTAACAGTCTGAAGTATAACTCCACCAAAAATCACGAATTTTGAAAGTGTTTATATATTTTTTTCAAATTGTGAGAAGTTGTGTGAAAACTGCAGTCAAAAACAGGCAGAAAACAGAAATATAGAAACAAGAGAAGAACACCGAGAATTTATCCTGGTTCGGTCAATGTGACCTACTCCAGTCCCAAGGAACACCTTTCCTTGGATTTCACTATCAAATGAACACCTTACAACAAGAGCCAAGCTTGATCCTTGGGTTATACACCAACCCTATTCAAGACTTGGATAATTACTTCTATGCAACTCTTGGTTACAACACCTCTATCACCTATTGATGTAGCCTTATAAATTTGGCTAATCAATCATACAAATCCAACTCAAGAAGGTTTGTATAGTGTAGCTGGACAACAAAGAAAATTGAAACACCTTAGCTACACAAAGTATGAACGAAAATATGAGAAGAGAATAGCAAGACAACAATCTTCAATTTTGCTTTCAAGTGTGTGTGTTCTCTTCTTCACCTTGCCTTCTATTTATAGAGTGAATTGATGGCATATTCCCTTCAACTTTTAGACCATGTGATGGCTGAGAATTTTGAATTAAAACACCTCCATAATCATCTCCAATAATCTTGTCTCCATTACATTCAAATTTGAAATTTCAAGTTGACAACTTTTGCCAACTAGCTCGCTTTTGGTTTGTCTTCTTGTCTCCAACTCATAAAATGAGAAAAGCATCATCTCCACCTGTATAATCACGTTTTGGAGGCTGTGTATATGTATACCAACTCAGATTTTTGAGGAGAAATCAACAAATAATAGTTGACAAGGTTATGTCAACATATAATATCAAAATTCCCATTTCTCCTTGACATATTGTGATGAATCTTGCACCAAGGACACCTTGTAATCTATGAAAGATGATGATTAAGAACCTCCAATAACATATATATAAGAGTCTTCAAGATAAAATAGAACGTGACATCGAATACCGTCACATATCCCGCTACCGTCGATAAAATCATCAAATGAGAGAATAAAATAGAAAACCACCAAATAATCTTCAAGAATATACTAAATGAAATCCAGAATGAATATAATAAGATACTCAAGAGATTCCTTGAGTAAAAATACCGAAACTGTCTTCGGGGGTAAAATGACCAAAATGCCCCCAGTGAGATAAAACTCCAGAAATGACCCCGATGGTCAGAAATAATCACAATACCACCTTTGTCATGATAACCAAGATAATAATATGCACTTGAAATATTTTTCACCGTATGATGTTCCTACAAAACTTAAAATACCAATTTTGCCCTTTTTGGTAAGTTGTAGAAACTTCCAAGGCACGTTAGTCTCAAGACAATAATAATCACCAAAAACACATAATAAGCACATAATGAGCATGTATAAATCATGTACAAATGAAAACAACCATTTTATTATATTTTAGAAAATTATTTCTAAAAACTCTAGACATCGATCGATCGAAGTGCCTCAGCTTCATAGATCGATGTCTCACATAAAGGTTCAGGTTTTGTCTCTGACCTACATTGATCGATCGAAGTGAGAGTTTGATATACATCGATCGATTGATGTGTCTTAGGTTTAGAGATCGATGTCTCACAGAAAGGTCTTAAACTTATCTGCCTTACATAGATCGATCGATGTGAACTTGTTCAACTTTTAATCACATATAACACCATGTGTGACATTTTTAAGTATTCATCACTTAAAATCATGACTTTGAAAATTATCCAAACATATTTCTCAACAAAACGATTAAAAATGTAGCATGCACAATTTACGGCTTCCGCCCACAAAAATCTAGGCAATTTATTTTCACACAACATGGTTCTAGCAATTTCTTGTAATGTCCTATTCTTTCTTTCTACTACTCCATTTAATTGTGGAGTTCTAGGTGGCGAAAACTCGTGTTTAATTCCTTTTTCTTCGCAAAATGGAATCATGTCCTTGTTTTTAAATTCATCGCCTCTATCGCTTCTTATCCTTTTCACATTGACACCATATTGACTTTCAAGTTGTTTTATTAGTTTCGCAATCTCAATGGCACTATCATCCTTATGTGCAAGAAACAAAGTCCAAGGATAACGAGAAAAATCATCAACAATCACACAAGCATAGTGACGTCCACCAAGACTCGTAGTGCGACTAGGACCAAACAAATCAATGTGTAATAATTCTAAAACTCTAGTCGTGCTTATTTCATTTTTAGGTTTTAGTGACTCGCATGTTTGTTTGCCTTTTATGCAAGATTCACACAACTGAAAGTTGTCTAAATCAAGTGTAGGCAATCCTCGTGTTAAGTTCTTTTGTTGGAGTTTTTCAAGTGTAGAAATGCCAATGTGTCCTAAACGTCTATGCCACAAATTTACGTTAGGTTCATTTGACATGAAACACTTAACCTTAGCGTCTAACATATCATCCACAGAAAGTGTAAAGATGTTACCTTTCCGTTTTCCTTTTAAAACTGTTTCTCCATTTTATTTATTATATTGCAATATGGATGAGTAAAACACACATCAAAACCATTGTCAATAAATTGTGAGATGCTAAGAAGATTATAGGATAAGTTACTTACCAAAAAGACGTTGGAGATTTGAAGGGTGCTTGGGTTTCCAATTGTACCTTTTCCGATGATCTTGCCTTCATTGTTGTCTCCAAAGGTCACGGATCCGCCTTTTGTGACCTTCTTCAATTTAGTAAACAAGCTTGGGTCACCCGTCATGTGCCTCGAGCAACTACTGTCAACGAACCACTTGATAGATTTGTCTTTTAATGTGTGGGTTCCCTGCAATGTACAAAAGTGATTTAGGTACCCTTTTAATTTTGGGTCCTTACGAGTTAGTTATTCACCTCTTAGTAAAAATACCTTCCGGTACCCATACTTGGTTGATCCTTCTCGGTCTAGCAAATGGCAAGAATGTAGATAAAGGTGCAATGTAGTAGACATGTGGTGAGTGGACTTTGGGCCTTTGGCCGAGAACTCCTTTATATGCATCATATTGATTTCGTTTTTGATATGTCCTCGTGTTGGTGTGCATAGTGCGTGATCTAGATGGATGAAATGAATGTCGTGTATGCATCATTTGTTTCTTCTCATATCTGTATGGCACAAAATTATATTTCACATGATATGAAGAAGAAGTATGATGGGATGAGAGGAGAGGGGGTCTTTGCGTCATCTTAGACGCCGTATTCGCTTTTGGAGTGTCTACTATCTTAGACAAGACAAACTTGGTTGGTTTAATGGATACT
The DNA here is from genome assembly GCA_036186865.1 of Eustoma russellianum. Classification (NCBI taxonomy): domain Eukaryota; kingdom Viridiplantae; phylum Streptophyta; class Magnoliopsida; order Gentianales; family Gentianaceae; genus Eustoma; species Eustoma russellianum. The sequence goes on along the minus strand of AP025070.1, from coordinate 27,068,179 downwards.
TCATTTGTCTCAATGTATCCTAATCCAGTTTTATCATTATCATGCTTTTGTGATAAAATAATACGATCTAGCATGTTAGATCCCGTATCAAACTGTTTCATCATTTTCTCTAAGTCCGTATTCCTTGACTTCAAGTTTGAAATCTCGGATTTCATTTCATTATTTTGCGTGGTCAATGATGAGATCTCTGTCTTTAATGCATTAATGATGCATGACGACTCTTCTTTTTAATCATTTAATTGAAGATTCTCATTAGAAGATTCTAACAGCTTCTTGTCTTCAATTAATCGCTTCTTTTCTTTCGCGAGAGTCTTAGTAAATTTATGCAATTCTAAGTACTGACTAAAAAGATCATCATAAGAAGGCTCAGAGTCAGAATCAAAGTCAGAAGATACCTCGTTTGATGCTTTGGACACAAAGCATACTTGTGCAGTCTCCTCTTCTGTATCAGTCTCGGAATCAGATGTATCACTCCAAGTGGAGGCTTTGAGAGCTCTTTTCCTTTGTTTAGGTTCTGAGACGAGTCTATTTTTGGTCCGATCCTTGTCAGGGTGTTTGTTTGTTTGCTTGTCCTTATTAGGGTAGTCATATGATAGATGTCCAAGTTTACCGCATTCGTAACATTTAACATCCTTGTCATTTGTCTTGTTCTTATTTCTTTTAATCGAATAGCCTTAGTTTTGTTTCTAAATGACTTTCTCATGAATTTTCTTAAGCCTTTAGCCAATAAAATTAAGTCATCGTTGTCTGATTCAGAATCACTATCATCTACGTGATCGGAAGAAGTAGAGACGTATTCATTTTATTTAAATGCAATAGTCTTACCTTGTTTTAATGATGATTCCGATTTCCTTATGGTGAGTTTGTTCTCATATACCTTAAGTGATCCAATTAGTTCTTCCATCTTAATTGATTTAGTTTCTTTGCTTTTCTCTATGGATGTTACTTTAGGGTCCCACTAGGATGGAAGGCTTCACAAGACCTTTTGTACCTTTTTCTGCATAGAGAAGGCTTTGCCAAGAGACTCAAGAGAATTGTAAATGTTAGTCAAGCAAAGATCCATATCAACGATAGATTCATTTTGAAATAATTTAAATGAAACTCGAGTGTGGACATAAGCATATTGATTTTGGACTTTTTTACTTGACTAGTGCCTTCGTGTTTCATTTCAAGAATTCTCCACATTTCTTGAGCACTAGCACAATTTGAAACATAGCTAAATTCACTTTTACTTAGTCCATTTAGAATAACTGCATAGCCCTAGCGTTCATGCTCAGTCTCTTTTTATCATCACTAGTATACTCTTGTTTAGGCTTAACAACCTCTAGTGTGACTCCATCTACAGTGGATAATTTTGATGGAACAAATGGACCATCCTCTATAATGGACCAAAGATCAATATCAATTGCTATAAGGAAAAGTTTCATTCTTAACTTCCATTGAATGAAAGACTCACCGTCAAAGAGAGGAGGCCTTTGACTGGACATACCTTCTTGCTCAGTTTTGAAGTTTGTGGTTGCCATCTCACTTAGATCGTTGGATCCTTTAGTTGTGAGTGTTCCTACGCTTTGATACCACTTGTAGGATCTGCAAGGTACCACTAGAAGGGGGGGTTGAATAGTGGATGCGAAAAATGTGGTTTTTAAAATTGTTTTAAACCAAAAACCCAACTTCTGAAAACAATTCTGTTTTCAGCACCAGTTTTGAAACGTTTTGAAAACTAGGTTACAGGTCTTCAAAAATTCTGAAATTTGGAGGGATCTTATTCTCATATGTTCTGAGTATCTCCTATAAATTTCAGATTAAAATTCAACCTCTGACCCCTTTAAAAATTGTTGATGGTCAGATTGCGCAAATCTGTCAGAAACGGTAGTCTGTTTTGAAAAATTAATTCCTATTTATCCGTGACTCCGAATGCTCTGAAAATTTAATTACTAACCCCTTATTAGCTTTATTTAATTGGTTGAAACAGTTTTGAAAAATTCTTTTGGGAAGATAGTCAAACACGATCAAAGTCTCAACCTTTGCAAGCCTGAAAATCAGACTGCACTAGTCTCAGAACTTTAGACGTTTGGATGACTTATCCTTGTCCAAAATGGTTGAAACTTGCGCCAAATTAACCTTAAGATGTGTGGATATGATTTTGGAAAGTTTTGTGATTTTTGATATTCGTTTACTATTTTTAATAACGTGATAAAAAACGATGCACACTGCTGAAACTGAAAGTAAATGCTAAAAGTAAATAACACCAGGAATTTTATACTGGTTCGGTTAAAACAACCTACTCCAGTCTTCGAAGACACCTTCCTCGGTTAGCACTAATCACAAAACACAAATAACACCTTACCACAGGGTTGATGGAGTTACACACCAACTCCAACCCTTTACAAACCTTGTAAATGAATACAATGATCACGAACACCACCACCTTGCAAGTGCAAGATTGATCACACCTTGATCAATCTTTTACAATGATAAAGAGTATAGGGTGGTATGTAAGAAGCCTATTCAAGATGTATGAATATGAATACAATAGGCTTTTAGAGAGAAGAAAGAAATGTTGGGTGCAGCAATTGTCCCGTGGCGCGTAGGCCATGTGGGCCAAGTCACAATCGAATGCCGTGGGCGCTTGTGTGTGCTGAATGCACTATAAGGCTAGGGTATGCGCATCTCCTATCACCAATTGGTTTTGGGAGAGTTGGTAGCGACTGGCGTCCTACAAGTGGCATCAGAGCCAAGGTCATGGGTTCGATTCCCAGCGGGAAATTGCTGAGGGGGAGATTGTTGGGTGCAGCAATTGTCTCGTGGCGTGTAGGCCGTGTGGGCCAAGTCACAATCGAATGCCGTGGGCGCTTGTGTGTGCTGAATGCACTATAAGGCTAGGTTATGCGTATCTCCTATCACCAATTGGTTTTGGGAGAGTTGGTAGCGCCTGAGGTCCTACAAGAAAGAAGGTGTAGAAGAAGAGATGAAAAACGTTTTAGCACTTTGAATTTGCAAGACTTGTTGTTGTCTTTTGTTTGCTCTCTTCTTTTCCTTTTATCCAAGTTGGCCGCCCCCTATAGCTTGTTCTTCCCCTTGAAAAATATCTTCTAAGTCCTTGGAAGAGTATATTGCATCATGGTGACATTTCCTTGCTTACTTGGCAACTCCTCATTGGATGATCATTAAGCTCTTGCTTACTTGGCACTCATTGATTGGATGGAAGTTGTCATCATTTGATGACTAGATAAATTTGAAAATAAACCTTAAAAAGCATGTGCCAATTAGACATAAAATTATTTCCATAAAGCATATAATCATCCCACTTAATTAGCAAGACAACTTATCACAATTTCCTTGCTAAATTTCGGCCATTATGCTTCTCCACATGCTGAAATTTCAGCATGTGTAATATTCTCACTTAATTCAAATTATTGCCAAGTTTCCATTTGATTTATTCCTTGAAATTAAAGAAGAAATCAATCATCATTTAGTACACAACATTTCTACTAAATTTGGAATAAAGATTAGTCACCAAGTGGCCACAAATTCGGCCACATCTATTACACACATGTTGAAATTTTCAGCATGTGTGATATATAAAAATATCATTTTATTCATTCCATAATATATTCAAAAAAATTTCATACTATCCCTCAATTAATCCATATAATTCAAGATAGTAAATATTCCATCATTTAGTGTAAAAATTGGCCAGCCTATGCACACATGCTGAAATTTTCAGCATGTGTTACAAATGTGACATAGTTTGAAATGTTACCTTGTGTAGCTCCTTTCTTTATGTCACCAACATTGTATGCTTCATTCTTGGCCAATCAAGATGCCAAAAAAGCTCCACATATGCTCCAACATGGCTGAGCTAGCGTGTATGATGAATATACATGTGCTGAATTTTATTTTTGCAAACTTTGTAAAATAGTGCACATATAATTATACACATATGGTATATTCCAATCAGCCCTTAATTGATTTTTCTAGAACACTTTAAAATGTATGAAGTATGTAAAAAGTGTCTAGATACATGTTATATGTCATGCCAAAAATGTTCCATTTGTCGTGTTCGTAGAAAACCGAATTTTCGACGTTTGTTGATTACCCGATTTTTCTCCGATTAAATTTCAACTTTTTGCACATGATATATATATATTAGGTTACACATAATATACATAAATTAAACTTTAATATTCAGCACTTAAGCTGATCTAAAGTGGTGCCTAACCATGTGACAAAATTGAATTTGGAATCTTCATAATTTGGCCTTAATTGAGGGTGATTTGTGTGTGCCAACATGGAATGATTTTATGGCTGTATATACCATGTAAGCCACGAAATTTGTGGCTATTTTTGATGTGTAGGGTCTGGCCATCTATATATGGCAAGTACGTGATACGTTGGCGAAGTTTCGGTATTCGCCCGATACTACAATTTTTGGTTTAGAACCTTTTAACGTGTCGTAATAAATTTGTCATCACCATGAAATATATCATATGATATAAGACCTGAATATACTCATAAATATGAGTTAAATATAGTGGTGTGACGTTAACGTATGTTCGCAAAATATATAATGTGTCGGTAGTACGTTAGAATATATGTGCATGTGCCTTTTTAAAAAAATCTGAATATATATATATATGTTGAAAATGTATAGAATGAAGGAGTGGAGAACTTTCCTTTCTTCAACTTGTTGCCTTTGTGCCTTTTCCAAATATGGCTTCTTTTAATGAACTACTTAGTTTAATTAAGTACTTCACTTAATGAACTAGTTTAAATCATTAATGATGGCACCTGAAAAATAGTTCAAACACAACAAATGCTTGCCATTTGATGTAAGATTTAAAGCTTCATGGCTCGTTAGTACGACAACATTATATATGAACTATATAAGGCAAGTTTTATGCACAAACGTGTCATGTCATAAAATAGGTCATGCATTTCCTTGTAACACGTTATTTAAATCATGTATTTTGTAATCACTCAAACCCCTTTTTCTCTACACATAACATCTTTAGAACATTGCCATTTTATCTTTCATTTAATCCATATAATTCAAAGAAGTAAATATGGCATAATTAAGCTTAATAATTTCGGCCAACTCAAGGCACACATGCTGAAATTTTCAGCATGTGTTACAAATGTGACATAGTTTGAAATGTTACGTTGTGTAGCTCCTTTCTTTATGTCACCAACCTTGTATACTTCATTCTTGGCCAATCAAGATGCCAACAAAGCTCCAACATATGCTCCAACAAGGTGATCTAGGCGTGTGCAATAGCTTGTACATGTGCTGAATTTTATTTTTGCAAACTTTGTAAAATAGTGCACAATAGTTATACACACATGGTATATTCCAATTAGCCCTTAATTGATTTTTGTATAACTCTTTAGAATGTATAGAGTATGTAAAAAGTGTCTAGATATATGCTATATGTCATGCCAAAAACGTTCCATGTGTCGTGTTTGTTGAAAATCAAATTTTCGACGTTTGTCGATTACCTGATTTTCTCCGATTAAACTCCAACTTTTTGCACATATTATATATATTATGTTACACATAATATACATAAATTAAACTTTAATATTCAGCACTCATGACTGATTAAAGTGGCGCCTACGTGTGACAAAATGTTTGAATTTGAAATCTCCACAATTTGACCTTAATTGGGGGTGATTTGTGCGTGCCAACATGGAATGATTTTATGGCTTTATATACCATGTAAGCCACGAGCTTTGTGGCCATTTTTGAAGTGTAGGGGCTGGCCATCTATATATGGCAAGTACGTGACACGTTGGCGAAGTTTTGGTATTCACCCGATACGACAATTTTTGGTTTAGAACCTTGTACCGTGTCGTAATAATTTTGTCATCACCACGACTTATATCATATGATATAAGACCTGAATATACTCATAAATATGAGGTAAATATAGTGGTGTGACGTTAATGTACGTTCGCAAAATATATGTAACGTGTCGGTAGTACGTTGGAATATATGTGTATAGTGCCTTTTAAAAAAATCTGAATATATATATATATATATATATATATATATATATATATATATGCCATGCAAAAGATGCTGCCCTCTCCAGCGCTCCCATGGCGATCGGCGTAGTCGCCGTCGCCGTAGTTGCCGTCGCCACTTTCTTCGATTGCCCCCATTGCCTTCCACCCCCTTCTTTCATCTCCACCAACTTCCTTCGGCTTCTCTGCTATCACCCGCAACCACATGGCGGCCTCTTCAGCTGCAACGCCATTAGCCGCAGTAGCGGCATCGCATCCTCCTCCCACACGATCCTTCACATCGTTGTTTAGATCCACGACAGAACCAATCAAACCGAAGGATGTCCAAAAATATAAGGGCAGCCCCATGAACACCTTCACCGATGAAGAAATTCACTCATTAGCCACACCATATCGATTCACATTGGTGGGCACTTTTTGGTATGGACGGCCATCTTTAGCAACGATTCGAGCCACCATCAATCGGATTGGATTAACAGGAGCAGTAAAGGTCGGACTTTTAGACGCAACGCACATTATTCTCCATTTTGATCAAGAGCCAGACTACATTCGATGTTTCTCAAGAAGAGGCTGGATCATTTCTGGTAAGCAGATGAGAATCACCAAATGGATCCTGGATTACGATCCTGCAATCGAAGTACCAATTGTTCCAATCTGGGTGTCATTCCCGGGTCTTCCCATACACATGCATCGTAAAGATGCTCTCTTTCAAGTGGCGACTATGTTAGGAGAGCCGCTGAAATTGGATACAGCCACAGCCACGATGAATTGTCCTTCTATACCGTGCATGTGCATCGAACTGGATGTTTCTAAGGAGCTCCCTCATCGGGTATTCATCCAGACATCCTCTCAGGTTATAATGCAAAATGTTGAGTACAAGGATTTGCCAAAATATTGCGAATAATGTTATCGATTGGGCCATGTCACTACTGACTGCGGCAAGCAGTCGACGGCAGCAGATGATAAGCTGACGGCTAAACAGACTGAAAACCCTAAACAACCAGTGGACAAAGCTAAAAATCAACGTTGAACACCAAAAAAGTTGGGACCTCCAAGCAACATACATCAACCTGAATTCTCTGAGCCACATTCAGATGCCGAGATGCCTCACTCACAACCCACGACAGAAGCACCTGGAATAATGATACCACCATCTCCGGACATGGCTGCAGCCCCGGAAGTAACCGAGGTCCAGAACATCTCCAGACTTAAAGGGATTGATGATTGTATATTGGGAGATATCCCAGAGAAAATAGTAACGGGTTCTTATTCGGACAATGAATTAGACCCTCCTCTTCAGGAGAACAGATTGGATGACCTTGATCAGAGCTGCGCAGAACACATTGCTCATACCGTGGAGGCTATTTATGTTGATACTCATTCGAATGAACATCCACCTGATCCACAGCCGTCTCAGGGACCAAGAATTTTACTACGGGCACATGACAATCCTACATCTCCACGAATAACAAGGTTACGTGCCGCCCACCTCTCAAATTCTTTTGATGTTTTGTCACAATGAAGATACTATTATGGAACGTTCGAGGCATTCGTACATCTTTTACTCGATTGTTATCACTAACTCGAAAATATCAGATACATGCTTTAATTGTCATTGAGCCAAAACTTAGGCCCACAGCTTTAATATCTTATCAACTGCAATTGGGTTTCTCAAAATCACTTTCTGTTTGTAATGATCAAATTTGGATTTTTTGGAAGTAATCTATCTTGAGTTGGGAGGCGGATCAGCATGGACACCAACACCACTCAATAAAGTTTCGGTGGCTTGCCACTGGAGATTGCTTTTGGCTGACAGCGGTATATGGGTGTCACTCTATTTTAGAGCGCCGTATATTATGGGAACAATTGGAGCATTTTCACGCTGAAAATACAATACCATGGTTACTCGGAGGAGACTACAATACTTTTAGAACTTTGGAAGAGCATCGTGGCAGATCTCTACCTTCCCTGCGCACTCTACAAGACTTCAATGATTTTATCCAACGTTGTCATTTACAGGAGGTTCCTTATCAAGGCTCAACATTCACCTGGTCAGATGGACATGGCTTAGGCCATGTGTGTCGACGTCTTAATCGCTTCTTAACATCATTATCCCTTTCGGATTTATTTCCAATTAGGCAAGTACAACATCTCTCACGAGCTACTTCTGACCATGCCCCATTATTTTTGACATGTGACATCGAAGGTCCACGAGCTCCATCGGTCTTTCGATATCTAGATGTTTGGGAAACTCATGCAGACTTCCATGATTTTGTCACCCATAGATTGCAATCATATCCAACTGTTAGGGGCATGTGGGGACTACACAAAAAATTATCTCTTTTACGACGAGATCTAAAGCAGTGGAATAAAGATACATTTGGTAATATCTTTGATGCAGTATCACATGCGGAAGCATTGGTGAAAAACGCATAAATCCAACACGATGAGGCTCCTATGGAAATCACGAGAACACTATATCATCAAAGACTCGCAGAACTCAAAATTGCTCAAAACCGCGCCTTTCTTTTTTGGAAACAGAAGGCAAATGTTAAGTGGCTGAAAGAAGGTGACGCAAACACATCGTTTTTCCACCAAACTGTAAAAGATAAACGTTGTCGTCAGAACATTCGGCGAATTTTATCGCCGGAAGGGACAGAATACACACAGCCGAATGATATTGTGTCTGAAACTATTCGATACTTTTCAAAAAGACGGGAGCTATTTCGGGTTTCAATACTGGCCGCGTGCAATGTGTCTCGCATTTAGAATTTGCTGACGATCTATTAATATTCTTAAACGGTTCCGCGCGTAATCTAGCCAGATTTCGAAAATTTCTGGACGCATATCAGCAGGCGTCGGGCCAACTGATTAATTACAACAAAAGTCAATTTGTGCTTGGGCAAGGAGCCTCGTCCAATAACGCGCTTTAGGCTTTGGGTATGCGGTAAACCTCTTTGCCCATTAAATATTTAGGATCATATTTGCACAAGGGAATCAACAAAGCCAGGTACTGTATCCCTCTACTTAATCACTTCGATGTTAAACTGTCTGCATGGTCTACTAAATTACTTTCAATGGCGGGTCATCTAGTACTTCTCAAGTATGTGCTCATCACCATCCCAACTCATCTTATAGCCATCTCCAAGCTCCCAAAAGCGGTGGTAAACATTCTAAGTCACAAAATGGCAGTTTTTCTTTGGAAAGGAAGGTATCACTGGCAATCTTGGCCCTCAGTATGTCGTACGGTTGAAGTTGGAAGTCTTGGAATTCGCAGCCTTTCAAATGTTCAAAAATCATATGATTGCCAACTTTGGTGGAACTACTTCCAATCAAACATACTATGGTCTGAATTCAGCAGAGCCAAGTATGGCCAACGCTCCTCCATCTATTCACACATTTATGACTCATCTACATGGAAGCAAATTTGTAAAATAAATGCATATATGGAGTTACATACTACTCGGACACATGAGATGCTCCATTGGATCCCGGATTCAAATGGACAATTTTCTATACGTTCAGCCTACTCACAAATTGCCGCCCAAGAGCCAAGCAAAGTCGAATACCGTTACATTTGGTGGAAATCTTCGCATCCCAGGCAGAAAATATTTCTCTGGCGACTATGGAACAACTCCCTACCGATGGTAAACAATTTGCGCAGCTGGCTTATTTCAATGCCATCACAGTGTATTTTTTTCGACAACATCACGATCATCAAGACCATGTCTTTCTGCATTGTTCAAAAATACGCCCTCTATGGATGGATATGTCAATCACATTCTTGGGTCCAATGCCACAATCAAGCACAATCAAAGCACATCTCTTACGTTGGTGGAACACTTCTTCGAAATCATCAATGACTGGCGAACTACGAGCAATTGTACCTTCGCTAGTAACTTGGGAGATATGGAAGTCATATGCAGCATGTAGATTTGGAGACGAGAATTTCAGCCCAGAAAGCTTACATACCAAGGTAAAAACTGTTATTTACACATGGTGCGCTTCAATGAATGAGAAGAAGTTTGCCAAGAATCTACCTCATCTAGTCCAACAAAAATATTCGCCACCAATCCGTTCAAGGCGTTTGGCCATAGTCCGCTGGCAATTTCCACCATCGGGAAAGATAAAACTAAATATAGATGCATCATTTGGACAGCGACTAGCAGCGGGTGCAGCAATTTTGCGCTCGTCCCACGGTCACTTCATATCGGCTATTTGCTTTGCATTACCTCGGCTGACTCCATTACGAGCAGAACTGCAAACCATGATATACGCGTTAATTTACTACGCACAACAACATGACAGCATTATTATAGAAACCGATTGCCAAATGATGGTATCACTACTGGCGGAAAATCGGACAGTGATGGGCTTATTATCTATGGATATCGCGCATGCTAAAAATTTTCTCAGTCTCAACCATACAACCCTTCAATACTGCCCACATGAAGCGAACTCTACAGCACACTATTAGCTCGATACGGTTTCAGAACAGCAGGCCTACGCACTTACGCCTCTAATCAATCACTTCCCAGTGAAGTACGTGGTGCTTTACTCATGGATCTTCAACTACCGCCCCTTCGTCATTGACAAATGCTGCATGCTACATCAGCTTTATCCCCTTGTCATTGCCTGTGTTACTGCACACAGGCAACGCTGGTGTGTTTTCCTACTAAGTGTTATTTCATTATATCCGTGCTGCCCCACATTCTATTTTGCTATAAATCTCTTTGTCTGATGCCTGTGTTTCTTTTGTTATTGTTGACAACAATGATCATTTCATTGATGAGGATATTCAAACACGTCAAAGTCCCATGCCAGTATAATCGGAAGGTGTCATTGGGGAGCAACCATCAGCGGTCGTCGCCCTGGCTTGATTTCAGCCAGGGCGGCTGGGGTATGCGTTGGTTTATTACTTATGTACTCATTTCTTCCTTCATTTCCATGGTTATAACTGCTTCATTGCTTTTCCCTAAGGTACATATTGACGTGGATCCAAATGGGCCATTACCGTCTTCAAGAGTTCGACCACACCATCGGAACAGTAGCATTTTCTGCACTGCCATTGCGACGATGCCTTCATGTTTCCATAGCTTTTGTATCAATGACAGCCGTATAAATATGTACGCTTTTTCCTTCGCCAAGGTTTTATCCACAAGAGTGGTTTTACTTGGCAAGGTTTTAATGCGGCATATCATATACGACTGGAGATACACCATTATACGCATTTTATTTCATTTATTTTCATACGATGACGATTGTAAATGATGTAATATGGTTTTCCTCCGCCCTAAGCGAGGCTTTTAAATAAATAAATTTCTTTCATATATATATATATATATATATATATATATATATATATATATGTTAAAAGGCATGTATATAAAGCAGAGGAGAAGACTTTCCATTCTTCAATTTGTTGCCTTAATGCCTTCTCCAAATATGTCACCATTTAATGAACTACTTTGTTCATTTAACTAAGTACTTCACTTAGTGAACTAGTTTAGTTCATTAATGGTGGCACCTGAAAATAGTTCAAACACAACAAATGTTTGCCATTTGATGTAAGCTTTAAAGCTTCATGGCTCGTTAGTACGGCAACATTATATATGAACTATATAAGGCAGGTTTCATGCAAAAACGTGTCAAGTCATAAAACGTGTCATGCATTTCTTTAGTACATCATGCATTTTGTAATCACTCAAACCCCTTTTTCTCAACAATCTCCCCATTTTGATGATTTACAAAATAACCTAAGTACATGATTTAAATTTTGTCGCTTCCCTCCCATCGTGCACAAATTTTAGATATTGAATTTTGAATTCTATCCCGCTTGATTTGTGCAATCAATCTCTCTCTCCTCCTTAAATCATGCATTCTCTCCCCCTTTATTTTGGAAAGAAAATCAAAAGAGCATGTAGAGATAGCAAAACAATCATGCATTTCAAATAATATCAAACGTGCGTTCGTAAGGGTTATTTATTCAACCCTTTGAAAATGTTCCTTTTGGTACCCAAATTCAGGTGACCTTTCTAGGTCTTCCAAAAGGTGAGAAAGGTGATGAAGACGCAACATAATATACGTTAGGGGCAAATGCGTTTGGCCTTTGGCCGAGAATCCCATCATGCATATAGTATAGTTTTCGTTTTTGGTTTGCATGCACGGGGAGTGATCTAGATGTATTTTTATGATATGAATGGCTTTCTATATGGCACATGATTGCATTTGTATGATATGAAGAATAAGAAGCACGATGAGATGAGATGAGTGGTGTACTAGTCTTCTTCTCATATTTATACGGCACATAATTATACTTCGTATGATATGAAGAAGAGATATGACGAGATGAGGGGAGAGGGGGTCTTTGTGTTACTTTAGGCGCTACGTATGCCTTTGATGTGTCTACTTTCTTAGACAAAACAAACTTGGATGGTTTAGATGATGCTTCGTTTGTCTCAATGTATCCTAATCCAGTTTTATCATTGTCATGTTTTTGTGATAAAATAATGTGATCTAGCATGTTAGATCCCGTATCAAATTGTTTTCTAGTCTTTTATAGTTCTTCATTTCTTGATTTCAACTTTGAAATCTCGTCTTTCAGTTCAATGTTCTCGGATGTCAATGATCAAATTTCGGACTTTAATGAATTTATGATGCAGGACGACTCTTCTTTTGAATCGTTTAATTGAGACACAAGATTTGTGTTAGAGGATTCTAACAATTTCTTGTCTTCAATTAATTGCTTCTTTTCTTTTACAAGAGTCTTTGAGAACTTATGCAACTCTAAATATTGACTAAATAAATCATCGTAAGAACATTCAGAATCAGAATCAGAGTCGGAAGATACCTCATTTGATGCCTTAGATGTAAAGCATACTTGTGCCTTTTGTTCTTCCGTATCGTCAGTCTCAGAGTCGGATGTGTCACTCTAAGTGGAGGCTTTAAAGGCTCTTCTCCTTTGTTTAGGTTCTGAGACGAGTCTAGTTTTGGTCCGATCCTTGTCAAGGTATTTGATCGTTTGTTTGTCCTTCTTCAGACAATCATATGACAAGTGTCCAGGTTGTTCACATTCATAACACTTTATTTCCTTATTTTTATTTCTATGATCCTTAGATGAAGTAGACTTATGTTTATTTTTAATCGATTTTCTCAAGATTTTTACCCATCGTGATTAAATCCTCATCATCGGAATCTGTATCACTATCATCTACGACGTATTCATTTGATTTAAATGCTATATCCTTATCATTTTTAGAAATAGACTCGGAATTTCTTAAAGTAAGTTTGTTTTCATATACCTTAAGTGATCCAATTAGTTCCTCTATTTTTATTGATTTGGTTTCTTTGCTCTCCTCTATAGCCATCACTTTAAGGTCCCATTCGGATGGAAGGCTTCGTAATACTTTTTGGACCTTTTCCTGCATAGAGAAGGCTTTGCCAAGAGACTCAAGAGAATTTTAAATGTTAGTCAAGTGTAGATCTATATCAACGATAGACTCATTTGGCAATAATTTAAATGACTCAAGTGTGGACATAAGCATGTTAATTTTGGACTCTTTCACTTGACTAGTCCCTTCGTGTTTCATCTCAAAAATTCTCCATATTTCTTGAGCACTAGAGCAATTTGAAACATAGCTAGATTCACTTTTACTTAGCCCATTTAGAAGTAATTGCATGGCTCTAGCGTTCATGCTCAGTCTCTTTTTATCATCACTAGTATACTTTTGTTTAGGCTTAACAACCTCTAGTGTGACACCATCAACAATTGGCAACCTAGAAGGAACAAATGGACCGTCTTCTATGGTGGACCATAGATCAATATCAATAGCCATAAGAAAAAGTTTCATTCTTAATTTCCATTGAATAAAGGACTCAACATCGAAAAGACGAGGCCTTATGGTTGACATTTTTTCTTGCACGGTGTTGTAGCTAGTGCTTGCCATCTCACTTAGATCGTTGGATCTTCTTGTTGTGAGTGTTTCTGCTCTCTGATACCACTTGCAGGATCTGCAAGGTGCCACTAGAAGGGGGGTTGAATAGTGGGTGTGGAAAATGTGGTTTTAAAAATTGTTTTAGACAAAAAAACCCAACTTCTGAAAACAGTTTCTATTTTCAGGACCTGTTTTAAAACGTTTTGAAAACTAGGTTATAGGTCTTCAAAAATTCTGAACTTTGGAGATATCTTAGTCTCAGATGTTCTGAGTATCTCCTAAAAATTTCAGATTAAAATTCAATCTTTAACCCCTTTAAAAACCTTTGATGGTCAGATTGCGCAAATCTGCCAGAAACGATAGTTGGATTTAAAAAATTAATTCCAATTAAACCGTGACTCCAAATGCTCTGAAATTTAATGACTAACCCCTTGTTAGGTGTATTTAATTGGGTTGAAACAGTTTTGAAATTTCTTTTGGGAAGTTAGTCAAATACGTTCAAAGTCTCAACCTTTGTAAGCCTGAAAATCAGACTGCACTAGTCTCAGAACTTTTGACATTTGGATGACTTATACTTGTCCAAAAAGGTTGAAACTTGCGCCAAATGAACCTTAAGACCTGTGTCTATGATTCCTGAAAGTTTCGTGATTTTTGAAGTTCGTTTACTATTTTTAAGAATGTGATAAAAATGATGCATTGTGCTGGAAACTGAAAGTAAGTGCTGAAAAGTAAAGAACACAAGGAATTTTATACTGGTTCGGTTAAATCAACCTACTCCAGTCTTCGAGGACACCTTCCTCGGTTATCACTAATCACAAAACACAAACAATACTTTACCACACAGGGTTGATGGAGTTACACACCAACTCCAACCCTTTAAAAACCTTGTAAGTGATTACAACGATCACGAACACCACCACCTAGCGGATGAAAGTTGATCAATCTTTTACAACAATATAGACTATATGGTGGTATAGATGAAGCCTATTCAAGATGTATGAATATGAATACAATAGGCTTTAAGAGAGAAGAAAGAAAGAAGGGTAGAAGAAGAAAGTCTAGAAAACGTTTTTCACTTTTGCACTTGTGAGACTTGTCCTCTATTTTGCACTACTTCTTCTTCATTTTATCAAGCCTTGGCCGCCCCCTATGTCTTGATCTTCCCCTTGAAAATTATCTTTTAAGTCCTTGGAAGTATATCTTGCATCATTGTGACATTCACTTGCTTACTTGGCAACTCCTCATTCGATGATCATTAAGGCCTTGCTTACTTGGCACTCATTGATTGGATGAAAGTTGTCATCATTTGATGACTAGATAAATCTTAAAAATATCACTTAAAACATGTGCCAATTAGCCATAAAAATGTCGCCATAAGTCTCATATAAGTTCCACATAATTTGCAAGACAAATTAATCTCCATTTTTATTCCCAAAAATCGGCCAACATTATTCCACATGCTGAAATTTTCAGCATGTGTGATATTCACACAATACTCAAAACATTGCCATGTAGGTAGTAGATTTATCCCTTGAAAATAAAGAAGAAATCAATCATCATTTAGTATATAAAAATCTCTACTAATTTCGGAATCAAATTGGTCATCATAGAGACCCTAAAATCGGCCATATACATTCCACACATGCTGAAATTTTCAGCATGTGTGATATTCAAAAATATCACGACATTATTTTCATAACATCTTTAGAACATTGCCATTTTATCTTTCATTTAATCCATATAATTCAAAGAATTAAATATGGCACAATTAAGCTTAATAATTTCGGCCAACTCAAGGCACACATGCTGAGATTTTTAGCATGTGTTACAAATGTGACATAGTTTGAAATGTTATCTTGTGTAGCTCCTTTCTTTATGTCACCAACCTTGCATACTTCATTCTTGGCCAATCAAGATGCCAACAAAGCTCCAGATATGCTCCAACAAGGTGATCTAGGCGTGTGCAATAGCTTGTACATGTGCTGAATTTTATTTTTGCAAACTTTGTAAAATAGTGCACAATAATTATACACACATGGTATATTCCAATCAGCCCTTAATTGATTTTTCTAGAACACTTTAGAATGTATAGAGTATGTAAAAAGTGTCTAGAGTATATTCTAATCGATGGCTCTACCGTCAAAGATCCATGCACTAGGGTTTTCTGAGGTTTCATGGATGTCGAGAGGATTTGGTGGGATTTGTGCCAAAATTCGAATTTTTCAAAGTGTGAAGGCATATTCGTAAAGTTTGATTTTTCTGAGGTGAATTGTAATTTGCTGAGACTACTAGGGGGAATTTGTAAATTCTAAGACCAGATGGGCATAATTTCGGAATTTACCAAAATTAAGGACTTAAGATGAGTTTTTAAAAAAACAAGGATTGGGATTTAACCCCCAGCTCTTTCTACCTCCTTTGTTTTCATCGCCTTCTTCTACCGGACCTTTGCTACCGGTTCAACTCATCCCTACTGCCTGTTTCCCAGGAACCGCCACCGTTTCTGATGGCCTACAGGATGCTTAAGGCAGTGGTTCCCTTTCCCGGGATTGTCTGATTGTTTAAATGCTTGGGATTCTACTCCCACTTGTCCAGATATCTCACTATTTTGGAAGCGTGTTTTTGTTTTATGTTTTTACATTCCATGATTATTACAATGCCACAGAGACTTGTCTTTCGTTTTACATTGACAAAATTCATCAAGAATCAGAAACAAAAGGTATTTTATCAATGACTTAACAGAATCATGATTAACGTGTCGATCATATATCAAGAACTTGAAATCAAAGGCAAAGAGTTGAGAGGAATGGAGAGAGAACAAATTTCTTGAATTGAAAGAGAAAAAATGGTTACACAATTCTTCAATTCACACTTTACATCTACTGCCTACTTGCTACTTATATACAACCGCAGCACTACTGAAGGAAGAAGAGAAACAAACTTTCTACCGTTACAACTTTGCCCTCATCATAACAAACTAGGCATTCCCTTTAATAAGGTCATAACCGTCTTTTTACTCCCTTATTTGAATCAACCACCAGATTCATAACCGCTCCTTGATCACTTCTACATCATCGACTTCAGACGCAACCACTTCTCCACAGCACCATCCAAACCCACTACTTGAGTCAGTTATTTTTTGTCGTGTGTTCTTAATTGCTCCTCCAATTTCTTCTTGAGCCGATTCATCAAAACTCCGTCTCTCATCTTTTCTTGATCATCTCTGTATCTCCTTCAACATCCCCCTGTAAATCTGATTGCCTGAATAAACACCTAAGGCTGCAGTCAAGGTTTGCATTCGTTGTTTGTCCAGTGCCTTAGTAAAAATATCAGCCAGCTGTAAGTTGGTTCTTATTGGCATCAGCTTTATCACTCCCTCCATGAATTTTTGTCTCACTATATGACAATCAATCTCTATGTGTTTTGTCCTCTCATAAAAAACAGGATTCTCAACAATGTATAATGCACTTTTATTGTCACAAAACAGCTCTACAGGATCTTTTTGAGGTACTTTCAGATCGCCTAGTAGATACAATAACCATTGAACTTCGTAGGTGTCAGCTGCTAAGGCTCTATATTCAGACTCCGACGATGACCTAGAAATCGTATTTTGTTTCTTTGCCTTCCATGAAATTAACGCATCTTCTAGAAACACACACATTCCTGTAATAGACCTTCTAGTCTCCTGGCAGCCTGCCCAGTCCGCATCAGTAAATGCAGTCAATTTTAATTTTCCTGAACTTGGGAAGAACAATCCTTGTCCCACTGTGCCTTTTATGTATCTAAGTAGCATGTGAGCTGTTTTCAAGTGCAACTCTGTAGGTGAATCTAGGAATTGACTCAACTGTTGCACAGTGAAGGCAACATCCGGCCTCATGATGGTTAAGTACAAAAGTTTCCCTATTAAGCTCCTGTAACCACTTACGTCTTCAATTAACTGTGAGTCATTGTGAGTCAGTTTTGCACTTTTAGCCATTGGAGTCTTGGCAGGCTTAGATCCCCGAAAGCCCGTATGTTCCAGCAGCTCCATGGCATACTTCCTCTGGCATATCATCATGCCCCCTGTGACCTATCTACTTCAATACCCAAGAAGTATCTAAGGTCACCAAGATCTTTAATTTGGAGAGTCTGATGTAAGAAATGTTTGAGAGCCTGAATAGAAAGAAGGTGAGGGCTAACCACGATGATATAATCTATATACACTAGTAGGGCAACAAATGACTCATCTGTATGCTTAAAGAATAGGGTGTGATCATAGTGAGATTGAGAATATCCCTGCGATAGCAGTGCCTTTGTCAATTTATTATTCCATTTCCTACTTGCCTGTTTCAGGCCATATAGCAATTTGTTCAACTTACAGATAGTATTAGGTGAGTGTGCTAAAACATCGGGGGGAAGCTCCATGTATATCTCTTCTGTGAGGTCTCCATGAAGAAATGCGTTGTTTACGTCTAATTGATGAACCGGCCAACCTTTGTTTGCAGCCAAGGCCAAAGGAACCTCACAGTGGTCATCTTGGCAATTGGGGAGAATGTGTCTACATAATCAATGCCTAGTTGCTGTGTGTAACCTTTTGCCACCAATCTAGCTTTATACCTCCCAACTGTGCCATCTGCCTTATGTTTGGTCTTATATATACATTTACACCCAATGGGAGTCTTTCCTGTAGGGGGTGATACCAAAGACCAAGTATTATTGTTGGCCAAGGCAGTTAGCTCTTGCAGCATAGCCTGGCACCAATGCTCATACTGAGCTGCATCCTGATAACTTATAGGATCAGATGTCATGCTGATGTTCAATGCAAAGGATTTAAACTCAGGAGAGAGAGATGCAAAGGAAATTGAAAGATGAATGGGGTGTGATGTAGAGGAGGAAGGAAATGTATGAGGAGCCTCAGAGTGGATTAAGTTGCAGTAGTAATCTTGGAGGTAAGAGGGTGGTTGTCTGTGTCTTGTTAGTCTCTGATGTTCTGCTTCCAAAGGTGGAGTATTAGCTGAGGCAGTATTACGAAGTGGGCTATTTGGGATGGAGGGACCAGATTGGACTGAAGAGGGATCATGTGCTGGAATTGTGCTTGACAAATCCGATGGGATCTCGTCAACAATTGATGATGGTGTAGAGAAGGGAGTTGAGATAGATTCAGAATTAGGAGTTATGGTAGGAAGAATGAGTGTCGGTGAGGAGGACAGATTAGAGTCAGGGATCGATGTTGAGTGATGATTAGACGCAAATGGGAAGACATGCTCATGGAATGTAACATTTCTAGAGATGAATATTGTTTTGGTACTAAGATCTTGAAGAATATAGCCCTTTGTAGCATGAGGTATTCCCAGGAAAACACAGGTCTTAGCCTTGGGGTCAAGCTTTGATCTATTTGGACATGTATTTGTCCATAGGCTTGACAGCCAAATACTTTCAGATGCTGGTAAGTGGGAGAATGGCAATGTAGTGCTTCAAAGGGTGTTTTTTGGTTCAGTATAGGTGTGGGAATCAAGTTGATCAGGTGACTAGCGTGCTGAATGAAAAAACCCCAGTATGTAAGTGGTAAATTAGCTTGGAATCTCAATGCCCGGGCCACGTTTAAGATGTGTTGTTGTTTCCTCTCGACTAGGCCATTTTGTTGTGGAGTGTAGGGACAACTTGTTTGATGTACTATGCCCTATTGAGAGTAGAAATGATTTAGGGAAAGTTCTGGGGCATTGTCTGACCTGATTACTTTTACAGTTTTGTCAAATTGGGTACGTATGTAGTAGTAAAAACTCTCAATTATTTGTTTGGCCTCTGACTTGGCCTTTATGAGGTACACCCAAGTGTACCTGCTGTGATCATCTACTAAAGTAATGGAATAAGTTTGTCCATATATGGGGGGTACTTTATAAGGCCCTCATATGTCAATATGGATGATGTCAAAACAAGACACAGAACTGGATGAAGAAGAAGGAAATGGTAATTTTCTTTGTTTTGCAAGAGGACAAACTGTACATTGATCATTTACATCTGAAACAACAATGGGAGGATCTATCTTGCTTATTTCTATTATTCTAGGGTAAGAAGCATGTCCCAGCCTTTGATGCCAAAGCATGGGGCTGGAACAAGTATGAGAACAACAAGAAAGGGAGTCTCGATATGGTTTGGAAACTGTGGCTTCAGAACTGGTGGCCTTTTTTAGGGGATCATCTTTTTCTCTGCACCCAGTGAAATGATATAGGCCATCAATGAGTCTAGCTGAACCAATCATCCTCTTGGAATATTGGTCTTGAAGGAAGCAGCCATGTAATGAGAAGTGAGCAGTGACATGTGAGGCATTAACCAGTTTACTGAGGGACAAAAGATTGAAAGAAAAGTTGGAACAAAGAGGACATTATAAACAGTAAGAAAGGGATTGATTATCACAGTACCAACGTGTGTAGCATTGGTAGTGGCATTATTTGGCATCTTAACATGGATATTATCAACTGGTATATAAGAAGCAAACAAGGACAAAGAACCAGCAATGTGGTCAGAAGCTCCTGAGTCAAGAATCCAAGTACTTGAAACATCAGAAGAAATCTTACCTGTATTCTTATCTGAAGGCATCAAAGTCTGCGCATTCATGACAACATGCTGTGAAATAGTAACTGAGGAAGGATGTTTACCAAGCACCCCATCCTTCTCATTTAACAAGCTCAGGATTCTGTTGTACTGCTCAACAGTAAAGGAATGAGTAACAGCTGCACCTGATATGTACTCCCCTCCCATAGGAACTCCTGTGTTTACACTATCATTCGAAGTATTAACACAATTTACCTGAGGTTTGGTCTTGTAACCAGGCGGATAACCAAACTTTTTATAGCATCTGTCAACAGTATGCCCACTCATGCCACAAAGTGTGCATATTGGTCTCTGTGAGACATTATGATAGCCTCTGCCTGCCCCTCTTCTATAATTCACTATTTGAGGCCTATAGTTAAAAGCACAAACAACAAAGCTAGCAGGTGTATCTGAAACATTATTGCTATATGCATCGTTATATGACTCAGCACCAACACTGTCTACCAGCAACACAGAAGGATTGTTGGTGAACTGAGTCTGTGAACTAACTCCATTCATGATCTTTCTCTCAAACTAAAGTGCCATGGAGAAAGTTGTGGCAATATTCGGCAAGGGTGACATAACAAATATTTGAGATCTTACAGGATCAAAATCGTTGCCTAATCCTTTGATGAACTTAATCACGTAATCACTTTCAACAAATTTAGTCATCCTGTCAGCAACGTCACATGTGCATCTACGACATTCACATTTAGGTACAGATCTAATGACCACCATTTCTTCCCAAACAGATTTTAATTTCGTAAAATACTCACTTATGTTCATACCTTCTTGTTTAATCGCATAAAATTCTTCTAAAAGGTCTGAAAGCCTGAAAGGATCTCCTATGGCATATCTAAGAGTAAGATCCTTCCACACCTCACGCCCTGAATCATACCACATAATACTTTGCGCTATTGAAGGACTTACACAATTTTGGATCCAGGACTGCACCGTAGTATTGCACTGATTCCACGCAAAGAACTTGTCATCATTCTCATCTGGCCTGTGCATAGTTCCGTCGATGAAACATAGTTTATTTGTAATGGTCAATACCATCCTCAAAGTCCTGCTCCACGAATGAAAATTATGTCCTGTGAGTGGCGGTTGCACCAATACAGCCGCTGGACTTTCATTCGGATGAAGATACAACGGGCTGGCTGCTGGATTTTCGACTGCATTGCTTCTTGATGTGGTGGAAACGTTTGACATGATATTTAATCAATTATGAATCGCGTAGAAGAAGGTTAAGAGATCAGAAAAATGTTTCTGATACCATGACAAAATTCATCAAGAATCAGAAACAAAAGGTATTTTATCAAACACTTCACAGAATCATGAATAATGTGTCGATCATATATCAAGAACTTGAAATCAAAGGTGAAGAGTTGAGAGGAATGGAGAGAAAATAAATTTCTTGAACTGAAAGAGAAAAAACGGTTACACAATTCTTCAATTCACACTTTACATCTACTGCCTACTTGCTACTTATATACAACCGCAGCACTACTGAAGGAAGAAGAGAAACAAACTTTCTGCCTTTACAACTATGCCCTCATCATAACAAACTAGGCATTCCCTTTAATAAGGGCATAACCGTCTTTTTACTCCCTCATTTGAATCAACTGCTAGATTCTTAACCGCTCCTTGATCACTTCGTCTCCTTGATCACTTCTGCATCATTGACTCTAGACACAACCACTTCTCCACAGCACCATCCGGACCCGCTACTTGAGTCAGTTATTTTTCGCCGCGTGTTCTTAATTGCTCCTCCAATTTCTTCTTGAGCCAATTCATCAAAACTCCGTCTCTCATCTTTTCTTGATCATCTCTGTATCTCCTTCAACATACATTGTGATGGTCCTCCTGAGCAGAATTGTCTATGGACAATGGCCTGATTTAGTCCCAGCACCCCTCTGTTTTCTTGGTTTTCAATGCCCTTGTGGCTAGTCCCAACCCGATCGCGACGGCGAGTTAGTTTCACCAAAGGCTCTGAAGTTCAATATTTAGATTTAGGCCTCTTCACGTTGTATACTACCGTATGCAACTTCCGCCAAGGGGAGTGGATTCCTCTTCAAGATTCTTCTTCATAGTTTCAATTTTTTCATCTATCAATGTCAGCAATTAGAATAGCTTTTTTTCATACACTTTGTTGCTGTAAATGATGATATCCTCCAGGTATTTCATCCGGTTTGGATCGCACCTGTCAATGGTCATCCAAATATGTTGTAATTTGTTCCAACACACTTCCAATGTATCCGTTACTTGCTGTATATAATCGGTCCGTTTGTGTAAATCAAACACTTGTAACGAGTCCATTCCTAAACTATAGGTGACAGACAATCCATCCCACAGTGTCTTTGTAGTTTGACATTAGGATACGTTGTTCACAAAGGTTGGATAAATATCTTAAATTAGTCACGTGAATACATAGTGATCATTTTGTTCCCATTGTGTAAAGTTTGGTTTCATGCCTACCTGGGGTGGTGTTACAGAATGATATGTTGACTCCCCCTTTGTTTCCGCTTGGCTTACGCAAGAGACTTGCCCATAAGCATATTTGATTGTGTTGGCTGTGTATCGAGACTATTTCTCAATAAATTGACTTGCTGTGTAGTCAAATCATCATTGTTAGTTTTGATTTAGAATTTCCTCTGGAATTTGACATGCATCTTTTGTTGATTTATATCTTGGTTAAAGCCTTCTTATGGTTGTTGTGTGTGCGGATTTGGTCACATCTGGTGCTAGCTTGAATTGGTCAATATGGCTGGGAATGAGGTTTTTTTGGGATTGTGATAATTTTTATGAGTCCTCGTTCTTTGGTTGGTTATGTGATTGGTGATGCTTTGATGTTAAAATTTAGATTTGTTTTAGGATTTTGTTACTTTTTAGCTGTGTTTTAGGTTTGGTTCTTATTCAGGATTTATTGCGGCCGAGAAATGTGTTTTTTTCAGACAATAAGGAATTTTTATTCTGAGTCCTATGGATCAAAACTCTGATCTGATACCATATTAAGTTTTGAATAAAATAGTTTTCATTGATTTCTTATGAATACAAAGTTACTATGTATAGTAATAAGTATAACATGTTATGGATATATTGGAATATCAAGGATAAACATGATGTTGATATACATTGTAGAGATAGACATTATATTAGATATGGATATCCAAAGTATTATATCTTTTGTATACATTGTATATCAGATTAAATATAGATATTTAAAAGGATTTGTCCAAGTTTATTTTCACTTGATGAATCCTATGAATAGGATCACATATCATATATGAAAGACACACCTTGAGCTACAAAGTCCACATATCATATATGAAAGACACAAATTGAGCTACAAAGTTCTCTAATTTCTCTTTTCTCTTCTCTACTATATTCTTGCTTGAGTTCACAACACGGTATCAGCACGACAACTCCACGAGCCCTGCCGACTCCGCCTGTGCTTCCACGGTGCTGCCAATCATACTCCTTTTGCTACTTCAAGGCATCCATTGCTTCCAGGGAAGATAAATCAACTGAGACAATACTAGAGGATAATTTGTTGACCCATATACGAACTCAGATTTATTAGAGAACGAAACTGACATTCTGAACAGCACAAGAAGGAGCAGGGCTCAGTACAGGGATGAGCCGAACTGATGAGCCGAGGTCATCACATTGATGAGCCGAACTGATGGGCGAGGTCATCATAGTGATAAGCTGAAGTGCCATCACAGTGATGAGCCGAACTGAGAGGCCGAGGTCATCACAGAGATGAGCCGAACTGAGAGGCCGAGGTCATCACAGTGATGAACCGAAGTGCCATCACAGTGATGAGCCGAACTGAGAGGTCGAGGTCATCACAGTGATGAGCCGAACTGAGAGGCCGAGGTTATCACAGTGATGAGCCAAACTGAGAGGCCGAGGTCATCAAAGTGATGAGCCGAATTGAAAGGCTGAGGTCATCACAGTGATGAGCCGAAGTGCCATCACAGTTATGAGCCGAACTGAGAGGCCGAGGTCATCACAGTGATGAGCCGAACTGAGAGGCCGAGGTCATCACAGTGATGAGCCGAACTGAGAGGCCGAGGTCATCACAGTGATGAGCCGAACTGAAAGGCCGAGGTCA
This sequence comes from Eustoma russellianum, assembly GCA_036186865.1. Classification (NCBI taxonomy): domain Eukaryota; kingdom Viridiplantae; phylum Streptophyta; class Magnoliopsida; order Gentianales; family Gentianaceae; genus Eustoma; species Eustoma russellianum. The sequence continues at coordinate 27,043,531 of AP025070.1, read as the reverse complement.
TCACAGTGATGAGCCGAAGTGCCATCATAGTTATGAGCCGAAGTGATGAGCCAAAACAGAGATGAGCTTAACACAGCGATGAGCTCAACACAGGGATAAGCTCAACACAAAGATGAGCTCAACACAGGGATAGCTCAACACCGGGACCGAGGCGAGTCCAGGACTCTGTCCTTAAGACGAATTGCTTCGGTATACTGTGCGCAACCAAAATAGCAAACATCTCCTAGGATACAACGGCCAACAGTTCCAACGAGTGGCACTACTACGTAAGACCTCCACGAACCTGACAAGTGTTCTGACTTCTCGGATTGATGAAATACAGCAACAATGTATGCAGTATGTAGCAGTAGTTTATGCAGTAGGAGAAGAGAAGGAAAATTTTTGTATTTTTTAGAAGCTGTGCACTGCCTACATTTATAGAGGGAAATCTTGGAGGTTACGGAAACCCACGACCGCACTGATCGGCCAGTAACCCCCACGTTCACCACGCACCCCACGACTGCCTCTGATCGGCCATTAACCCACGACTAGTAGGAATCAGTTAGCTGAAACTGTCAGCTTAATATGAGCCGTTTGATCGTAAGATTAAATCATATAACCGTAGGATCAAGTAAATTATTTTCTGGAAAAATTTAAAAGAAAATTTATCTAAAAAGATAAGAACCGGGCGTGCCACGTTCCGCGAGCCACGAGCACGAGCACGAGCCGAGCCGAGCCAGCCGGACAGGAGAGCAGGCGGCGGCGTCAGCGCGCGTGCGTGTGCGCGCGTTCTAGATCTTCCTTCCGGTCAAAAACTTCTCATGCCCTTAGGGCACATCTAAAGTGTCTCTCCTAGCACTATATTTGGTGGCCTTTTTCCTTCAATTTGCCAATGTGGTATATTTGCAAAAAGGTGATGTGTCTTCTTCTCATGAAGCCACATCACCAATTTCCCGATTTGAAACCAATTTTTATTCCTATTTTGAGCATTAATTTCTCATTCACCCGATATCAAAATTGAGTGATTCAAAAGCCTAAAATCATCTACTTATTACGTAGATAATTTAGGATTCATTAGTTTTCATTTTTGATTAATGAAAACTAATCTTAATTAAGCTCAAAGTATGCCGTTCACCAACTTTGGACAAACCCATTTACAAATTTTTCTCCATCAATCCCCCACATGAATGGAAATTAATGCAGATGCAGATGCAGACTCTAAGGAGAAGTCAGACAAGTAAATGTTGCATCAGAAGAGGTAGCTTCTGGCTTTGAACCTTTCGTAGTGATGTACCATCGGATTCACTCAGCTAAGTAGTGACTTGATGTCTTGAACTAGTCAGCCTTTGATGTGAACCTAGACAACAATACTAACGCAACATTTCCTTTAACACTCTTTTGGTTCTCATGGTTGTGTTCGTTTTGGACATGAACAACTTGGTTTCAGAAAGTATTTTAGAGATTTCTTTGCCTCACAGAATTCTCATAGAAGCGGCCCCACTTCACACTTACATAGGTGATTCCTATCAGAAGCATTCTGCCATATCCCACTTGATGTATCAAGATATAGGACATCATTAAAAGCTTTAGCTTACCCTATATATTCTCTGCAGACAGCACTTTTATGTAGCAGAATGAGTAAGTGCTAAACTGAACCTTCATAACTTGGTTGTCCTATTGAACCAAGATCCTGGGATCTCCAGTCAACAAGGTTGGGTTACGTTACAAAGACTCTTGCGTAGTAGGCTTAAGTCCCATTCCGTCTGTCAATTTTCACATATGATCTCTAGGCAAGCCTTTTGCAAGCGGATCCGCAAGATTATCCTTTGATTTTATGTAATCAATAGAAATCACGCCATTAGAGATCAATTGCTTAATGGTATTATGTCTCCGACGTATGTGTCGTGACTTGCCATTGTAGATGCTGCTTTGTGCCCGTCCTATAGCAGACTGACTATCACAGTGTATGCTGATAGGAGCGATTGGCTTAGGCCAACATGGAACATCTTTTAGGAAATTTCGAAGCCATTCAGCCTCTTCTCCAGCTTTATCTAGTGTTATAAACCCGGCTTCCATAGTGGACCGAGCTATACGCATTTGTTTTGTAGACTTCCATAACACAGCACCACCACCAACGGTGAATAAGTATCCACTGGTGGACTTAGAGTCCTTGCTATCTGATATCCAATTCGCATCATAATATCCTTTCAATACTGCTGGATACCTTGTATAGTGTAATCCAAGGTTCATTATGTACTTCACGTACCTCATCACTCTATTTAGAGCTTTCCAATGATCTTCACTTGGATTACTTGTAAACCTGCTCAATTTGTTTACTGAACATGCTAAGTTTTGTCTTGTACAGTTTGTTATGTACATCAGAATTCCAATTACCTGTGAGTATTTCAATTGAGCTACAGGTTCACCTCGATTCTTCCTTAAGTGTATACTTAAGTCTAGTGGGGTCTTTATTGGTTTTGTATCAAACATATTGAATCGTTTGAGAACAGATTCACTATAATGAGTCTGCGACATAACAAGGCCTTCAATTATCCGAGAAATTTTAATCCCTAGAATAACATTGGCCACCCCCATATCTTTCATATCAAAATTTCGTGTTAACATCTTCTTGGTATTCAAGATGATGTCACGAGTACTGCCGATGATAAGCATGTCGTCTACATATAGACATACTATCACATAAGCGTCTGGTGTGTTCTTGATGTACACACACTTGTCACACTCGTTGATCCTAAAGCCATTTAACAACATTGCCTCATCAAACTTCAAATGCCACTGTTTGGGTGCTTGTTTAAGTCCGTACAAAGACTTGACAAGTTTACACACCTTTTTCTCTTGCCCTGGTACAGCAAACCCTTTAGGTTGCTCCATATAAATTTTTCTTCTAACTCACCGTTCAGGAAGGCAGTCTTCACATCCATCTGATGGATATCTAAGTCGTAGACTGCAGCGATAGCAACTAGCATTCTTATTGAAGTGATCCTAGTTACCGATGAGTAGGTATCAAAAAAGTCAAAGCTTTCCTTTTGTCGGTGGCCTTTAGCTAACAACCGGGCCTTGTATTTGTCAATAGTTCCATCCTCTTTCAGCTTTTTCTTAAAGATCCACTTGCATCCGAGTGGTTTACTTTCTGGTGGAAGATCAACCAGCTCCCAAGTGTGATTTTGAAGAATCGATTCTATCTCACTATTTACTGTCTCTTTCCAGAAGGGAGCTTCTGGAGTTGACATCGCCTCAGAAAAGGTTCTTGGATCGTTTTCTACCAAGTATGTTAGAAAATCTGGTCCAAAAGATGTTGGTATTCTGGCTCGTTTGCTTTGACGCAATCCCTCAATTTCTTGAGGGGTCGTCTCACGCACTCGCTTACTAGTGCTTGTTTCTTCGTCGTTTTTATCTTTCTTTGGAAAGACATCTTCAAAGAACACTGCATTTCTTGATTCCATGACAACATTCTAATGTATGTCAGAAATGTCTGATTTGTGCACCAAGAATCGATATGCACTACTGTTAGTTGCATATCCTATGAATATGCAATCGATTGTTTTAGGCCCAATTCTAACTTGTATTAGTTTAGGTACAGCAACCTTCGCCAGACACCCCCACACTTTCAAGTATTTGTAACTAGGCTTATGGCCTTTCCAAAGCTCGTATGGGGTTTCATCCATCTTCTTCGATGGAATTCTATTTAAAATAACATTGGCTGAGAGAATTGCTTCCCCCAACAAGTTCTGAGGTAAACCCTAACTTATCAACGTAGAATTCATCATCTCTTTTAGAGTACGGTTTTTTCGCTCAGCAATACCATTCGATTGAGGTAAATATGATGCAGTCGTTTGATGAATAATGACATGTTCTGAACAGAATTCATTAAACGGTGCATCATATTTGCCACCTCTATCACTACGAATCGTCTTAATTCGTTTGCTAATATAATTCTCAACTTCATTTTTATAGCCCTTGAAAGCATCAAGGGCCTCGTCTTTGCTACTTAACAAATAGACATAACAGTATCGTGTGCAATCATCGATAAAAGTTACAAAATACTTTTTACCACCTCTTGTTTGCACAAATTTTAAATCATACACATCGGTATGAATTAAATCCAAAGGTTCAGTGTTTCTTTCTATTGAAGGAAATGGCGTCTTTGTCATTTTTGCTTCAACACAGACTTGGCATTTTTCTTTATTAATGTTCAGTTTGGGTAATAAGTCAAGATTAATCATTCTTTGTATTCACTTATAATTAACATGTCCCAAACGAAAATGCCATAAACAAGAAGACTTAAGCATATAAGCAGAAGTAGAAGCATTCTTATTAGCCTCTTCGGGCAAAGTTTTCTTGGGTACAACAGTCATCACACTAAGTTTGAACATGTTGTCAGTCAAGTACCCCTTCCCTAGAAATACCTCATTCTTACTCAGAATGAATTTATTACAATCAAATACTAGTCTAAAACTATGACAGACAACTAAGTTCTTGCGGATGTCAGAAACGTGCAATACATCTCGCAGAGTCAATTCCTTTCCTTAAGTCATCTTCAGAATCACATTGCCCGAACCTTCAATCTTCGAGCTATCAGAGTTCCCCATGTACAGCTTTTCATTATTATTTGCCGGAGAATAGTCTATGAACATCGCCCTGTTTGCACAGACATGTCGAGTGGCTCCAGTGTCCACCCACATTCACGAGGATTTCCAACTGCGTTGCATTCAGAAACAACGGCGCACAAATCCAGATCATCCATCTGACTGACAAGGTTGACTTTTGCTTTTTCCTGCTTCTTCTCGGGCTTACGGCAGTCAACACTGCGGTGCCCATGAATTCTACAGTTATAACATTTTCCAGTGAACTTTTTGGCAACTTTCTTGCCTTTAGGGTTCACTCTGACAGGATTTCTCTTTTTCTTTTTCGTCGCCTCTGCGACATGAGCTTTAGCATGACCAGAACTCGAACTTGGCCTTCTTTCGAATCTATGATTGTCCTCCTCTATACGGAGTCGAACAATCAGATCCTCCAATGTCATTTCCTTTCGCTTGTCTTTGAGATAGCTTCTAAATTCCCTCCATGAAAGAGGTAGCTTCTCAATCACAGCCGCCACTATGAAAGATTCACTGAGCGACATGCCCTCTTCTTCCATTTCGGCCACCAGCATCTGTAATTCCTCAATCTAAGAAACAACAGTCTTGGAATCTGACATTTTAAAATCAAGAAATTTGCCAACGACAAACTTCTTTGTATCGGCATCCTCCGTGCAGTACTTCTTATCTAAGACCATCCACAATGACTTTGCAGTTTTATAAGTATAGTACAGTCCATACAATGAATTGTCTAAAAAACTCAAAATATGACTCAAGCATACATAATTGTTAAAATTCCATGCTTCAGCCATCAAATTGTTCTGCATGTTAAGATTTAGATCTTCAACCGGAACCACCTCCAGAGGATCCTCAATCAGCATCTTAGCCAAGCCTAATGTTGTCAAGAAAAACAACATCTTTTGCTGCCAGCGTTTGAAGAAACTGGCTCCAAACTTCTCAGGCTTCTCAACCTGTCCAGCAGCATGTACAGGTGCAGGAATGGGTGCAGCAACAGTAGTTGCGACTGGAACAGCAGTGTTCTGTTCCTCAGCGCCGATGTACGAGTTTGAGCTTTCGTTCTCCATCTCGTTTCAATTTCTCACAAGTGTAGAAACAAGAAGTCAGTATACAAATAGATACTGTAAATAAACAGGTACAGAACTGAAATATGAACAACAATTCGTCTTAAGATTGTTGACCCATATACGAACTCAGATTTATTAGATAACGAAACTGGCATTTTGAACAGCACAAGAAAGAGCAGGGCTTAGCACAGGGATGAGCCGAACAGATGAGCCGAGGTCATCACAGTGATGAGATGAACTGATGGCCGAGGTCATCACAATGATGAGCCGAAGTGCCATCACAGTGATGAGCCGAACTGATGAGCCGAACTGCGAGGCCGAGGTCATCACAGTGACGAGCCAAAGTGCCATCACAGTGATGAGCCAAACTGAGAGGCCGAGGTCATCACTGTGATGAGCCGAACTGAGAGGCCGAGGTCATCACAGTGATGAGCCAAACTGAGAGGCCGAGGTCATCACAGTGATGAGCCGAACTGACAGGACGAGGTCATCACAGTGATGAGTCGAAGTACCATCACAGTGATGAGCCGAACTGAGAGGCCGGGGTCATCACAGTGATGAGCCGAACTGAGAGACCGAGGTCATCACAGTGATGAGCCAAACTGAGAGGCCGAGGTCATCACAGTGATGAGTCGAACTGAAAGGCCGAGGTCATCACAGTGATGAGCCGAAGTGCCATCACAGTGATGAGTCGAAGTGATGAGCCAAAACAGAGATGAGCTCAACACAGCGATGAGCTCAACACAGAGATGAGCTCAACACAGGGATGAGCTCAACACCGGGACCGAGGAGAGTCTAGGATTCTGTCCTTAAGACGAATTGCTCCGTTATATTGTGCTCAACCGAAATAGCAAACGTCTCCCAAGATACAACGGCCAACAGTTCCAACGAGTGGCGCTACTACATAAGAACTCCACGAACCTGACAAGTGTTCTGACTTCTCGGATTGATGAAATGCAGCAACAATGTATGCAGTATGCAGTAGTAGTTTATGCAGTAGGAGAAGAGAAGGAAAATTTCTGTATTTTTCAGAAGTTGTGCACTGCCTCCATTTATAGAGGGAAATCTTGGAGGTTACGGCAACCCACGACCGCACTGATCGGCCAGTAACCCCCACGTTCACCATGCACCCCACGACTGTCTCTGATCGGCCACTAACCCACGACTGGTAGGAATCAGTCAGCTGAAACTGTCAGCTTAATCTGAGCCGTTAGATCGTAAGATTAAATCATATAACCATAGGATCAAGTAAATTATTTTCTGGAAAAATTTAAAAGAAAATTTATCCAAAAAGATAAGAACCGGGCGTGCCACGTGCCACGGGCCACGAGCCACAAGCCGAGCCGGCTGGGCAGGCCACGAGCCGAGCCGGACGGGCGGGCGGGCGGCGGTGGCGCGCGTGCATTTGCGCGCGTTCTAGGTCTTTCCTCCGGTCAAAAACTTCTCATGCCCTTAGGGCACATCTAAAGTGCCTCTCCTAGCACTATATTTGGTGGCCTTTTCCCTTCAATTTGCCAATGTGGTATATTTTCAAAAAGGTGATGTGTCTTCTTCTCATGAAGCCACATCACAAATTTTCCAATTTGCAACCAATTTTTATTCCTACTTTGAGCATTAATTTCTCTTTTACCCGATATCGAAATTGAGTGATTCAAAAGCCTAAAATCATCTACTCATTACGTAGATAATTTAGGATTCATTAGTTTTCATTTTTGATTAACAAAAACTAATCTTAATTAAGCTCAAAATATATTGCTCACCAACTTTGGACAAACCCATTTAAAAATTTTTATCCATCATAATTGCCGGCGTTCGTCGTAGAAGCACAGTCAGACCACAATTTAGCTCAGCCACAGCTGCCGATAGTTATTTATCGATCATCGCTTCTTTTGTTTATTATTCACGCAGATATACAGAAAGAAAGTCTGAACCCAACTTTCCAAATAGGTACTGTCATTTTTCAATTTCAGCAGTGTAGTCTACTGACCCCAGTTACCTGATGCATATTATTTATCTTCATGTGTTGTATTTGTATCTCCAGTGTAGTTGTTTAGAAATGTGCATGCTTCTTCTCCCTTCCATTTTTTTCATACATCTTTTAGTTTTCGTTTCTTTTCAAGTCGAGGGCGCATTAGGTCTATAATTGATCAGGATCCAATGGTAAGTATCTACCTTTCTTGCCTCTGTAAGCACTTTCTATGCACTGTAGGAAGAAGTGAGTGTGTATGAATATGATCCGGGACTTACATAAATATCGATCCTGATGTATTTGAGATGTTGCGTTATGCTAATTGTTTTAGGCTTTTGACAATGATGGATTTGCCGGTTTTTAGCAATTTGTTCGTATATTGTCATAAAACCTCTTTGGTTTTTTTTACATTGGCAGAAGTTGGGTTTTAGTGTATTTAATAGAACTGCAAAAATGAGACTTTATCGTTTAATGCTTCATAAATTACTTCCAATATTGGGTTTTATTTCGGGTATTTTAGCTACTGTGTGATTGTATGAGCAATGACCATCCAAGAGGAATATCAAAGAGGGCTGTATTTATGTGATTAGTTTTTTTTTTTTTTTTTGTGGATTTGAGGATGTAATATGATGATAGTCTCATTGAGAATTGAAGATTAATGGTGAAAATACCGGTTTTTCTTGGCCATACGTGGAGTTGGCTAATGAATGAGTTTTTGCTTCTAATTCTAGAAATATACTACTATATATTGCGCCATTTCAAAGCAAAAGATATTACGCTGTAGTAGTCTTTACGACGTCTTAGTCTTTACAACGTCTTTAAAGAGTATAAATTTCTATATAGCATTTTGCTGTCTGTATTCGACGTTTTCTCTGTTACACTTACCGTTTTATCTGATCAATAGACCATGATTTAGTCAGCACATGCATTATTATATTGTTATGACCCTCGTTTTTCCCTTTTTTTATTATTAGTTAAAATGGTGTAAGAGGAATATAGAGAACACAATCCTAATGTGAATAGGAGAAGGGAAAAAAAAGGAGATAGAGTTTTATGCAATATACAACTCCTAATTACGCTAGTATTATAATAACCTAGGTGCATTAGAACTCTATCTATTATTGATAATATCTACACATACATAGCACATAAACCCACACCCTATTTATTTCTCCTTTTCTCCCCACGGCAGCCCCCCAACCCTTCAACATTCATCGGCAGCCATGCTGCCCATTATGCCGCCAGCCACAAAAGGGAAAAAAAAGAATAGTGGATGCCAAAAATTTCTCCCAAATAGCAGCCGCAGGCTGCCTTGCCCTTTTTACAATTGCATGCCAATAACAGAAAAGGAAAAGATGAATATGTGATGCCGTTGTTTTATATATATATATATATCACTTATCACACCAATTTTGCTCTATTTATTCAAGAAAAATTTCGCTCAGCCATCGACCCTCCATCATCAATTCTGCCGCCAGCAGTAGGGAAGAAAAGAGCCAAGATTTGTCCGTTATTCAACCCCATTTTCTTCGCATAGTACATTTAATCGAGACACGAGGCAAGTATCCTTACTATATTTACTATGATTTCTAACGTTATGATGTTATTTTCATATCAAATCGGATCATGCGTATATAATTGTGAATTGCATAGATTGTTGTAAATATATATGTATTGATATAATTATGGACCGATTATATGTCACTATATGATTAAGTGCCTTGCATCTTGATGTTACCATGTTCTTAATCGTGTGTTAAGATGTGTAGGCATAAACGAAAAACAAAAGAAAAGAAGTTGCCGAGAGACAAAACAAAAGAAAAGAAAAAAATAAAATAATCTTTTGTTTATTTTTCACAAACTAAGGAATGAATTAGAATAATATGTGCATGTGTTATGAATTTATCTTATGGTATGATTTTATTAAAAATGCCGTATGTTTGTAAAGGTTTTACAGAGAAAAAAAAAGCTACTACCGAAAGTTTAAGATTGACTTTTGAGATCTTAAGTTTTATATGCATAGTATTATAGATATTATATTATATATATATATATATATATATCTGTGTGTGTGTGTGTGTGTGTGTGTGTGTTGGTATGACTTATAAGAATAAAATAGAAATCTACGAACTAATTATTTTAAGTCAGTCAAATTAACCTTTATTATTAGGTATTGATGTTTATACTAAAATTGTTTAGATTCAAGCCTAGAGGAGAAGGAAGTTAATTCTTCAAAAAGGTAGGTGTCTCTTCCCCCTCAAACGAGTATGATTCATGCATGCTTTGATGATATACTTATGTGTTTCGTTGTTTTTATTTGTTTAAGTTGTTAATTTTGCATATGTTGGAAAGCATGAGATATATTGTTTGCGGCTGCTATGTGCGTGTATGTGTGTGAAATTGGTGGTATGATTGAATCGAAAACAAAATACCCTTAAAGAATTGGGAAAAAAAGGGAACTTTTACATTAGGAGCCTTTAAAAAGTTATATTTTGGCCTTAGAATAAGTTCTTATAGACTGGAAATAGGAGAAAATGGGGGTTGGAAACGAAAAACGAATCACAACGCGGGTTGCCACTGGTGGAACAGCCAATAAATAAATAAATAAATAATTAAAGTAAGACGGAGAATAGGCCAGCCAACGGACCGGGTCGACTGGCCAGCGGGTCGGGCCGAAGGCGGCCCATTAACCTCTCAAAAAAATGTATCGGGTCTGGCGGATCAGACTAGAAAAATATAATTAAATACCAATAAAATTCAAATAAATTCCAGAAAATATAAAAGGTTAAAATTAAATTATTTTCACTTAATTTCTTAAGTTTGATAAATTTAAGTAATTAAAAATTAATAGTAATAAATAGAGTTAAAAAAGGGAAACATAGGGGAAATTAGTAGAAAATTCTAGAAAATTAATACAAGCTAAGGAAAAATAAGGGTGGTGATAAATAACAACTTTCCAATATTCGAAAAATTTACGAAGCCAAATATTGAGTGCCGGAGATGGTGAGGATGGGCGTACAGGCTCCAGACGATTTGGTTGTTGCATTCATGGCACGTGCATTGCATTTGGAGTGGGTTGAGATGTACGGGTCTCAGACGCTCGAGTGGAGTGGATCATGGTGTACGGGCCATGGGTACTCGGTCATGGTGGATCATGGTGTACGGGCCATGGGCATCGGTTGTGGTGGATCGTGGTGTACGGGCCACGGGCATCGGTCAGGGTGGATTGTAGTGTACGGGCTACAGTCATCCAGTCAATCCTGGGATCATGCATTGCATATAGGTCTAGGGGCATATTGCATGACATGATTCTTGTTGCGTGTGACACGTTAATTGAGCATGCATCACGTACTTGCGCATTTTTATGTGGAGTGTTTTACTTACCGTGTTTACTTTATCTTATGCATGTTATCTTATCTTTATGTGCTATGTGGTTTTATCTTATATTCATGTGCTATGTGGTTATATCATATCTATGTGCTATGTGGCTATATCATTCCGGTATGCACATTTTGTATTGGTTTGAGGCGGGCATCTACTGGGTGATTTCTGTCACTCACCCCTACTTCCCAGGTGAGCTGGATGAGGACAACGAGCATATCTTTGTTGAGGGCCGGACGGGCATAGCTGAGTGGGCTGGTTGATAGCTGCAGCTAGGATACGAGGGGAACTCTGCAGCTGATTTTTTTGTAGTTATCCTTTGGGGGATTTTCACAGACTTCTTTATTACTTTTGTTATCAGAATTTCTATTCAGTAATGTAATGCCGATTATTGGAGTTTAATTTAAGTTATGATTTACGTTTCCGCGGAAAAAATTTCTACGTCATTTCTGACATGTAAGAGATTTATTCGACGCCTTGTATTCTCCTTAGTGAGATACGGCGGGTGCACTGTTCCCGATGCTAGGGCTCGGGAGCGGTGCGCTACAGGTGGTATCAGAGCCGAGGCTTCAGATCCGCCTCGGAAACGCAGGATTAATTAGATCACCTAGACATAAGTTACGATCTTTTGTAAAAGGACGATTTTACCCCTAATAAACAAAGAAGACTTAAGAGATTATTTTAAACTTAGGCTATGATCGGGTTATGGGAGGTGTGTGCCGGTGGTGAGCTCTCCCTGTCTAATTACCATTTTACCCCGGGTCCAACCCTCTTAACTCGCTATTGACTAATCTGATTTCTTTTCATGAATTACATAAATGCCTCCACGACGAGAGCCAGCTGGAAATGGTGGTGAGAACCACCAGAATCAGGGGATCATCTCCAAACACTTGAAGATGTCATAGTCACCATGACCAACACCTTAGCACAGTAGCACCAGCTGCTGAACTGGCATGCACCGCCTCCACACCACCTCACTCAGACCTGAGATTCTTCGACAAGGAGATGCGGAGCAGTGATGGTGCAGTGCAACACAACTGACACTGCCAATCACTTGGATCTAATTTTGGAATAATTTTAAGAAGTACTGCGTGTTCGACAGTGTGATCTTTTAGAGCATGGCTTTAGATCCACAGCGGAAGCATAGATTTAAGCTATGATCTTAGAAATTAAGTTACGATTTTGCCCATAAGTCACATCTTAGACATAAGTATCGATTTTTAGTCGTAAGCATTGATTTTAGTCATAAACGCTGATTATATACTAGTACGATTTGTAACTAAGAAGTGATCTTAGACATGACTTAAACATAAGCACCGATCTTAATCGTAAGCTTTGATTATATTCTAAGGATTAAACTTAGAAATAAGTAATGACTTTAGGCATAAGGAATGAAGATACCTAGTATCGATTCTAGAAATAAGTCCTGACATTTGACCTAAATGATGATCGGGTAAGGGATATGCCCACGTATATCGAGGGCACTCCATACGACTCTGGATTATTTTCCTTACCTGTGTGTTGATTACAACCATTTATATAATTCCTTAGATCCGACCCCTATAACCCGTATCCATTATGGTAAATGAAATGGGTTCACGCCTTCACCTTGACAATACTGTCGGAACGCGACTAGGTGTAAGTTGGGGTTGTAGTTCCTAAGAGATGGTTGATAGTGAAAAGAATTACTAAGGAAAGGATTTATTAGCGGTATAATCAGTACAGTTTAGCAAAGAATATCGTGCAATGGGGTTTATAGTTATGATTAAGATGTTGAATTGTAGAGTATCAAATAGGCCGAAGATATTAGTTTCATTAGAGATATTGATTGATAGTGATAAGTGAGTACTACTAAAATAAGCATAGTGAATGACAAATTATTACCAATCTAGATTAAGTGTTGATTCATAGGAACATGTAAGTACTGATGTATCGAGAATGCTTGAATTGAAATAGAGTAAGTATGAACAAGTAGTGGGTGTTTTTCAGAGATACCTAACTAAATTAGAGTTAGCGGTTGAAATAACCAAGTAAAGAAGTACAGTGGATCAGTGTGGCGCGCTGAAGCATGGTGAATAAGAATACCCTAAGTCGATTAATATTTAGTGTGCCATACTAGTATTGGACAGCTTAAGTTAAAGATTTATAAGAAACGGTACATAGGTGGATTTTTCATTGACATTGAGGGGTGATTTAGAAAAAAAAATTATACGAAGTATTGGACCATTATTCTTCAAGTAGTTAAACGTTTTCGTATAAGCACGTACACCAAGATACATTCTATATTTCAAAGGTATTTCAAAAAAAAAATTTGCTGCTAAGTATTTCAACTATTTTCACCTTTCTATACAGTTTATTACTTTACAAGGCTATATTCTTTTCCGAATTTGTATAGACACTTAATGGAATTTTGACAACCTTTGACAAAACTGATATATTTTAAAATATTGATGTTTTCGAAGAATGATATACTTTTATATCTCATATATTTCTCAACCTCTTGTTTAGCTATATTTACTTTGCTAAAATAATTTTATTTGACAACTATCAATATTGCAAGCATTTTACCCTTTAAATGTTTTTGAAATTATTTATCTTCTCGTGATGAACTTATTTAATTTGGTGAAGCATAAATAGTTTCAAAATATATGTACTTATTTTTGAAAGAGAACGGTACCTTATTCAAATTGTTTTATAAAAATTTATATTTGCTGAATTTTCGATCGTTGTATTTTGTGAAACAAGACATAGCTTTCAAAATGTGTATTTTGTTGGGGGAAAAAAGAGACACCGCGTTCAAAATAGTTTTTTTTTTAAAAAAAAGAGAGAGAATTTTTACAATGGTTATGTCTCAATTGTTTTAAAGTGGTTTTAACTGTAATACTTTTATGAACATGTTACATCATTGTTTTATAATAGTCATTTGAGACACCCCGTTACGAAAACAAATGTATGATGCTTTGGCTTTCGTGTTTACAAAAAATTAGAAGGCATATTATTTTAATAGTTAAAGCTATATTCCAAATTATAGCTACGTAAGTTGCTTGACTTTCAAAGAAAAACATGTACATACACGTACTTCATATATTAGGCTGTTGATGATAGTTTTGAGAAAAGTAAGGACCTAATCATATAGCTAGTTCGGAAGTATAAGGATTGATTTTGAAGACCTAGTTTTACATTAAGGGAGAGTGATGGTTAATGGATTGGAAGACTCGATGGATATTTTGGATGGTCAGGTAACTAGGAGATGATATATGATGAGTTAAGGATATGAAATTGTAGATTGCAACGAGTTGAATGATACACGTCAAGTGGTGTAAGGAAAGTTTATAAGTTGTAATTATAGAGAATTAAGTTAAAGATTATCTAAGAACTGATTTTAGAAGGCTACTGATGACCGAAGATAAACGTACGTCATAAACCGATGACTGGGATGTGGAACCTCCAGTATGATGACAATACCCCTAAGTTTGATCTTAGAGTTTTAAGAAGATTGGTTATGATCTTAAATAAGCAAAGAACAATAGACTTATAAACTACCGTGTTGGTATACAATGAATAATTTTGAGGTCTTAGTTCCGTGTCGAGAAAGTGTAAGGGTTGGCATATTGAATTCGCAACGGATATATAGTTCGGACATTTTCTAGGTAAGTAGATTATGTAGAACTATACTAAGTGATGGATTACATAGTACACAAGTTTCGAGGACGAAACTTATTGTAAAGGGGGATGAATGTTATGACCCTCGTTTTTCCCTTTTTTTATTATTAGTTAAAATGGTGTAAGAGGAATATAGAGAACACAATCCTAATGTGAATAGGAGAAGGGAAAAAAAAGGAGATAGAGTTTTATGCAATATACAACTCCTAATTACGCTAGTATTATAATAACCTAGGTGCATTAGAACTCTATCTATTATTGATAATATCTACACATACATAGCACATAAACCCACACCCTATTTATTTCTCCTTTTCTCCCCACGGCAGCCCCCCAACCCTTCAACATTCATCGGCAGCCATGCTGCCCATTATGCCGCCAGCCACAAAAGGGAAAAAAAAGAATAGTGGATGCCAAAAATTTCTCCCAAATAGCAGCCGCAGGCTGCCTTGCCCTTTTTACAATTGCATGCCAATAACAGAAAAGGAAAAGATGAATATGTGATGCCGTTGTTTTATATATATATATATCACTTATCACACCAATTTTACTCTATTTATTCAAGAAAAATTTCGCTCAGCCATCGACCCTCATCATCAATTCTGCCGCCAGCAGTAGGGAAGAAAAGAGCCAAGATTTGTCCGTTATTCAACCCCATTTTCTTCGCATAGTACATTTAATCGAGACACGAGGCAAGTATCCTTACTATATTTACTATGATTTCTAATGTTATGATGTTATTTTCATATCAAATCGGATCATGCGTATCTAATTGTGAATTGCATAGATTGTTGTAAATATATATGTATTGATATAATTATGGACCGATTATATGTAACTATATGATTAAGTGCCTTGCATCTTGATGTTACCATGTTCTTAATCGTGTGTTAAGATGTGTAGGCATAAACGAAAAACAAAAGAAAAGAAGTTGCCGAGAGACAAAACAAAAGAAAAGAAAAAAATAAAATAATCTTTTGTTTATTTTTCACGAACTGAGGAATGAATTAGAATAATATGTGCATGTGTTATGAATTTATCTTATGGTATGATTTTATTAAAAATGCCGTATGTTTGTAAAGGTTTTAAAGAAAAAAAAAGCTACTACCGAAAGTTTAAGATTGACTTTTGAGATCTTAAGTTTTATATGCATAGTATTATAGATATTATATTATATATATATATATATATATATATATATATATATATATATATATATATATATCTGTGTGTGTGTGTGTGTTGGTATGACTTATAAGAATAAAATAGAAATCTACGAACTAATTATTTTAAGTCAGTCAAATTAACCTTTATTATTAGGTATTGATGTTTATACTAAAATTGTTTAGATTCAAGCCTAGAGGAGAAGGAAGTTAATTCGTCAAAAAGGTAGGTGTCTCTTCCCCCTCAAACGAGTATGATTCATGCATGCTTTGATGATATACTTATGTGTTTCGTTGTTTTTATTTGTTTAAGTTGTTAATTTTGTATATGTTGGAAAGCATGAGATATATTGTTTGCGGCTGCTATGTGCGTGTATGTGTGTGAAATTGGTGGTATGATTGAATCGAAAACAAAATACCCTTAAAGAATTGGGAAAAAAAAGGGAACTTTTACATTAGGAGCCTTTAAAAAGTTATGTTTTGGCCTTAGAATAAGTTCTTATAGACTGGAAATAGGAGAAAATGGGGGTTGGAAACGAAAAACGAATCACAACGCGGGTTGCCACTGGTGGAACAGCCAATAAATAAATAAATAAATAATTAAAGTAAGACGGAGAATAGGCCAGCCAACGGACCGGGTCGACTGGCCAGCGGGTCGGGCCGAAGGCGACCCATTAACCTCTCAAAAAAAAATGTATCGGGTCTGGCGGATCAGACTAGGAAAATATAATTAAATACCAATAAAATTCAAATAAATTCCAGAAAATATAAAAGGTTAAAATTAAATTATTTTCACTTAATTTCTTAAGTTTGATAAATTTAAGTAATTAAAAATTAATAGTAATAAATAGAGTTAAATAAGGGAAACATAGGGGAAATTAGTAGAAAATTCTGTAAATTAATACAAGCTAAGGAAAAATAAGGGTGGTGATAAATAACAACTTTCCAATATTCGAAAAATTTACGAAGCCAAATATTGAGTGCCGGAGATGGTGAGGATGGGCGTACGGGCCCCAGGCGATTTGGTTGTTGCATTCATGGCACGTGCATTGCATTTGGAGTGGGTTGAGATGTACGGGTCTCAGACGCTCGAGTGGAGTGGATCATGGTGTACGGGCCATGGGTACTCGGTCATGGTGGATCATGGTGTACAGGCCATGGGCATCGGTTGTGGTGGATCGTGGTGTACGGGCCACGGGCATCGGTCAGGGTGGATTGTAGTGTACGGGCTACAGTGATCCAGTCAATCCCGGGATCATGCATTGCATATAGGTCTAGGGGCATATTGCATGACATGATTCTTGTTGCGTGTGACACGTTAATTGAGCATGCATCACGTACTTGCGCATTTTTATGTGGAGTGTTTTACTTACCGTGTTTACTTTATCTTATGCATGTTATCTTATCTTTATGTGCTATGTGGTTTTATCTTATATTCATGTGCTATGTGGTTATATCATATCTATGTGCTATGTGGCTATATCATTCCGGTATGCACATTTTGTATTGGTTTGAGGCGGGCATCTACTGGGTGATTTCTGTCACTCACCCCTACTTCCCAGGTGAGCTGGATGAGGACAACGAGCATATCTTTGTTGAGGGCCGGACGGGCATAGCTGAGTGGGCTGGTTGATAGCTGCAGCTAGGATACGAGGGGAACTCTGCAGCTGATTTTTTTGTAGTTATCCTTTGGGGGATTTTCACAGACTTCTTTATTACTTTTGTTATCAGAATTTCTATTCAGTAATGTAATGACGATTATTGGAGTTTAATTTAAGTTATGATTTACGTTTCCGCGGGAAAATTTTCTACGTCATTTCTGACATGTAAGAGATTTATTCGACGCCTTGTATTCTCCTTAGTGAGATACGGCGGGTGCACTGTTCCCGATGCTAGGGCTCGGGAGCGGGGCGCTACATGCATTATTCGGTATGCACATTTTGTATTGGTTTTGGCGGATCAATAGACCATGATTTAGTCAGCACATGCATTATTATATATACATATACATCACTTTAGTATTCTCAAATTTTGTGTAGAATTATCTGTTTCGCAACTCTTGTTGAAGACTTGAAGTTACATTAGGAGTCCTAAGGTCTCCACATTAACTCTTTTTCAATCCATCTTGCACGAAATCTATTCTGTTAAGCATTTATAAAATACCCTCGGTAGGTGGCAGCGTAGAATGGAAGTATGATATTTGATCAATGGTTCTTTGCCTGTCCTGCTTAGTCTTGCTCAAATGAGCTTGGGCAAATCCACTCCTCTCTGTAGTGTTTTTCAACCAAAGGTTTTCACTTGACAGTTAGTAATGTTTATCAAAAGATAGTGCAGGTTGTTGAGAAATATGTTTGGATAATTTTCAAAGTTACGATTTTAAGTGGTGAATACTTAGAAATGTCACATATGGTCTTATAAGGGATTAAAGGTTGAAAAAGTGAAGAAAAATGACGTGGATCTCTCAGGCAGAGACACATGGATCGATCCATATATATCAGCCCCTCATGTGGATCGATCCATGTTGAACTGAGAAGAACCAAACTCACAGTAAGACGTCGATCTCTCACATGGATCGATTGACGTAAGTCAGCCCCTCACGTGGATCGGTCGACGTACGTCAGCCCCTCACATGGATAGATCCACGTCTCACAGAATGTTTATGGTTTTTAGAAATTTTTCTAAAAAGGGATGAAATGATTGTTTTTCATTTATATATGTTTCATATATGTTTATTATGTGATTCTTATGAGATATTGGTGATTATAATTGTCTTGTGACTAACATGCCTTGGAAGTTTCTACAACTTACCAAAAAGGGCAAAATTGGTATTTTGAGTTTTGTAGGAACATCACATGGTGAAAATATTTCAAGGATGTATTCTCATTATATTTATCATGACAAAGGTGATATCATGAGTATTTCTGACCATCCGGGTCATTTCTGGAGTTTTCATATACCAGGAGTATTTTGGTCATTTTATCCCCGAGGGTATTTTTGGTATTTTCACTCAAAGAATCTCTTGAGCATATTATTATCTTCATTCTGCAGATGATTTATTTTTAACTTGAAGATAATATGGTGATTCTTTATCTCTTTCTCTCACATGATGATATTATTGACTATAGCTGGATATGTGACGATTTGAGATGTCACATTCTATTTTTTCTTGAAGACACTCTTATATATGTGTTATAAGAACATATCTATCATCCTTTTTCAGAGTTTATAAAGGTGTTAAAGATGTGGAAGTGTTCCCTACATGCAAGAAGAAATAGTTGGAATTTTGGTGGTATATATTGACATAATCTTGTCAAATATTATTTGGTAATTTCTTCTTCAAAAGTTTGAGTTGATATACATATTTGCCAGCCTCCAAACATGTATAAACAGTTGAATATGATGTGTAATTCATTTTGTGAGGTGGAGACAAGTGGACCAATCAAAAAGGAGCTAGTTGGCAAAATTGCCAACTTGTAAAAATTCAAATGTAGCCAAACGGCTACTTGGTTTTCTTGAGGTTTTTCAGCAGATTTTTTGAAGTCAAATGAAGACTTCACATGTCCTATTCTTGTGCTTGGAGTTGATGATAATTTGGTGGTATTATCTTTTCTTATTTTATTAAAGAAAATCAAAACTATTTTTGAAAAAAGAATGAAGTAGCCAACGGCTACTTTGGGATATATGGAGCTGAATTTTAATTTTGGAATGGTCTACTCACACATGCCTATTATCTTGCCAAAAAGTTGAGAAGATGATGGAGTTGTTATGGTGATATTATCATCACATTTTCAAGATAATTCCAAGTCATCTTTTGGAGCTAAATTTCGGCCACATGGAGTTGTCAAGGTGGACCAATCATTTTGCCTTATTTTGCCAAGTGTACAAGGACAACCAATGATGAGAAGACATTTGGACTTGATGATGAAGATGGTGACACATTGGAAGTCTTATCTCTAAGGCTCAAATCACACCATAAATAGAGGCAATGGTGAAGAAGATGAAACACACTTGAAGCTCACAAGTATTTGTTGAATTGTCTAGCTATCATCTTCTTGTTGTTGTTGTTCTTGTTCCATTCTTTGTAGCAAAGGTGTTCTTGTTGTTTTTGTTGTGCTACAAGCCTCTTGAGCTTCATTTGTAAGATTGATTAGCCATTCTTATAAGGCTATATCAATAGGTTGTAGAGGTGTTGCAACTAAGTGTTGCTTAGAAGGTGATTATCCAAGTCTTGAGTAGGATTGGTGTATAACCCAAGGATCAAGCTTGGTTCTTGTTGTAAGGTATTCACTTGATAGTGAAATCCAAGGAAAGGTGTTCCTTGGAACTGGAATAGGTCATATTGACCGAAACAGGATAAATCTTCGGTGTTCTTCTCTTGTTTCTTTATTTCTGTTTTTCTGCCCCTTTTACTGCAGATTTCACACAACTTCTCACGTTTTGAAAAAAAAGCTAAACACTTTCAAAATTCGTGATTTTTGGTGGAGTTATACTCTAGACTGTTAGCTTTCATTTTCAACAAGAATCATTTAATTTGATCAAGGGAATGTTAGTCTTTCAGTCTTTGCAAGATAACTGCTTCAATCTGGCTGCAATCTGACCAGTTTTGAGAAAACTTAAATTCTGTATTATCAAGAATTGTTTCAGGTCAGGGCCTTTTGGAAACTTTATCTGCACAGTCTAAGGAGTGTTTTGATATAAATATAAACCTGTTTGGTTGAGTATTCAAAGAGAAAATACTATTTTTAAAATCAGCAACATTCTGTCCAATTCTGTCCAGATTGACCATCTGAATCTTTTTATTTGTTTGAAGGGTCAAACAATCTTATTTTTATCTTATTTTTGGATAAAGTCTTGTTAACTCATTTAAATTCATTTCTGGAAAGTTTCATAATTTTTGGAGTTATGTACAATTATTTTTGAATTTTTCAAAAACAGGTTCTGAATCTGAGACAGTTTCAGATTCTGTTTTTAAAGGGGTTTTTAATTAAGGGTACTAGTGTAATTTCCGCTAACCACTATTCACCCCCCCTCCCCTCTAGTGGTTTTTATTGCAGGTGCACGGTCCAACAATTGGTATCCGAGCGAGGTCTACACCACTCAAAGAAACAAGATTCAGCACCGTACAAACAAAACAAGGCTAAGAAGCAAGAACTCATAGTAGCCTGCTAATCCCAAATCAAGAAGGTTTGGAGCATTTGAACACTTACAAGAAGGATTGGAGCATTTGTATTCACCTGATTAAAGATTCAAGGTATTCATCTAAAATCATACATCATGTCATCAATCTCTCATAAAGGAGCGTTCTCAAAGTCTATGAAAGCGGTAACATCTACTCCTGATTTTGATTCTGATAATGAGATGACTTTCGATGAAATGTATGATGAATTCATGAAAATGCATGCTCATTGTAAAAGGTTGTCAAAAGAGAAAAAGAAACTAATTGAAGAAAATGACAAGTTGAAGACAACCAACTTGGAACTTTCTAATCAATTAGAGTCTTTCAAAAAAGATTCATCAAATGCTCTTAATTCATTAAAGACTAAAATTGAGACATCTAGAAATAATGAACAAACCTTAAGAACCGAAAATAGTATGTTGAAAACCAAGATGCATGATTATTAAAATGAAGTATCTACACTTAAATCATGCAAACTAGACTTAGAGAAAACCTTAGAACAGTTTAAATCCGGTACAAACATGTTAGACACACTCATATCGTCACAAAAATATAGAAATGATAAAACTGGATTAGGATATAAAGAAGAAATTAGATAAAAAGACAAAGTTTGTATCATCAACGACTAAACAACCTTATAAAGCTATAAAAACAACTTTGCCTGTTAAATCTTCTTCTACTCCTTCTTCTACTTATTCAAAGATAAAAATGCAACATACACTCATAAAAGCACACACACATAAACATACATCTAGGCCAAACTTTGCATCTAGACAACCTAGAAATTATGCCTATATGTATACAAATACAACTAGACATAATAAAATGCATCCAACTTATTATGAACCTAAGTATAGGCTACACTCTTATAAGTCTTATAGAAATGCCTATGAACACACTTATATAGCGCCATTCAAGAAACAAAATCGCATGCCTTATACATATTATAAAACTCGGCCATCATATAATGTTTATCAACCATGGCGCAACGTGTATAACAATGCATCTTCACTTATGTGGAATGATTATCTATATGCTTATTCTTCTTATTTTCCAAATTATCATCATGCTAAAAATGTGCCTAAAACGTATGTTCAAGTTTGGATACCTAAGGGATATCTAAACAAGAATAGTGCCCCTAACATTCAAGGACCCAAATAAAGGGTACCTAAAACTTTGTCTCCATTGTAGGAAAAACGCAAAGAATGCAAGAAGGAGGCAAAGTCAAAGAATCTAAAAACCAAATGGTTTTTAGATAGTGGATGTTCGAGGCATATGACAGGGAACCCCGAACTATTCATCGAATTAGAACATATCAATAATGGAGGAAAAGTAACATTTGGTGACAACAACAAAGGACAAGTTGTTGGAAAATGAACAATTGGGGACCCTAACACATTTCAAAAATGAAATCTGTTGTTAGTAAGCAATCTCTCTTATAATTTACTTAGTATTTCTCAACTTATAGATTGTGGTTATAATGTCTCTTTTCTTCCTACTTCTTGTGATATAATAAATGAAAAAGGAGAAATAGTTTTGAAAGGAAATAGAGATGGGAATATTTATACTCTTACCTTAGATAACATGTTAGATGCTAAGGTTAAGTGTCTGATATCACATGACTTAGATGTGAATTTATGCATAGAAGATTAGGCCATATAGGAATTTCAACCATTAAGAAATTATCTAAGAAGAATTTAATTAGAAGAATGCCTAAGTTAGACTTAGATAATTTTTAAATGTGTGAAACATGTATTAAGGGAAAACACATTAAAGAAACCTTAAAACCAAAACATGAAGTGAGTACTAGTCATGTACTAGAATTGCTTCACTTAGACTTATTTGGTCCAAGTAGGACAAGAAGTCTAGGTGGACACTACTGTGTGTGTCATAGTAGATGATTACTCACGCTACACATGGACATTGTTCTTAACACACAAAGACGATACTCCATTAGCAATCGAAACCCTTATTAAGCAACTTGAAAACATTTACGAAGAAAATGTTAAAAGTATTAGAAGTGATAGAGGTGGAGAATTTAAAAACAAAGACATAATCAAATTTTGTGAACTACATGGAATTAAACATGAATTCTCACCACCTAGAACACCACAACTCAATGGAGTTGTTGAACGTAAAAATAGAACAATTCAAGAAGTTGATAGGACAATGCTTTGTGAAAATAAATTACCTAAATATTTATGGGCTGAAGCTGTTAGTTGTGCATGCTATATTATAAATAGGCTTATTATTGGAAAGAAATTAAATAAAACGCCTTATGAATTACTAAACAATAGAAAACCTAAGATAGACTATCTTAAAGTATTTGGATGTAAATGTTTTGTGCTGAACACTAAGGATAATCTAGATAAATTTGAACAAAAGTCTATTGAATGCATATTTGTTGGGTATTCAACTAACTCAAGAGCATATAGGTGTTACAATCCTGCATCTAGAAAGATAATTGAATCCATACATGTGAAATTCAATGAAAATGCATGCTTTGAAGTTAATGATAAAAATCAACATAAACAAGAGAATAATGTTGAAAATATGTTTGATGATGATGTATTACTTGAGCCTGTACTTGATCATCTAGAACCAACTCCTGAACAAGACATGCATGAACCCTTAGATGAAATAAATGAAGAAACTTTACAATTGGAAGATAATACAACTAATGATCCAATTACATATGATAATGTTCATACTAATGAAACATTTGAACAAGATGAGAGTGAATCTAGTCAATCTAGGAATTGGTGGCCCCCTAGAGAATTAATCATTGGGGATTCAAGTGTTGGGATTAGAACACGTAGAAACATAAGTCAACTTGAAGCACATAGCTTAGTCTCACACATAGAACCTAAGAATGTTAAGGAAGCCTTAGGTGACATATCATGGATAGATGCTATGCATGAGGAATTAAATCAATTCACAAGGAACAACGTGTGGGACTTAGTACCTAAACCTGAAGACAAGTCTATCATAGGAACTAAATGGGTCTTTAGGAATAAAATGGATGAACAAGAAAATATTACAAGGAATAAGGTTAGGCTAGTCGCACAAGGTTATAATTAACAAGAAGGTATAGATTATGAAGAAACCTTTGCACCCGTTGCACGACTAGAAGCAATTAGATTGTTACTTGCGATTGCAAGTCTAAGCAACATTAAACTCTTCCAAATGGATGTCAAGAGTGCATTCATGAATGGATACATCCAAGAAGAGATGTTTGTCAAACAACCCCCTGGATTCGAAGATCCAAAGAATCCTAACCATGTTTATAAGCTTAAGAAAGCTTTATATGGTTTAAAACAAGCTCCAAGAGCTTGGTATGATAGATTTGCAAACTTTCTTATTGCAAATAATTATGAAAGGGGAACAATAGACAACACATTATTCCTAAGAAGAAAAGATAATGATTTGTTAATAGTTCAAATATATGTAGACGATATTATCTTTGGTTCAACTAACCCTACCTTAGTAAAGGACTTCGAAGAGTGTATGAAGTAAGAATTTGAAATGTCAATGGTAGGAGAGTTGAATTATTTCTTAGGACTTCAAATCAAACAAACCCCTCAAGGAATTCACATTAGCCAACTTAAGTATGTCAATGATATGATTAAAAAGTTTGTCTTTGAAGATTTGAAACCAACACCTGCACCCATGAGTGTTACCAAACTTGATAAGGATGAAAATGGTAAACCTTTTGATGACACACTCTATAGGTCTATGATTGGATCACTGTTATACTTAACTGCATCAAGACCTGACATCATGTTTAGTGTGTGTATGTGTGCTAGGTTTCAATCTTGTCCTAAGGTATCACATTACAATGCAGTGAAAAAGATCTTTAGATATCTTAAGCATACACCTCAATTAGGATTGTGGTATGATAGAAACGCTAAGTTTGAATTACACGCATATAGTGATGCTGATTATGGTGGTTGCAAATTAGATAGAAAATCCACTAGCGGTACATGTCAATTCATAGGAACCAACTTGATCTCTTGGTTTTCTAAAAAACAAGCTAGTGTAGCTCTTTCTACCACTGAAGCCGAGTATATAGCCTTAAGTTTATGCACTACCCAAATACTTTGGCTTAAATAGCAACTTAGTGATTTTGGCATTAAAATGAATAAGATTCCAATTTTCTGCGATACCACAAGTGCGATCAATCTTTCTCGGAATCATGTACGTTCTAAGGCCAAACACATTGAGGTGCGATACCACTTTCTTCGCGATCATGTTCAAAATGAGGATATAGTCATAAACCATATAAGAACCGATCACCAAATCGCTGATATCTTTACCAAACCCCTTAATCAAGCCACGTTTGAAAACTTACGAGCCAAGTTAGGTAGGATGATTTATGACACCATTGTATAGTTCTATCTTTTGCATGATTTGCAAAATAAAGGGGGAGATAGAATAAGAACATGATTTTAGTTCAATTGGTTATGAGTTAAGTGAGTTTCAATTGGTTATCAGTTGAGTATAGGTTAAGGGGGAGAGTATAAGTTGAGGGGGAGCATAACTATTTAAAATTTTGTTGAAAACAAAGTTTGAAAATAATTGGTAAGATTTATGATGTTAAATAATTGGTTATGAGTGGTGACATTAAAATCATGTTGAGTTATTTTGAAAATCATCCAAAAGGGGGAGAATGTTGAGAAATATGTTTGGATAATTTTCAAAGTTATGATTTTTAGTGGTGAATACTTAGAAATGTCACATATGGTGTTATAAGGGATTAAAGGTTGAAAAAGTGAAGAAAAATGACGTGGATCTCTCAGGCAGAGACACATGGATCGATCCATGTACATCAGCCCCTCATGTGGATCGATCCATGTTGAACTGAGAAGAACCAAACTCACAGTAAGACGTCGATCTCTCATGTGGATCGATCGACGTACGTCATCCCCTCACGTGGATCGGTCGACGTACGTCAGCCCCTCATGTGGATCGGTCGACGTACGTCAGCCTCTCACATGGATAGATCCACGTCTCACAAGATGTTTAGGGTTTTTAGAAATTTTTCTAAAAAGTGATGAAATTATTGTTTTTCATTTATATATGTTTCATATATGTTTATTATGTGATTCTTATGAGATATTGGTGATTATAATTGTCTTCTGACTAACGTGCCTTGGAAGTTTCTACAACTTACTAAAAAGGGCAAAATTGGTATTTTGAGTTTTGTCGGAACATCACATGGTAAAAATATTTCAAGGATGTATTCTCATTATATTTATCATGACAAAGGTGATATCATGAGTATTTCTGACCATCCGGGTCATTTCTGGAGTTTTCATATACAAGGGGTATTTTGGTCATTTTATCCCCGAGGGTATTTTTGGTATTTTCACTCAAGGAATCCCTTGAGCATATTATTATCTTCATTCTGCAGATGATTTATTTTTAACTTGAAGATAATATGGTGATTCTTTATCTCTTTCTCTCACATGATGATATTATTGACTATACCTGGATATGTGACGATTTGAGATGTCACATTCTATTTTTTCTTGAAGACACTCTTATATATGTGTTATAAGAACATATCTATCATCATTTTTCAGAGGTTATAAAGGTGGTAAAGATGTGGAAGTGTTCCCTACATGCAAGAAGAAATAGTTGGAATTTTGGTGGTATATATTGACATAATCTTGTCAATTATTATTTGGTGATTTCTTCTTCAAAAATTTGAGTTGATATACATATATGCCAGCCTCCAAACGTGTATAAACAGTTGAATATGATGTGTAATTCATTTTGTGAGGTGGAGACAAGTGGACCAATCAAAAAGGAGCTAGTTGGCAAAATTGCCAACTTGTAAAAATTCAAATGTAGCCAAACGGCTACTTGGTTTTCTTGAGGGTTTTCAGCAGATTTTTTGAAGTCAAATGAAGACTTCACATGTCCTATTCTTGTGCTTGGAGTTGAGGATAATTTGGTGGTATTATCCTTTCTTATTTTATTAAAGAAAATCAAAACTATTTTTGAAAAAAAAATGAAGTAGCCAACGGCTACTTTGGGATATTTGGAGCTGAATTTTAATTTTGGAATGGTCTACTCCCACATGCCTATTATCTTGCCAAAAAGTTGAGAAGATGATGGAGTTGTTATGGTGATATTATCATCACATTTTCAAGATAATTCCTAGTCATCTTTTGGAGCTAAATTTCGGCCACATGGAGTTATCAAGGTGGACCAATCATTTTGTCTTATTTTGCCAAGTGTACAAGGCCAACCAATGATGAGAAGACATTTGGACTTGATGATGAAGATGGTGACACATTGGAAGTCTTATCTCTAAGGCTCAAATCACACTATAAATAGAGGCAATGGTGAAGAAGATGAAACACACTTGAAGCTCACAAGTATTTGTTGAATTGTCTAACTATCATCTTCTTCTTGTTGTTGTTCTTGTTCCATTCTTTGTAGCAAAGGTGTTCTTGTTGTTTTTGTTGTGCTACAAGCCTCTTGAGCTTCATTTGTAAGATTGATTAGCCATTCTTATAAGGCTATATCAATAGGTTGTAGAGGTGTTGCAACTAAGTGTTGCTTAGAAGGTGATTATCCAAGTCTTGAGTAGGGTTGGTGTATAACCCAAGGATCAAGCTTGGTTCTTGTTGTAAGGTATTCATTTGATAGTAAAATCCAAGGAAAGGTGTTCCTTGGGACTGGAGTAGGTCACATTGACCGAACCAGGATAAATCTTCGGTGTTCTTCTCTTGTTTCTTTATTTCTGTTTTTCTGCCCCTTTTTACTGCAGATTTCACACAATTTCTCACGTTTTGAAAAAATAGCTAAACACTTTCAAAATTCGTGATTTTTGGTGGAGTTATACTTCAGACTGTTAGCTTTCATTTGCAACAAGAATCACTTAATTTGAGCAAGGGAAAGTTAGTCTTTCAGTCTTTGCAAGATAATTGCTCCAATCTGACTGCAATCTGGTCAGAGAAATCTTAAATTCTGTATTTATCAAGAATTGTTTAAGGTCAGGGCCTTTTGGAAACTTCATCTAGACATCCTAAGGAGTGTTTTTATATAAAGATCAACCTGTTTGGTTGAGTATTCAAAGAGAAAATACTATTTTCAAAATCAGCAACATTCTGTCCAATTCTGTCCAGATTGACCACCTGAATCATTGTATTTGTTTGAAGGGTCAAACGATCTTATTTTTATCTGATTTTTGGATAAAGTCTTGTTAACCCATTGAAAGTCATTTCTGGAAAGTTTCATAATTGTTGGGGTTGTGTACAATTATTTTTGAATTTTTCAAAAACGGGTTCTGAATCTGAGGCAGTTTCTGATTCTGTTTTCAAAGGGGTTTTTAATTAAGGGTACTAGTGTAATGTCCGCTAACCACTACTTACCCCCTCCCCCTCTAGTGGTGTTTATTGTAGGTGCATGTTCCAACACAGGTTTGTGTCAAATGCAAAAGATGAATTATTAATATAATGAAGTTGTAATAAATATACCGTACATGTAATTTTTGTTTAGAATGTCGGTACTTAAGCAGGACCGAATGTGACCCCACGGTCATTTTACGTGGAATAGCAATACTGTCTAGGAAAATGATTGTGATCTTTCCTAGGTATTACCAAATCGGTTCAGTTTATTATAATTTCATCTTTCGTTAATGTCATATAAGGGGTTTTATCGTATTATATAATTTGTTAATCATGACACGATTACACAGTAGCCATGCCTAAAGCATGAATCGTTAATATACCTGAAGCATGAATCGTTGACATGACGGAAGCATAAGTAGTCGACATACCGGAAACATAAGTAGTCGACATGCCGAAAGCATAAGTAGTCGACATGCTGGAAACATGAGTAGTCGACATGCCGAAAGCATAAGTAGTCGACATGCTGGAAACATGAGTAGTCGACATGCCAGAAGCATGAGTAGTCAACATACTTGAAGCATGAATATTGGCTGGAAGCATCAGTAGTCCACATGCCAGAAGCATCAGTAGTCGACATGGCAGAAGCATGAGTAGTCAACATATTTGGAGCATGAATAGTCAACATATTTGGAGCATGAATAGCTGCCAGAAGCATCAGAGTCCACATGCCGAAAGCATAAGTAGTCGACATGCCGGAAACATAAGGAGTCGACATGCCGGAAGCATAAGTAGTCGACATGCCAGAAGCATGAGTAGTCAACATACTTGAAGCATGAATAGCGGTCGGAAGCATCAGTAGTCCACATGCCGGAAGCATCAGTAGTCGACATACCGGAAGCATAAGTAGTCAACATGCCAGAAGCATGAGTAGTCAACATACTTGAAGCATGAATAGCTGTCGGAAGCATCAGTAGTCCACATGCTGGAAGCATCAGTAGTCGACATGCCAGAAGCATGAGTAGTCAACATACTTGGAGCATGAATAGCAAATATATCTGAAGCACAAATAGTTGTCATGCTTGAAGCATGAGTAGTGGACATGCCCCAAGCATGAATAATCGTCATACCTAAAGCATGTGTATCTTTAACTCGACTGTCCTAACTCGACTACAGATTGTTCTATTGAAAATACTGATTCAATAGCATTGGCTCTGTCCTTCCTTTTGAATATTATCCTGTCTATCTTTTGGAATAATCTTTTGCAGAGCACGAGTTAATGTGAAATCATTATATTATTTATTATATCAGCCCATTTAGATTATGCATTATTCAAGGTATTTTGAATATTATACTAATCTGTTTTGGATGTCAAATTTATTTGAATCCAAATTTTGTTATTCATGATATTGATTGAACTCAAATCTTAAAGTGGTAGCATTACATTGATTAATATATAAATAGTGTTTCCTGAAGAAGCATCATTGACTATTTCTAAGTTGATGTTTCAAAATTAATTTTGATATTAACCTATCATCCAAGGTGAATGATATGGGCATATGTCTAGTTGATAGTGGAATGACACACACAACGAGCTCAAAAGAGTTCTAATTGGCAAAAGCAAATGTTGGTAGCAATTCTAGTACTACGACATTGATCGAAGGCTCCAGAAGAGCAACCATTTTATTAAAGGGTGATACATATATTGGTTAATATGGCATCATTTCCCTCCAAGTCGAAAGGAAACTATTGAGTTTAAAAGATATACGTATTAATGGCGTTCATATTGAACCAAGAATGAGGGGAATATGAAATTGACAATGATTCAAGCCAGAAGATTGTTAAAGAAAAACTCCAAATTTTCTCTATGGATTGTATTATGCGACTATACATCCAGTCCAATGTGATATTTCGATGAACCAGAAGTTCAATAATCAAGGTTATTTATGACATAATTGACTTGGTCACCCATATAGAATAATGATACGTACAATTGTACAACACTCACATGTGTACTCTTTAAAGAACCAGAAGATTCTAGAAAATCTTTCATGAACAAAAAGATTATATTATCTCATTATTTTGTTTGTGTTGCTTGTTCATGTGAGTTTGCTTTCAAAAAGACTAGTAGCTTTTGCCAAGCTTCTTGCTCAGATTATATTATTATCCGATTAAATTCATTAAGTATTGATAATACATGTGAATTTATATTCCAAGCTTTTAATGATTATTGTATGTCTTGAGATTGGCGTTGAGCATTCAGTTGCAAGTGTGCACACTTAAAATGGCCCAGTAGTGTCATTTATTAAACGTTTACAACTGATTGCTAGACGTTTGATTTTAAGGACCAATATACCCACGTGAGCTTATGGACATGCAATTATATATGCATCAGCATTGATTTGGTGAGTTAGTTTTCCTGTCGTTAGGGGGAGAGAAAGTGCCGGTTCTTGAAGAACGGCGTGAAATTACATGGAACGTTCCTTTACTATCCCACCTTAACACAAACAAATCAATGCGAGCAAGAAGTAAAATGATAACAAAATCCCATTTTTTGACGATGAATACGCCGATTCAACTTGATGTCTCCAAAGGACGTGATAATGGTATACCAAAAACAAGTCTAAAACGTGGACGCCCAGTTGGTGTAAAAGATGAAAGCTCTCGAAAGAAAAGGATCAAGTTAATACTCCAGCAGAGAATACTCAACAAGAGATTAGATGTTTACAGCTTGAAAGCTCTATAGAAATAAGAACTGGTTAGTCTAAAAAATCAATAAACAAGTTGCTCCCGAAGAAGCAAAAAGATCTCTTTGAATTATAAGAGAAAATTAGGATAGACAAATGATCATTATTGATCATGTATTGATTGAGGGATTGCATGTGAAGTTATGAATCAGGATCCTAAACTAATATTAACTGAAAAGTGTCGACACAGAAATCATTGGCCAAAATAGAAAGATGCAACCCAAACACCTGAAGGGAAAGTCGCAAAGCATTTGGACCCGTAGTCCAAAACCCTTGAAGGGAAAGTTGCATTCGTAAATTATTTGACTTGCAGTCAAACCCCTGAAGGGATCAACCATATTGGATATAAATGGGTTTTTCATAATGAACTAGACTTTACTATGATGAAACACATTCTCCGATAATTGATGCCATAACATTACGATATTCAGTCAGCCTAGCAGTCACTTAAACCTTGATATGTGGTTAATGAATAATGTTACCGCTTACTCATATGAATTATAAGATGATGATATTTATATAAATCCCAGAAGGATTTAAATTGCCTGCAGCATGTAATCAAAGGATGAATGAACTATACTCAATCAAATTATACAAATCATTGTATGGATTAAAACAACCTGACAGGATGTACATGTTGATGATCTAAATCTTGTTGAAACTCCTGAAGACCTTACTAAAACCTCTAGTTGTCTCATGAAAAGTTTGAGATGAAAAACTTTAAGAAGATCAAATGTTCTCTCAACCTGCAGATCGAGCCTTGAGTAGTCATAGCGTGGTATGATCGAAAGACTCATTTCGACCACCAGAAGATAATGAAGAATTATTAGGTCCTGAAGTACCATATCTTAGTGTTGTTGGTGTTTTAAAGTATCTTGTGAATTTCGATACCGTACATAGCATTTTCAGTGAATTGATTGAGAAAGTATAGTTCAACACCAACATGAAGACATTGAAATGATGTCAAAAACATTTTTATCTTCTTAGAAAACCATAGGGGATACTACTCAAGGGAGGTAGCACCATAATTAATGGATTATGCCGATGTTGGCTATCTATCTGACTCGCATAAGTAAAGACCACATAATGTATATGTTTTGGTTCGGTCATATTACGGAGATGAGTGAAACAGACAGTAACAACCATCTCTTCATCATTATAAGATTTTGGCGTTGCATGAAGAATGCTGTGAATACATTTGGTTGAGGTCAATGATTCAGTATATCGAAGACGCCAATAACAATGTTTGAGGATAATGGAAGATGTATTGTTCAAAATGGCTACATCTAAGAAGAATGAAGCATATATCACCAAAGTTCTTCTACACTTATGACCTTGAGAAGAATGGTGATATTAATATCCAGCAGATACAATTAAGCAGAATTTTGCTGACTTGTTCACGAAAGCACTACATTTAAAAAGATGGTCTACAACACTGGAATGTGTCGACTCAAAGAGCTCTTGCCAGCATCAGGGGGAGTGTGATTACTACATGCACACTGTATTTTTTTTCCTTCATCCAAGTTTTTTATCCCACAGGGTTTTTTTAGCAAGGTCTCAACGAGGCAGTGTATCACACTTACCAATTATTTGAATGTGTACTCATTTTTCTTCGACCAAGTTTTTATCCCACTGGGTTTTTCTTGGCAAGGTTTTAATAAGCCATATTATATAAAGTTTGGATATCCAAGGGGGACTTTTATGGATATATTGGAATCTCAAGGATAAACATGATGTTGATAAACATTGTAGATATAGACATTATATTAGATGTGGATATCCAAAGTATTATATCTTTTGTATACCATGTATATCAGATTAGATATAGATATCCAAAAGGATCTGTCCAAGTTTATCTTCACTCTATGAGTCCTATAAATAGGACCACATATCATATATGAAATACACACCTTGAGATACAAAGTTCTCTAGTTTCTCTTTTCTCTTCTCTATTATATTCTTGCTTGAGTTTACAACATAACAAATGAGAGAATATTTGATTAGTATAATTATAATTATGATATGATTCTCTAATATCACAGCCATAATCAAATCAAATCAAACCTTGTCTTCTCTCAATGTGAGATTGTTGAGCTCTAATATCAGCATTGATTAGTATAATTATAATTATGATATGATTATCTAATATCACAGCCATAATCAAATCAAATCAAATCAAACCTTGTCTTCTCTCAATGTTGAGATTGTTGAGCTCTAATATCAGCACCAAGGGAAGAAGAGCATTTAGCTCCTCGTATACCCTTTTGAATTCCATATGTTTTCTAGATCGCAAAACTCCTTACACATATCACATATATGATTCAGATATTGCCTTTACCAGGATACAGAAAAGACAAGTAATTCATAAGCTCTTTAATAAACTCACAGTGACTAATCAAGCCCATAGTATCTGTCAATGAAATTACGGATCTGCAAGAAGATTTTTGCATCTTCTCTTAACCATGCCTTCTTTAATACATCTGATGGTGGATGATCAGTAAGATGATCATCTTTATCAATGCTGCACAACTACACTCGTACTGTCTTACACTAATCCAAAAAGTTTCTTCCGTTAAGTTTGTCTTCTGTGACCTTTGTTGTTGTAAGAATGACACAAGAGATCACAGCCTTCATCTGACTACCAGATGCTGTTTCTTCAGCCATTTAGGAACTGAATTTTCAAGTGACAACAAATATAGAAAAAAATATCTGCACTGGGCTATATCAAAAACAAGAAGCTGATAAAGCCTAAAACTTTGATATCATGTATAAAGATAAGAAAAAATGGTGAAGAAAGAAAGTTATATTAAGTGGGCGTTTGATTTGAACTTATGTATCACTATCAAAACCGGCATGATAGATGCCAGAATCGGAATGAGTTTGAGTTGTAAACCTATGTACGCATGATACAAAAACTGGAATAGAATCATTACCATACATGCATTTTGAAGCACATTTGAGAGGCAATGATAATTAAAGCGCGTACACATACAGTGGTGGGCGGTAGTGAGACGGCGGCGGGGGTGCGGTGGCGGCGGCACGTGCAATAGTGGCGGTATAGTGGTGGAGTGATGGTACGGTGGTGGCGACAGGGTGGTGGTGCGGAAGTGGGGTGTGGTGGTGTGGTGGTGTGATGGTGGCGGTGCAGTGATGGTGTGGTGGCACGGTTACGTAGTTGTGGTTGCGCCGTAATGGAGAAATGTATTTTGATACCTGGTTTTCCTCGAGTATCAGTATATGGGTTTGATATCCAAGTAAAACCTATGTATTGATTCCATATCCTTTAAATAAACACAAGTCATTTGTCGATTCCCAAACATACAAACCAAACGGGTGCTAAGTATTAGTTTTCTTCTTACCCGTTGAATAGTACATCAGAGGTCTATTTATGTACACTCAAAATATTCTAGTCTATCCTAGGGTATAGCTCAGTTGGTACTTATGTTGAAATTTGCTTCAAGAGGTCAAGAGTTCGATTTCATGGAAACATAGGTTGTTCCACTGCTGCTAGGCCGAATGTCTGGTTTGCAGGAGGACACCTTGTCTGAGTCACTGCGCAAGTCCTCACCCAACCTAGAAGACTAATGTGGTCTGATTTGCATCCTCCACAATGGTTCTTAGGCTGGTACAATAAAAACCATCATAGCCAAAGAATGACCTTTTTGCTCCAAGAATATTCTAGTCTACAGTAAAATCTGTCCATCAAATCTCCTAAAATCATGCTGTTCTAATTTATATCAGATATATACAATTAATTTACAATCTGCATTTAATACAACATAATCAAATCAAATTATGATCTTCATCCAAACTCAACTGCTAGGTACACCGATCTCTGTTTTCTTTAACTTTTGCACTGATGACAAACTTTTCTTAACATTTGTATTAGATTTAAATCTTAATAGTAGCATAGTAAAAGGGTGTCACAATATTCAGTTTTTTTGGCCATAAATAACTTTAACTTTAATTCCACACATATTCTATAGCATAATTTTTAACTCAACATTTTTTCTGTTATACTTCTCACCATATAAAAGAAATATTTTTTCCACAAAATAACGACACTATTTGTAATAATCGATTACATCGTATTAAAAAGTTTGTTACGAGCATCAAAATAAATAACATGTTGAAATAATTTATTGTACAAAATTGGAATATTTTATATAATATAAATTGATAATTTATTGTACAAACACTTAGATGATTTGAAACTCAAAAACTGTCCTTATAAACATCAAACCAATCAGCGTAAGCACTAACCAAGCACTAGATTAGCCCAACCCATGTCAGATATATATTAGAGGATCTTGTTGTAATCAAAGGAAGTTTTGGTAATCATATGCGATGATTCAGTTTTTTGTTATTTTGTCCTTATAAGCTGTATGTATATCTCTAAAACAAAACACTGCATAAGTAAAATATTCAGCTTTATTAAGTCTAAATAATTGACAATGTAAACCTTGAGTCAATAAACCTGGTTATATCTTATCAATCCAAACCCGTAAAATAAATATTTTATCTGTAATCGTTATAACTTTTTCAGCTTACTTCATTTATCACATCTCTATCAGAACGGTGAATTAATATGTAATTAAAACGGTGAGGTGTGGCATATGGCTATTCATGTGCATTAAAACCTCCCAAAATAGACAAAAGAACATGAGTGCATATAGAGTTATTGCAAATGAAATGTACTCACACTAAATTCAACTCGATAAATCTACGCTCAAGCAAAATGCCCGTCCCATTCTTTCTTCTTGGAAAAACCAATGCAATAAAATCAAAGTCTTCCCCTCATTTTTCTTTTTTTAGAGGGCAGTGGAGCAAATGTAGAATGAAATCTTATGACTCATTCGTTAATAAAAATTTTCGATCCAAAGTGTCCATGGGCTAAAGGCCTATTCGATGTTTTACTAAAAGGTCTACTATATTATATTTATATAAATTTTATATAAATATATAATTTGCTTATTATGACTAAACTCACTATATTAAAATAATTTAGAAATCATTGCAAATTTTCACGATAGAGATGTTTCTTACCTTTTTCAGACTTTAACGATTTGGCGATAGTTTTTATTGTTGTTAAAATAGACTGCATATGTGTGTTGTAATTTCTAAACTGACAGAATCCTTGACCTAAAAGCAACGTAGCGGGTGATGTTGAACCAGTGACTACTTTTGGCACCACTAAGGTCCCAAGACATAGCTCAACCGGTTTCAGACTGAAATTTTCGAAAAGGAGGTCAGGGGTTCAATTCTTGTCAAAGGCAAGAAAGTCCCTTCCCAGCAAATGCATAGCGTGAGAGGTCTTGGTCTGTAGGCTTACCTGCTATGCTAGGGTCTCTTTATGCCTGTGTAAATGATCAAACTCCTATTAACAGGCCGCTGGGTACCTGAATTACCTCCCTATACTATCTTTAGGACTGGATACGGCAGGGACCTTTACTGATTTGGGTTAAACCTTTACCTTTGGCACCACCCTGAATTCCGTGCAAAGGGAAAGGAAAAAAGAACGAGAACAAACAAAAGGCACCGCCCCCATACAAAAGTTCATTTGTTTTAAGGGCCCGAGAGAATTATTTGTCCTGTTTCACAATTTCTTTTCTTTGCCAAATAGTGATTTTGGATTTTTATGAGTTTATTCAATCGTTTTTTTAGTTAAAATGCTAAATATATGGTATTTATAATGTGTCTAAGCTCATCGCTGAAAGATTTACACTGTTTTGTTAAGATTTGAACTGCCTTTGATACAACCTATTATCTGAATACATATAATAATTTTACATGCATACCAGTTGCAATACAGCTTTGAAAGTTTCCGTCGCTTTGGTTCCAAAGAAAACTTAGTACAAAACATAAATTAAATCACTTAACCACTTTAATTGAAGAAATCTTCTTCCATTGAACAGAAGTGTAATTCCGTATAAGCGGCAATCTAAGCCACTACTCAATGGGGGCCTACAAACTGTCCAATTTTCAGACACATCTCCACTACCTTCCGGGTTTCAGATCTCTTCATCCATCTTCACTCACCGTGCTTTATCGCACGACACGCAGCAGCAGGGGATGATGGTGAGGGTGGATGAGAGTTCGCGTTGTGAGAAGCGCGGTAAATCACCGTGCGGTGAGGGGATCCCATCCGCTACATTCCATTCGTTGTCTCTTTCTTTTTTTCCTCCTTTTAACTCTTTTGGTGACCGTTTAATAACCATTAAATAATAACAGATAACGCTAAAATTTAGAAGCCAAAAATAAAATCTATAAATGCTAATTTCTTGAAAGATGTGATTCATATATCAAACTTAAATTTGTTTTAAATAGTAATACTTAAACAACTTCTAGATCATTTCCACAAAAAAAAAACACAACTTCTAGATTTCCGATTATAAAATTATTAG
Source organism: Eustoma russellianum (assembly GCA_036186865.1). Lineage (NCBI taxonomy): Eukaryota > Viridiplantae > Streptophyta > Magnoliopsida > Gentianales > Gentianaceae > Eustoma > Eustoma russellianum. Next base: position 27,006,005 of record AP025070.1, on the reverse strand, counting down.
TTCTAAGTAGATCTTAGACAAAAACTAAACGAAGATAATACATTTTTTAAGTTTAAAACAAAATCTGTGGTGAAAGAATTCTCCCGATGAAAAAAAATATATTTCTCAGTTGCATATTCTTCATTAACAAAATGACAATCATTCGAGTGTTAGTAGTTTTCTATTTATAAAATTGCAATTCATCAAATAGATATTAAGATGTACTTATTAACAACAACAACAATTATTACTATACTCAATATATCACAACGACGACAAAAGTTATCGTTATAGTCTAGGAAGGATGAGACACACAAACATAAGACTAAAAGGAGATGTACTTATTAAATGGAGACTAAAAGAAGAGATATACGTGCATCAACTTAAAAGAAATGATAGTAAAAGAACAAAACCAGAAAGTTTGAAGACATAAAAAATCCTTGTTTGACTTTAAATAAACACCTAAACAATAACGTAAAAGAATTTTATAATGCTGTAATCTCTAATGACTGTATGGTGGATAAATATACTGTTGTGTGCATAACAAGTTTTGAAGAAATGATAGGGAGATTGTAGGCTAAAGACGATTACTGGGGTTGGGATTTCCTAACCCCACTTTTCTCACCCTCATTGTGACCGCGCGACACGTGGCAGCAAGGAGGGGTGGCGAAGCTGGATGAGGGTGCGGTCACGCGTCACCGCACCCTCTTTGCGGTGAGGGGATCCTTTCCCCGATTACTGAGATATGGAAATGGAACCATGAATGCAGATGCTATATGTATTAGACTTTGAAGGTTGTTGTAGTGCTAATTCGGTATCAAATGTAATGATAGTTTGTAAAGGCAATAGGATGAAGAATGAAGGTGGATTGGTGTTTAAATAAGCAAGAATAGCTTGGCTTATGACATGGATAGATCCATGTCTTAGTTGGAGAGATCCATGTGGCTTGGAAATGAAGTTAATTACTCTGTCGGATATAGATCAATCGCATCGATCGATCGATATCACATAGATCGATCACTTTGATTGATCGATGTACCCTAGATGCAGAGTTAAAACTTTATATCCAACATAGCTCGATCACATAGATGTATCGATGTGACTTCGATCGATACATAGATCGATCGAAGTAGATTGGATGAAAAGTTGGAGGTCTCTGTGAGACATCGATCGATGTCATATCGATCGATCGATGTGCCAACAGAAGTGACTTTTCATCTAGATTTGCAACTTATGCACCAAGAGACATATCCATTCACCATGCAACGGTCATAAACGTCTGAAATGAAGTTTAAGAGCCTATAAAAAGGCTATTGCAACACATTTTCAAGATATCTTGATTTCAAGTTAATCTTTGCATCCTAAATTCTTCTTCCTACTCAAAACCACTCTCTATTTGAAAGTTAATTGGATTTCTGTTCTATTTGATGAGGATAAGAGATTGTTTGACTGTTGTATCCCAAGAGGAAATTTGCTTACAAACCTGCAGCAACTAGTGAGGACAAATATTCCTTACAGAAAGTGCACTACACGCCTCAAGCTATCAAATTAGTTCTCTGTGTAGGACCTCAGGCGCCACCAACTCTCCCAAAACCAATTGGTGACAGGAGATGCGCATACCCTATCCTTATAGTGCATTCAGCACACACAAGCGCCCACGGCATTCGACTGTGACTTGGCCCACCAGCCTACGCGCCACGGGACAATTGCTGCACCTAACAATCTCCCCCTCAGCATTTGCTCCCGTTGGGAATCGAACCCGTGACCTTGGCTCTGATACCACTTGTAGGATCTGCAATGCACCACTAGGAGGAGGGGTTGAATAGTTGGTGCGGAAAGTGTGGTTTTTCAAATTGTTTTGACTCAAGAAACCAACTTCTGAAAACAGATTCTGTTTTCAGGACCAGTTTTAAAACGTTTTTAAAACTAGGTTGTAGGTCTTCAAAAATTCTGAAATTTTGAGAGAACTTAGCCTCAGATGTTATGAGTGTCTCTTAAAAATTTCAGACTTAAATTCAACCTTTGCACGAATCTGCCAGAAACGGTAGACTGATTTGAAAAATTTATTCCTATTTGTACGTAACTCCAAATACTCTGAAATTTTAACCACTAACCCCTTATAAGTTATATTTAAATGGGTTGAAACAGTTTTGAAAAATTCTTTTGGGAAATTAGTCAAATACGATCAAAGTCTCAATCTTTGCAAGCATGAAAATCAGACTGCACTAGTCTCAGAACTTTGGACGTTTGGATGATTTATACTTATCCAAAAGGGTTGAAACTTGCGCCAAAAGAACCCTAAGACGTGTGGTTATGTTTCCTGAAAGTTTCGTGATTTTTGAAATTCGTTTACTATTTTTATGAACGTGATTAAAAACAGTAAATAGTGCTGAAACAGAAAATCAGTGCTGAAAGTAAATGACACCAAGAATTTTATACTGGTTCGGTTATAAACAACCTACTCCAGTCTTCGAGAAACACTTTCCTCGGTTCACACTAATCACACAACACAAATACACCTTACCACAGGGTTGATGGAGTTACACACCAACTCCAACCCTTTACAAACCTTGTATGATGAATACAATGCACACGGACACCAACACCTTGCAAGATTGAAGATTGATCACACCTTGATCAATCTTTTACAAAGATAAAGAATGTGTGGTGGTCTAAGATAAGCCTATTCAAGAATATGAATATAAGTACAATAGGCTTTTAAGAAGAAGAAAGAAAAGTGTAGAAGAAGAAGGCTAGAACACTTTTGATCTTTGAATTTGCAACTCTTGTTCTTTTTTTTTTTTTTGCTCTTCTTCCTTCTTTTTAACAAGTCTTGACCGCCCCCCTTTGGTGCCTTCCCCTCTTGAAAATTAGCTTCTAAGTCTTTGGGAGAATGTGTGGCATCATTGTGACATGATCTTGCTTACTTGGCACCTCCTCATTGGATGATCATTTAACTTTTGCTTACTTGGCACTCATTGATTGGTTGAATGTTGTCATCATTTGATGACTAGGAAAATCTGAGAATTCCACTAAAAACATGTGTCAAAATCATCATAAAACAATTACCATAACTTCCAAGATCATTACATAAATTAAGCAAGATAATTTCCTCACAAAATTGATGATAAAATCGGCCATTACTAGACTTGACATGCTGAAATTTCAGCATGTGATACATGGATGTTTATTTCAAATTGTTTCCAAATTTTCTTTGATTTTTCTCTTAAAAATAAATCACCAATTAGTAGACAATATTTTCATCATTTTTGGAATAAAAATTAGTCACTAATAAGGCCTTGAAAACGCCTAGATGCATTGCACACATGCTGAAATTTTCAACATGTGTGATATCCAAGAATATCATTTTCTTTATTCCATTAAATATTTAAAACACTTCCAAATTGTCTTCTAATTAATCCATCTTAATCAAGACACAAAATATGACCCATATTGATGTAAAAATTGGCCAACCAATTAGCACATGCTGAAATTTTCAGCATGTGTCACAATTGTGACAAAATTTGAAATATTACCTTTTGTAGCTTCTTTCTTTAAGTCACCAACATTGTATGATTGATTCTTGACCAATCAATATGCCAACAAGGCTCCACATATGCTCCATATCAGCTGGAATAGGCGTGTATGATTGTATATGCATGTGCTGAATTTTATTTTTTCAAACTTTATAAAATAGTGCACAATAATTATACACATATTATTCCAATCAGCCCTTAATTTAATTTTCTAGAACACTTTAAGATGAATGACATATGTAAAAAGTGTCTAGATACATGTCGTATGATGTGCCAAAAACGTTCCATGTGTTGTGTACGTAGAAAACCGAATTTTCGATGTTTATCGATTACCCGATTTTTCTCTATTTAAATTCCAACTTTTTGCACATGTTATATATATTATGTTACACATAATATATATAATATAAACTTTAATATTCAGCTCATAAGGCTGATTAAAGTGGAGCCTAGACATGTGACAAAATTGAAATTGGAATATCTACAATTTGGCCTTAATGTGGGGCGATTTGTGTGTGCCAACATGGAATGATTTTATGGCTGAAAATAACATGTGGACAACGAAAATTATAAAGATTTTTGAGGTTTAGGGGCTGGCCATCTATTTATGGCAAGTACGTAACACGTTGGCGAAGTTTCGGTATTCGCCCGATATGACAATTCTTGGTTTAAAACCTTTTAACGTGTCGTATTTAACTTGTCATCACCATGACTTATATCATATGATATAAGACCTTAATATACTCATAAATATGAGTTAATTATGATGGTGTGACGTTAACGTACGTACGTAAAATATATAACGTGTCGATAGTACGTTGGAATACATGTGTATGTGCCTTTTTCAAAAAATCAGAAAATATATATTTATATATATGTGTAGGTGTGCCATATGTAGTAAATGGGGAGGAGAAGACTTTCCTTTCTTAGTCTTGTTGCCTTTGTGCCTTGTCCAAATGTAGCTTCCTTTAATGAACTACTTAGTTTAATTAACTAAGTACTTCACTTAATGAACTAGTTTAGTTTATTAATGGTGGCACCTGAAAATAGTATAAACACAATCTCCCCCTTTTGATGATTTTCAAAATAACTTATGCACATGATTTAAATCCTATCGCTCCCCTTCAATCATGTATAAAATTCGAAATTTGAACTTTTAAATTTCAAAACCGCTTCCCCTTGATTTATTGTGTGTGCTGAATGCACTATAAGGCTAGGGTATGCGCATCTCCTGTCACCAATTGGTTTTGGGAGAGTTGGTGGCGCCTGAGGTCCTACAAGTGGTATCAGAGCCAAGGTCACGGGTTCGATTCCCAGCGGGAGCAAATGCTGAGGGGGAGATTGTTAGGTGCAGCAATTGTCCCGTGGTGCGTAGGCTGGTGGGCCAAGTCACAGTCGAATGCCGTGGGCGCTTGTGTGTGCTTAATGCACTATAAGGCTAGGGTATGTGCATCTCCTGTCACCAATTGGTTTTGGGAGAGTTGGTGGCGCCTGAATATAGTATAAATACAACAAATGTTTGCCATATGATGTAAGCTTTAACGCTTCATGGCTCGTTAGTACGGCAACATTATATATGACCTAAATAAGGCAAGTAATAGCAATATATCATGCACACGTTTATATCATGCACACGTTTTTTGTCATGCTCATTTAAATCACATATTTTGAAATCACTCAAACCCCTTTTTCTCTACACTGTACTTGTTGTTCTTGTATCCATTTCCTAACATCATATACGTTTTATATCTTAAAAATATTAATACAGTTAACTTGTCATCATTATTTTAATTATATAGTTAGTTAATTGAACAATTCCTTACTTAGTTAATTGAACTAAATTTAAAAAAAATCATATTCCTTCTTTCAGTTCTAAAAAATAATTGTTAGAGTTGACTTTTCAACATAGTTTAAACTACATTAGATTTAAAAGTCAATTTTGATAATATTTTTAAGACATAGAAAGTATAATCAATAATAAAAAAACAATTTAACTTTAAATACTAATAAATTTTATTTTTAGGATTGTGTCAATAGTTTTGGACAAATTAAGAATAATAGAAATTAAGACCCTATTTTTAAGGGATGAGATTTCTTCATCCCAAATCCATCACATCATCTCTACCGCTCGCCGTACACCACTTTCTCCATTCCTCATCTAGCATCACCATACTTTATTTTCACATGACGGATAGTGAAGATGAGAGTGAGGGATTTAGAGAGGAGGAGATCACATCCTTATCTTTATATGTATATGGTAATAATCATTATCATTGGTGATTTCCAAATTTCGCACGGTAACGTTGACTAAAATCGACACTTTCCACGTTCAGACAAATCAAAAGCCAATTAGTCTTTAGACTCCTCCGTGACATCGAACAACAGAGTCGGAATAACTTGGGACCTTTTTACTTCGATTTTAACGCTCTTCTTCTCCCACCGCTCTTTCTACCCGCCGCCGCCGGTGCAGCCGCCACCGCATTCTACATGGATTCATCGCCACTGAACAGGTTACCTCAAGACACAATCCACCAGGTTTTCTCCCGCCTCTCACTCCGACAAATCATCATCTGCAGATCAGTTTGCAAATCCCTTTACTCCACTCTTTCTTCTCCGCCGTTCTTGAACTTCATTTCCACCTTCTCCCGGCAACCCTCCTCCATTTCTCTTCCTCTGATCGCCATTCGTCCTTCTCACCGTTCACACTTGCATTTGTCACCTAATCCTGCCCTCCATGTCTACGATCCTTCCTTAAATGGATGGCTCCGATTCTCCCTCTCCTTCCTCCCCTTTCCCTCCATCCTCCCAATCACATCCTCCCATGGACTCCTCTATCTTTGGGCTTCCAGCCTTAATCCGCTTCCAAGCACTAAACCATCTGGGATTTCAAGTGCTCACAAGTTTTTGATCGTCTGCAACCCTTTGACTAGGCAATTTAGGGCTTTACCTCAACTGGGCTCGGCTTGGTCGCGTCACGGCTCCGTGCTGATCGGCGGTAAGCCTAGTCAAGTTTTGGTGCTTACTGAATTGGCTACTCTTTATTCTACTGCTAATTCTTGGCTGAAGTATTCGTCGAATTTACCGTCTAAGCCTCGGAGCCCTGTGCTGGTAAATGAGTATATCCTGGCTCTCTGCGATGTGGGATCGCCTTGGAGATCACAGTGGAAGTTGTATATGTCGTCTGTTAGAGAGGTTGATCTGCAGCTCAGCCAGAAGTGGATACGGCTGGAGAAATCCGAGTGGGGAGATGTGTTTGATATTATTAAACGTCCCCGATTGATAGTTGGTGGAGAGAATAAGTTGTTGATGATTGGAGGATTGAAGAGTTCTTATTCATTGCATAGTGCTTGTTCGACCATTTTGATATTGAGGTTGGATTTGGAGAGTTTAGAGTGGGATGAGGCTGGGCGGATGCCTCCTGAAATGTACCAGTCTTTTCAGGATTCGAGTAAGTTCAAGGTGTTTGGAAGGAAGAATAGGGTGTGCTTCTCAGCAAAAAGGGTTGGAAGATTGGCGCTTTGGGAGTGTTTTGAAGAGAATGGGGTTGAAAAGACTGAATGGAGGTGGATTAATAATGTCCCAGGTAACAGTGATGGGCTTTGCCGGGGTTTTGTCTTTGATGCTCAGCTTACTGCGGTGCCTTGATGAATAGTGGATGGTGGAACAAAATTTGTTGAGGATACTTCATTTCAGTATTCAAACTGTAATGTTCCTTGATTATTATTCTATGGAGGGGAAGCCTTATTGTATCACTAATCATGTTTCTTTATAAGTTCCAGTTTGATTTATGGTATGAAATTTCACAGGTTCTGTATTCAAAAGGATATGCTGAATTTGATATTTCTTCTGTTTCCTGCCTTTTTTTTCCAAGACATTGTTTGGTAATTGGTTTTAGCTCTGTTTTATCGTGTCTTTTATTCTCGTTTGAACATGGAAATGAAAGTCACTGTTGAGTGTTTGTGGTTGATTGTTGAGCACACTAGACATGAAACTGCTTGGAACTTCTATTGCTGATTCTATGCTTGTCGCGTTAGTTTGTCTTCCAGTTATGACTTTTCTGCAAAGTTTGGATTGATAAATGTGGACTGTTTAAATTTTTGTAGAGTTTGGTACCAGATGAGATTATGCATTGTATTTTTTGAATGTATCAGGACTAGTGTTGGATTTGTCTGAACTATAATGTTTGCCAATGAGCCTCGTAAATTATTGGGGGCATGCATGTCTAATAATTAAACGGTAGCCATTATTTCCTCCAGTGGTTCTCTAATAAATAACCTATTCTTTGCGTATTTCTGGTTTGTATTTCTGAAATTCTCTTTAGAATCTAAGATACTTTGTTTACATGGTTATGTTGTAGAATCAATATCGCTAGGGTCTGAGGAGAGTGAGAGGCAGGCAAACAATACCTCCATCTCAAAGGATAGAGAGTTTGCTTCCACTGAGACCCCCGGTTCTATATGTACTTGCATAAATGACACATATGATGTTCTAGTGTGTTAATGAGGGAATTCAATTAATACAAATAGAAAACTTCCAATAATAAAATAGTCATAAATGTGTATATGCACAAATAATATCGTAGAATATTTTAGAATTATGCCTTGGTATCTATCTGATGTATATTTTGTGATAGTCTCTTTTGAATCGACCGAATACTTTACCTTCCAATTTGGGTTGGTCCACTGACCACTGCTAGGGGCTTGGGTCACTTGAGCAAGAGGTTTTTGGGATCGAAAAAATCCATGAAACTATGTTGGGAGAGCTGACTTGCCTAGCATAATCGTTGCACGAGAATAGACTCCACACCATTCTGACAGACAATACTCTTGTGGAAACCCCCAAACGTATATTTTATTTTTGGTAAGTTATATAAATGAAAAGCCAAAGGTCTCTGAGTCTCTACGAAGTGTTGGGAAGGCTGCAGTTATTGTGACAGTTCATTCAAGAGAGAAGGACAGAGAGAGAAAGAGAGAAAGGAAAGGGAAAAGTACTTTTCTTTTAATGTACCCTATGCATATGGGTGTGACATGAACGTTGAAAGTCTTTTAGATGTTTCTTTTAAGCACGAAACTTTTAGCTCATGTTTCTTTAAGTACATAACTGAAAGAGTTTGTCTGATAAACAGCATCCAGAGTTTGCTAGGTGGTTTTTGACACCGCATGCAGAATATAAAGCCATCGGATGCCTTTTAAGGTCTCCTCTTTATGAAAAAAGCTGTTATGTTCCCATGGTAACAGTGAACTTTTTAGTATATGCTTAAGTAGCCTCCCACAACAGCCAGGGGCTCCCAGCTACCGTTTAGGTGCCTATTATTGTTGCCGTCAGAGTATTTATATGTTTTTAATTAGGTAATACTCTTTCTTTTAAAATTCAATATCTCTTGTGCATTTTTGCCTCATCATCAGGCTTCCTGGTGAACTTATATGTGATGGGAAAAGAAGCACATGAAGTTAAGCGGTGGACACCATTCTACTTGTCTGAATATTTCTGACAAGAAAGGAAAATATACACTGAATTATTATTATTATTATTATTATTATTATTATTATTATTATTATTATTATTATTATTATTATTATTATTATTATTATTATTATTATTATTATTATTATTTGCCAATGGAAGAGATAAAGATGATGCGTGGGTCAATCTGATTTTGATGGCTAAATGGACTATGAAGTGTTACGTATGTATATATGTGTGTGTCTGTGTATGTATATATGTATGTATATGTATATCGATTTTGATTATTGTTAACCTTGCTTCTTCAACTGACATTGGAACTATGTTGTCTCTCATCTTTCAAGTTCTTTTGAAAAATTAGTAAACTAGTGTTACTGATTATGTCATATTCTATATATGTAGTATTTTGCTTTTCTAGTATAACCAGGAGACAATTCAAGGCTTTTCCCCTTTGCATAGAGGACTTCTGTAGAGTAACCTTCATGTGCTTTAAAGTCTACCAATGAACTTAACTTCACCATGGCTATTAAAGGTAAAGGAAATTCAAGTTTTATTTTGGTAGTGTCCTTTGTGGTTTAGGATGTTTTACCTCCTTCCCTGTCTTCCTTTGCAAGAAGTGTTGGGAACTCTTTTTTTTGGGTAGGGATAGGGGGAGGAAGTGTGAGGAGCTGGTGGCTGGAAGGAAAGGGTCGTATTTCTCTGTATACAGTAAAACGGAATGCAGATTCTGGTGTTATAGAAAAAAGAAAAGTTGAAAATATGACCATTTGATGCTTTGTCACTTGTGCAGATTAAATGCTTTGGAATCTCTTCGTTTTTGAAAGTTGTTCAAAGTCTTTATAGAACATACTCTTTGATCTTGGAGTGTCTAGCGTAAAATCCCTAAGTTGTACAATACGAGTTGCCTTCATTCAGAGTGATACTTTTCTTTTTTGTCTTGTACCGATAATTATCCCATGAAATATTGGTAGCATAATATATAAGTTTATAGCTGACATATCTCATCCAGGAGCATAATGTAAAATATCTTAGCAACCCCCCATAAGCATCATCTTTAGTTTTATGCTTCATTTTCTTAATTAAGTTTTTGAATTTTTTAAGCTAAGGCGCACTAGATTAAACCTTCTTTGGCCCTGCAGATGGTGATGGTTAATAATCCTTGCTGCCTTCTACTGCGTGTTTGTCTGAGGTTATCCAAAGAAAATCACATGATGCGAATGGGCTTTCTTTGGTGCCCATAATTACACCAGGGGCATTTGTTACATGCTATTTGACTTTATTTTTATTTATCTTGCTTGTTATCATTTCTATTCTTCCTGTTGCTGTACATTTGAAGGCACCAAAAACAAGGTTTCTTGCTGGAGTATGACATTTTAGATTGGCTGATACTTCTATTCATTTTGACCACAGATATTCGTGTAGTGTTGAATGAAGACATTTGCTTTGATTTGCGAAAAATCTTTAAGTCTAGTGGTTGAGTAGCATTCCCCAAACCATAGAGATTGGAGTAAAGAAAAAAGAAAAGAAAAAAAATTACATTTTGCTTTGGTTAGTTGTTAATGCTACATATAATTTGCTACTGGTTATATGCGCCACAAAATTGCTTTATGTTATATCCAAATGGACAGCAAACCTGTTTTTTGGTGGACTATGAAGGTGCATTCTTAGGATAAGTTTGTTTTTTACATTAGGGAGCACTTCCTGATATGTATGAAGTGGTTTCCCCCCTCGTATTTCTGGCAGCATGCAGCCTATGTACAATTCACTATTCTCGTTCATGGAGTTTGTCTTCATAGATGCCTTGTAAATCTTTGTAAATTATAAGGGTGTTGTGGGTGAATATACTGTTCAGTGAGGTATTATTGTAATGTAGTTGCTTTTGTACTCATCTGGTGGGTGTATTTGTGTATCTATATATATGTTTCTATGTGGACATATATTGCTGTTGCATTATTTGCGGCCTGTAGTGACAAATCCGTAAACCAGATACTTAGGTTCCCTGAGTTTGAAAGAAATCTTTGTTTTTGTCATGGTAGCTAATGTCAGCTTGTAGCTCCTGTTAGAAAACATATAGCGAAGACTTTGCATGTTGTGTACCCTTTTGATCCAGGGGTTAGATGAAGGGAAGTTATATAGCCAATGCAGTGATGTTCTGTTTTCATGTGGATTGGCTTCTTGAAGGCAAACCAACTAGCTGTAGGTTATATTTTTTCTCTTCTGCTTGCTATGGTGTGATCTAAAGCCTTTTTATTGACTCTGTTTTTACTGTATTGAATGATGGATTGCTTCTCTATCACATGTATAAAAGGGTTGATTGCATGACAAACATTTTCTTGATTTTAAATAACGCTGTACCAGGGATCTACTTAGAAAACAGAAGGAAAACATGAACCTTCTATTTCTGTGCTCAAAACTTGTTCGTCCAGAATTGTCATGTCTTCAAGCATTCCTGATGAAAGGATGAGATTATCAATTGGGTAAAAGGAGGTGGTGGTTGTTTCTGACAATCCATGGAGGATTGTCAAAAAAGTTACCCTGATGAGTTTCAAGAGGAAGGCGATAAAATAATAAGCGTCGAGTGGCTTTCTCCTTATCCTAGACCAGGCGGCCTCTGTCCTGGGGCTTGGGGAATTGCATGATGTCATGGGACTCAGGACTTCGTGTGATGAATGGCAGACATCCTTTTTAGAGAGATTGGTTCTTGGATATACGCAGGTGGACACTTCAGGCTAATGTAAGTACTTTGCTCCATATGCTTGGTTGTCTTCTCAAGCTTAATCTCTTCTTGTCTGTACTTTCCATCTATGAAGATGTATGGTCTTCTGGTGTTGGCCTCATTGATGCTAACATATTGAATTTACAGCTTAATTTCTGGTCTTTAAGTGCAAGGAATGAGGGGCATGAAAAAGGTGGAAACAATGCAGTAGCGAACTAGGAAAAGACTGGAAAGCTTTCTGGGTGGTAACTATTGCCTTATTTTGTGAGTGCAATGGCACTTCTTTTAATCAAATCGAGTCCATACCAATACTGTTTCAAGACCCCTCGAATGATGCAAAGTCTAATAATTTCCCACTACTTTCTGCATTGTCGGTTTCGCGGTTCACTAAGTTTCGGCAGTTTCTTTTGTTTCTACTTTTGGGTCTCTGTTAGCGTGCGCTCAAGAATGAACATCCAAACCCTATGAACGCACATAAATGTTTGTGAACGACAAACATTAGGACTGTCAACCTTGTTTGAGAAGATGGCTTTAACTTGAGAAATAACTGTGGAGAAAAAGGGGTTTGAATGATTTGAAAATGCATGATTTAAATGTTACGTGTTTTCGAAATGCATGAATAAATTTTACTTGACGTGTTTATGTGATAAAAATACTTTACATGTTTATATATAATGTTGCCGTGTTAACAAGCCATGAAGCGTTAAACCTTACATCATGTGGCAAACATTTGTTGTCTCTATACTATTTTCAGGTGCCATAATTAATGAACTAAACTAGTTCATTAAGTGAAGTGCTTAAGTTAATAAACTAACTAGTTCATTAAATGAAGACACCTTTGGAGAGAGCTATATGACAACAAATTTGAAATGGAAAGTCTCCTCATCCTACTCATTTCACACGCCAATTATATATAATGTATATCCATATTTTTTTAAAAGGCACAATACACATATATTCCGACGTACCACCGATACGTCACATATATTATAAACGTACATCGATGTCACACCATTATATACAACTCATGTTTATGAGTATATTTAGGTTTTATATCATATGATATAAGTCAGGGTGACGTCAAAATTATAACAAGTTACAAGGTCATAAATCGAAAATTGTCGTATCGGATGACTATCGAAACTTCACCCACGTGTCACGTACTTGCCATATAAAGATGGCCAGCCATATACTTCAAAAACGGCTAAAAATTTCGTGGCTCACATGTTACAAACAGCCACTAAGTCATTCCATGTTGGCACACACAAATCATCCATAATTTAACCTAGATTTGTAGAGAATTCAAACTCAATTTTATTTTTACACATGGTACGTTTTTCATCAGCCACTATAGCTGAATATACACTTCATTTTATGTATATTATGTGTGACATAATATATATTACATATGTAAGAAGTTTGAAATTAATCGGAGAAAAATCGCGTAATCGACGAAAGTCGAAAATTCAGTTTTCTACGAACATACACACATGGAACGTTTTTGGCATATGTATAGCATGTATCTAGACACTTTTTACACATTCAAGACATGTTAAAATGTTCTAGAAAATTCAAAATAGGGCTGATTATTATTTACTATATATGTGTAAATATTGTGCATTATCTGACAAAGCTTGCCAAAATAAAATTTCAGAACATGTGCAGCCTCCCTTACACGCCTACTAAATCCATGTTGGAACTAAGGTGGAACTTATTTGGTACTTCAATTGATGGAGGATATGCAACACAAGATTGGTGACATTGAAGAGGGCACCGCATAAGGAAAGGATTCAAAAGAAAAACACATGCTGAAAATTTCAGCACATGTGTTATAGTGAAGCGATTTTGTGACTTGATTGCACTTCAATGTGTCTTCCAAAATTGAATGGGGATTAATGTGTGATTGTATGGTAACGATTTGACTAGAATTTGAGCACATGTTTTCAGTTTTTTTTAGAACTTACAGCTCACTACAAGGGTGCCAAGGTGGACCAATCAACAAGTGACGACTAAGCAAGGTCAAGTCATCCTTCCAATCATACTGCACCAAGTTAGCAAGATTGTGTCATCTTCTACACAAGGCAATCTTCCAAGGACATTAAAGACAATTCTCAAGAAGGAAGAGAGCCCTAGAGGGGGCGGACAAAAGGAAATAAAAGGAGAAGATAGTGCAAGACAAGACCAAGCTACAATTCACATTCTCTCAAGTGCAAAAAGCTAGACTACTCTCTTCCTCTTCTTTTCTTTCTCTTTTTCTTAGTCTCAAGCCTATTGCTCATATATTTTACATATTGTGTAAGCTTTGAATATACCACCCATACACGTTCATTGTTTGTAAAAGGTTGATCAAGGTGTGACCAAACCTTCATTCGATCGGTGGTGGTGTTCGTGATTGATTTGCTTGATTGTTGTGATTGTAAAAGGGTAGAGTTAGTATTTAACTCCAGTCACCCTTGTTGTAAGATATTTGTTGTGCTTAGTGATAACCGAGAAAGGTGTTCTCGAAGACTGGAGTATGTTGTTTGAAACGTTCCAGTATAAAATTCGTGGTGTTCTTACTTTTCAACACTTTGCTTTCAGTTTCCAGTTTTTTTACATCGTTTTTATTGCAACGGTAAAAATAGTAAACGATTTTCAAAAATCATACAAGTTTGCAGAAACATAGCCACATGTCCTAGTTTTCATTTGCCACAAGTTTCACCTCATTTGGATAAGTATAAGTCAATCAAACGTTAATAGTTCTGAGACTAGTGCAATCTGATTCTTAGATTTGCAAAGGTTGAGAACATCAACGTGATTGACATACTTCCCAATGGAATTTTCAAAAACTGTTTCAATCCATTAAAATACACATCTTGAGGGTCAAACCATAAAATTTTCAAATCATTTAGAGTTCCTAATTAATAGGAATAAAGTTTTCAATTCGAAGTACAGTTTCTGGCAGATTTGCGCAATCTGACCAAAAACGTATTTTCAAGGGGTTAGGCTTGGAATTTTAGTTTGAAATTTTTGCGAGTTAATCACAATATATGAGAATTCAACTTCACTAAATATCATAATTTTTGGAGATCTACAACTAGGTCATTTAAATAAATCAAATCAGAATCTGAAAACAGAAACTGTTTACAGAAGTGAGTAATTTGGTTCAAAAAGTTTTAAAAATCGAATTTTCCGCACTCACTATTCAATCTCCCTTCTAGTGGTGCTATACAGGTCCTACAATAACCCCTACAGGAAAGGAGGTGTTGGTTATATAATAGCATGGCTTTTGCCTTAACGTTGTATCTTACCATATTTTCCATTTCCAGTGGAGTCAAAGAGACACTCTTCTTTGACTCTAGAATATGATAGAATAAACTAAAATGACTAGCTAAATTGGCTGCGGTTCTTATATTGTGAAGTAGCAGTTGATCGACACATCTAGATGTAATTTTCGTTATGTATCATCGGAAAACAACCTCTGTGTGTTTCTAAAACATTGGTATGGTTGCATACAGCCGACCCTTCGCTCATGCTCGACCATAGACGTAAGTTTCTAAACCAATAAAGTAATGTTGGTGTGTCTTACCATCTTCTCAAGTGCATTTTGCATTTATCCTGCACAAAGAGGATGTGGATTTGGAGAAGGGAACACAGGAAAATACTTGTGTTGTGTAATAGATTAAGCCGTTTTTGAGGGGTTCTTAGGAGTAAACTGAAAAGTAAAACCACTTCTTTAGAACTTTTGTGGTTCTTAAGATGTTTATAGGCATGTTCCTAAGGGGAAAAAATCTTTATAGGCATGCCATCTCTTCGAGGAAAAAAAAATAAAATAATATATTTTTAATAAGAAAATCAATACTTGTCATACTGTTTCATACAACTTTTTTATTTTTGAAATGATGCCCTCGTATTGGTATTTTATATGATTTTCAGAAAATCATATAAACGCGAACAGGTTTGCTTCTTTCGCTTGTTCTTAGACGACTGATGAAATCGTATAGTCTTAAATGCTCTTGCTAAAGTCATTTCCTTAAAGGATTTTGATAAAATTATTTACCCTTGTACGACTGCAAAAGTACACATTAAACGGGGCTAATAGAATCTAAAGAAATATACATAATGAGATAAAAAGATTATAAAAAAGGCATAATAAAACCAGTAGTAAATAACAATAGATAAACAATTGTATTAAATTCTTGCAACTAAGAACATTAGTATTAACAATAAATAAATATATAAAACAATACTAAAGAACAGCATTTTAATATGTATACTACATTTATGAAATAAGAATAAGTAAATAATAATAAATAACTAAACAAACTACGCGAGGAAGTAAAAAATATTGTACTTTCAATAAGGAGACCATAGTGTGCTTGTTTTGACCATAGACACACCACAATTTTGATAGAATCGTAGTGTACACTTTTTTTTTGGGTATAAAAAAGGAACAAATTTTTTAACCCAAAAAAAGTGTGTTTAGTTTCTTTCTTTACGATTGTGTTCACGATTGTTTTGTTATAAAAATACATATCATTTTCTTAGATGCAAAACGCAATACATAATAGTCATGAATGCTAAAGTGCTCAACCAGAAGCAATTAACTTTTTAAAAACAGAGTTGATTAATTCCAGCATTTTGACAAATGATAAGAAGCTGAATTCCATAGGTTGACCTTCTTCATAAGCTTACATATGTAGACAGAGTAATGTGTATCTTACACCGTATGTCCAGCTATAGGAATCCGTAAGTATGTGAAAAGCATTTCAAAGGAAAGGAAGTGACACTCTGGATATTTACCCAACATCACCCATACGAGCATAGAAAATATGAGATTTAGCCTGATTTGTTTTAAGGCCAGAACATTCTCCAAAAACATTAAGCATTTCCATGAGTTTTTGAATAGAAATAACATCACCTCTAGCAAATAGAATTAAATCATCATCAAAGCATAAATGAGAATTTTCCCTCATTGCATTTAAGATGAAAATTGAAGTATGTATCGCTGCCTCATTAGTCTGGAAGATACTCCATGCCAAGCCCCAGGGGCATAGTCCAGTGGTAAGTGACAAAGGTGATTGGGGCTAGAACCCCGACGTCCCGAGTTCGAGTCCGTGTGGAGACAATCCTTGTTGAAATATTACAAGGGTTGTCTCTGGGCTGGCTGAGTCTCGTGTGTCCTCACCCTTTGCAGGGCTGCCGGTGGAGCACATCCCTCGATTTACATCCCACCTGGCTAAGGGGCCTCTGGTACATGTGGGGGGAGAACCCACCCCTCATCAAAGATACTCCATGCCAAGGACAAAAAGAAAAGGAGATAAGTGGTCCCTTTACCTCAATCCTCTTTTACCTTTTGAAAAAGCCATGTGGGATACTATTTATAGAAACAGTTGTAACACACCCCATGTGTTACGTCCCGTATTTTAAAAATATAAGATATATATATATATACATATATATATATATACATATATATATATATATATATTAGTAGAAGGACGGATGGTATAGTCCAATGTTATATTAATAATAATAAACTTTTACTTGTGACAGAAGAATACCGTGATTACAATCGTACCTATGATCCACGGGAGACTCTCCCAAACAAATAACAATGGAAAATAGTAATATTACATACGAAACCTGTACATAAACCAAAGAAACTAAAAACTGCGGGAGTAAGTCATTAAGAGATCCTCACAAGCAGAAGCATCCATGTCGGGCGATCAGCAATTGGCAACGAAGTATAGAAAAAGTTGATAATATAATCAACGTAGTGGAAATAATGGTTGATGAACCAAAAAATACCACCCGTTAGTCAACAACAGTCAACGGTAGGGTATGGACGTAAAAACGTTAAGTCCTGCGGGTCGGCCCAGAGCTTGGCAAGGTCATATACCGACAAACAATTCATCTCGGCCAAACGGCCACAGTGCCATCTCGGCCATAGAGTAACTCGGCAAAAAGGCCGTGTCTTTGCCTCGGCTCCGTTTCAGCCGATGATCTCAGGCCACACTTGTGACGTCAGCGGCAGACATCATAATAGGCCTACCCATGCTCTCTGAAGTCGGCCACTTGCGTCTCAGCAAGCTGACCCCACATCCTAAGTCATCTCGGGCACTTCTGAGTATTTCTGGAAGGTTTGGCCTCGGCTCTAGGAGTTTACCCTGGGTAATTCTACCAGGTGAAACTCCTAGCCAGGTGTCCCAAACTAGCTTACTCAGCTCAGTACCGAGCCACGTGGCGAGTATGCAAGAGCAAGAGTCATCCTTATGACCTCCTTGCTTGTCACGATTTCCGGTCTCTGCCCATGCATTGGCCAGGCCGCCATATAAAAGGCAGAAAACAGGAGAGAGAAGGACAAGTAACATTTCACAAATTACAACTGTGACTCATCTTCTTCACGGTGAAAAACTCAAGTTTACGAGAAAAACCTTCTACTTAAAAACTTTCATCTGTATATAAACCTCTCCATAAATGGCCTCGACTGACTTGACCGTCAGAGGGTATTACCCGGGGCCATAGATCCCGGGTCCTCTGACCTCGTTCCTTTGTGCAGGTCGGCCAACAGCCCATTACAAACAACTGACGGAGAATTGACGGCGTAACCCCTCACATCACATTTAATACTTGGTGATAAATCTGACATCATCAAATTGGCGCTAGAAGGAGGGCCTGAACCTCCGTCAAATAAGTTTTCTTAAGTGCACTACTTAAGGATTTAAGTCAGTTCTGATGGGGAAGGTACCACATGAAGGGTTAGGGGAGTCCTCTAATCCTCACCGTCGTAGAGATACCCGTTCTGGTCATCCTGGACAGGATTCCAGGGGGCCTGAGTTAGGTGCGAAAAAAGCACCAGCGGTGTCAGTAGATGAGCGGAACAGGGCCATGAAGTATGTAGCTGAGAATTTAGAAGTGTTTGAGGCCGTAGTGGAGCGGCTCAAAGGAAAGCGCCCTGAGGTTGAGGATATGGAGGAGGATCTCATCCCTCTCCATGCCAGGGAGAAGACTCAGCAACAATCTTCCCACGGCCCCCAAGGTTTCATGGCAGACGCCAGAAGGGGCAGTGTAGGAGCCCCAACAGTGGAGTCGGTGCCCTTGTCTAAGCAGCGCCTCGGCATCAGGCCCCGGTCTTTCAAAAGTGTGCTTCAAGAGCCAGAAGGACGTCATAGGCCGAGAAGCCATCATGAAGAGCCTAAACCGGAGTACATGAGGGTGATTCAAGAAAGTCCATTTTCTTGGGACATTGCAGAGTACTTGGCACCAGACAACTTCAAGGTGCCAAAAATAGACACTTATGTTGGAACGTCTGATCCTACCGATCATCTCTTCTAATTTCAGACGGCCATTAGCTTGAAAAATATCCCCGATCCACTACGGTGCAAAACCTTTCCCATGTATTTGCGAGGAAAGGCCAGAAGATGGTTTCAGGAGCTTCCACCGCAGTCAGTGGACTCCTTCAGACAATTGGCGCAGAAATTCAAGTCTCAATTTGTTTCTAGTGCGCCATTTATTAAAAATTCTTCACACTTGATGACCTTAAGACAGGGTCCTGAGGAATCAGTGTTGAAGTATATGCAACGCTTTTCGGATGAATCACTGCAGGTCAGTGACCGAAACGAAGGAGTGAAAGCAGCTGCCTTCATTAATGGCCTTAGAGCAGGCCGCCTCTTCTCTCAGCTGGCTGAAGAGGGGCCCACAACATTGAGGGAGTGCTTGGAGAAGGCCCATCAGTTTGCCCGAGGTGAAGAGGCAAACCGATTGAAGAAGGAGGCCGAGCAAAGTTCTTGGCGCGAAACTCGGCCCAGTTCCAAGGGGGATCGACGTGATGACAAACGCGATCGACGTAGTGCGTTCGATCACCTAGGTGCCGAGGTAAACGAGGCAGGGAAGGTCTGCCCCTTTTAGCCTCTAAGGGCAGAATTTTGGCTGTGATGGAAAGAGATGGTTTGAGGACGGACCCTAAACCTCTGGCAGGTCCCAGAGATAAAAGGGATCCTAAGCTATACTGTCGTTATCATCGGGATGTCAGCCATGACACAGAAGATTGCCGACAATTAGCTCAAGCGATTCGAAAGTTGATTGAGCAGGGGCACCTGAAGCAGTTTTATGATCCGCGCTCGACTTCACAATCGTTTGGACTTCCGAAAAAGTTCTCAGAAGGATAAGTGCCGACCTGAGACTCCACCTCGGCGTCCCATGTCGGACGATGATGATGACAGAGGCCGACATGAAGCTATAGTGCAGCCTCAAGTCAATTCTGTAATATACACCATCACAGGAGGGCCACCTCAGAAAAGCCAGGAGGGTCCCAGTTCGTCAGGGACGTCATCTGGGCCTCCCACTAAAAAGAGAAGGTTAGCCCGAGAACTGGTTTACGGACCAGAAGACATTATTCCACTAGACTCTAATAATACGGGTCTAGTAATAGGTTTGTGTATACATTTAGCACCGGACAAAATTGTAGAAGTACGAAGAGTATATGTAGACACTGGAAGTGCTATAAATATCATGTATTACAATGTATACAAACAATTGGGTTTGGCAGATTCCCAAATGACATCAGTGGCCTCACTTTTGTTCGGATTCACTGGTATGCCAGTTTGGCCGGCTGGCCTGATCACTCTCAGCGTTAGCTTTGGCAAGCCTCCCGCTTACCGTTGTTTGATGATGGATTTTGTGGTAGTCAGAGAGACGTCGGCATACAACATCTTGCTGGGCCGACCTGCTTTGGTAGCTCTGGAAGCGGTAATATCCCCTTTGCATGTAAGCATGAAGTTTCCAACACCAGGTGGAGTGGTTACCTTACAAGGGGATATTCCTGTAGCTCAAAACTGTTACGCAGTTGCCACCCAAGGGGGTGGGGCCGTCCAACGGGTTGTTTTGGATGACCTCATTCCCTCAACGGAGGAGCATTTGCACTCGGACGATGCAGTCCAAGAATTCATCCTAGATCAGATTGGCCAAAGTCTTTTGGATGACCTCATTCCCTCAACGGGTACCTACTGTTATGTCAGCATGCCCTTTGGTCTTAAAAACGCAGGGGCTATTTACCAGCGCTTGGTCAACTCGTTGTTCCGAGATCAGATTGGCCGAGTTATGGAAGTTTACATTGACGATATGTTGATCAAGAGCAGGTCCCTTGATCAGTATATCTCAAACCTGCGGGAAGTGTTCGTCATCTTAAGAGACTCCCGTATGAGAATGAACCCGAAAAAATGTACCTTTGGAGTGCGTATGGAAAAGTTTCTCGGATACATGGGTTCCAAGGAAGGAGTGCAGGCCAATCCAGCCAAGATTGAAACCTTAGAAAGTATGCACCCACCTCGGAACGTCAAAGAGGTTCAGAGGTTGACAGGCAGAATTGCTGCCTTGAGCAGGTTTCTTTCTAAGTCCGCAGAGAGATCACTACCTTTCTTCCAAATTTTGAAGAAACGAACTGCTTTCCTCTGGGATGACCAGTGCCAGAAAGCCTATGATGATTTAAAAGCACACTTGGCCGAGGTGCTAATGCTGACATCTCCTCTCCCTGGGGAGACTTTGTATATATACTTGTCAACTTGCCATGAGGCAGTAAGCGTATTTTTGCTCAGGGAGCAGGATGCTGTACAGAGACCCATCTATTTTGCTAGCAAGGTTCTGCATGGAGCCTAAGTGCGTTACCCCAATGCTGAAAAAATTATCTTAGCACTGATAGTGGCGGCAAGGAAATTCCGACCCTATCTCCAAGCCCATCCTATAGTAGTGGTGACGGATCAGCCTTTGAAGCAAATTTTATCCCGGCCAGACACTTTTGGCCGAGCTGCTAAGTGGGCTATGGAGCTCGCTGAGTATGATATCGAATATAAATCACGCACTTCCATTAAGGCTCAAGCTCTGGCCGACTTCTTGGCCGAAGGGATATCTGTTGAAGAAGACCATCCTCCAACACAAGGTTGGATCTTATACGTAGACGGATCTTCTTCAAAAGAGGAGAGTGGAGCAGGGCTCATAATCAATCCAAACGAGGAAGAGATGGAATATGCTTTGCGCTTTGACTTTGAGGCCACCAACAATGAGGCCGAGTATGAAGCTTTGATAGCTGGGCTAAGTCTTGCTCGAAAATTGGGGGCACAGCAAATAATTGCCCGAAGTGACTCACAGCTCATAGTCTCTCAAATTAATGGAGATTATGAGGCCAAGGAGGACAACATGCAGCGATACTTGGTCAAGGTTCAACATCTGAAGGAAATGTTTGAGCACTTTATGATAGAGCATATCTCCAGATCGGCCAACAAACAGGCGGATGCACTATCTCGGCTGGCCTCATCCACCTCGGCCACAATAGGGAAAAAGATTGTTGTAGAGTTGGTGAAGCATCGTGCTTTTGATGGAAATGAAGTCTTGCAACAAGACTACCACAACACGTGGATGGATGAGATAGTCACCTACCTGCAACATCAAACCCAGCCTGAGGACAAGTCTCAAGCTCGGCGCCTTCGCCTGAAGGCTTTCAGGTACGCACTCTTTAATGATCAGCTGTACAGAAAGTCTTTTTCACAGCCGTGGTTGCGTTGCGTACCTGAAGACGAGGGAGATTATATTCTCCGAGAATTGCACTTGGAAATATGTGGAAGCCATTCCGGCGCACGCTCTTTAGCCCGCAAGTGCTATTTAGCTGGTTATTACTGGCCTACCATTCGTAGAGATGCAGAAGAGCTAGTCAAAAAGTGCCAATCTTGTCAAGCTCATGCCCCGACCTCTCATTTGCCGGGCCATGGGTTGGCTGTTATTTCAAGTCCTTGGCCATTTGTTCAATGAGGGAATGGACTTAGTGGGGCCTCTGCCCCGAGCTCCCGGCTCGGTCAGATTTTTGTTAGTAGCTATTGACTACTTTACCAAATGGATAGAGGCTGAGCCACTAGCCACCATAACTGGGGCCCAAGTAAAAAAGTTCTTATGGAAGAATATTATCTGCCGATTCGGCCTACCCCAGGTCTTGATCTCAGACAATGGAAGGCAATTTGCCGAAGATCCTGTGAAGAGTTGGTGTCTTGATTTGCATATCAAGCAACGCTTCACCTCGGTAGCTCATCCTCAATCAAATGGCCAGGTAGAGCTTGCCAACTGAATCCTTAAAGATTGTTTGAAAAAGCGTTTGGATAAGGCAGGAACTAGCTGGGTGGACGAATTACCTAGTGTTTTATGGGCCTATCGGACTACGCCATCTACTTCAACAAAGGAAACTCTTTTTTCCTTAGTATATGGTACTGAAGCCCTTATTCCTACAGAGATCGGTTCTACATCAGCCCGGGTAGATCATTACTCTTCCTCAAGCAATGACCAAGAACTGCGATTAAACTTGGACGAACTTGAGGAGAAAAGAGATCGAGCTCACATCCGCATGGCACAATACAAAAACTTGATTTCCCAATATTACAACTCTCGAGTACGTCCGAGATCTTTTCGAGTGAGAGACCTAGTGATGCGCAATAATGAAGTCAGCCATGCCATCCCAGCAGGAACTTTTAATCCTAAGTGGGAGGGTCCTTACCGAATAGTTGAAGTACACTCAGCTGGAGCCTACAAGTTACAGACTTTAGAAGGCTGAACTCTTCCTCGAACTTGGCATACTTCTCATCTTCGGCTCTTACATCAATGATGTAATTGTAAATATCTTGTATATCAAAACATTTTCTTTGGAGCATCTATCAAGAATCAAGTATTGTATCAGATGTCCAAGCAAATTTTGAGTACTATGGAAAGCTCGATCAAGACCTTGGTAGGTCCGAGGCAAACACCCGCTAAAGGGTAGATCAAGACCTCGGCAGGTCCGAGGCACACGCCCGCTAAAGGGTAGATCAAGACCTCGGCAGGTCCGAGGCAAACGCCTGCTAAAGGGTAGATCAAGACCTCGGCAGGTCCAGGGCAAACACCTGCTAAAGGGTAGATCAAGACCTCAGCAGGTCCGAGGCAAACGCCTGTTAAAGGGAAAATTAGACCTCAGCAGCTCCGAGGTAAAAATCCATTAAAGGATGATTTGCAAACCTCAGCAAGCCTGAGGTAAACATTCACCAAAGGGAAGACTTGTATAAACAAGCTTGCAAAATCCTCTTAACATAAAGAGGCCGAGGTGAAGCAGAACAAGGTACATATACCTTATTTGTTCTAGCAAAACTAGATAAATTTACGCTAAAAAGCAATATCACAAACTCAAGATTTGGGTTTGCAATTATAGTCAAAGTAAGAGCCTGATTCAAACAGGGCAGAGTTCATTTTAAGTTTATCCATGAATTAGCTCAGCCAAACAACAGGTTTAGTTTATGACTTGGAGACTTAGTTTATTTTCAATGAAGTTGGTCAAGTTTGATAAGACTGACATGGAAACTCAGCAACAATAAATTTGAAAAATAAACTTGATGAAAATGCTGAAGACAGAAGAAAAACTGAGCCACAAGAGACAAGTTCTTCATTGATAGAGAATTTAAGTTCAAGATACAAATTGATGTCTGCTCAGATAAAGATAAACAAAAAGAATCCTAAGCCTAGTCGTCTTCTTCCCTCAAG
The DNA here is from genome assembly GCA_036186865.1 of Eustoma russellianum. Taxonomy (NCBI): domain Eukaryota; kingdom Viridiplantae; phylum Streptophyta; class Magnoliopsida; order Gentianales; family Gentianaceae; genus Eustoma; species Eustoma russellianum. The sequence continues at coordinate 26,981,783 of AP025070.1, read as the reverse complement.
TCAGCTCCGTCTACAAACTTTTGAAATTGTTCTTCAAAGTCTTAGGAAGCAATGGGATTGTACAACTCAGCAAGGCGAGGATCCTCTTTGTTCAACTCTGGATAAATGGTTGAGCAGACATCGATGGCTTCTTTTCGGCCGACCTCCATAGCTGAGCTCTGAAGAAGAATCATATTTTATTCAGAAAACTTAGATTTTTTGAAGTCCATAAGAGTCTTGATCTCAGCTTCAGTCAGTTGATGGCGCAGTAAGCCGATCTGCTCTTCATCAGCTTTACTCTTCTGCGTCAGCTCAGCCAATTGCTTCTTCAGAAACTCATTCTCATTTAGAGATTGAGTGGAGGTCAGCACTAGATCTGCCACCTTGTTTTCCAACTCATCCACTTTGGAGTTGGAGGTGGTCAGCCTCACTTCAGCCTCTTCAGCCCTTCGCCGGAATTGGGAGATCTCAGCTCGCAGGTTAACGTTCTCTTGGGTTAACTCAGGTCTCCCTAGTTCAGCTTCTTCAAGTTGTTTGTTCTTGTTCTCGAGCTCCCCACGAAACTCTCCACTGCGAGTCAGAATCTCTAACTCCTGGGCTCGGACCTGCAAAGGAAGCAAAGTTAGAAAAATTTAAGTGATAAAAAGCAAACAAGGCACTCAAAGGAAGTTTTGCTTACCAAAGCGATGTTTGACTGGAAGGCATTTGTCAGCTCGTCCCAGACAGTCGCCCTAAACTTTTGGTGGTCCAAGGGCAAGACTGCCACCTTGTTTAGTCTTCGGGCTATGCTGGGATCCATAGCTGAATCCCCTTCTGAAAACCCAATAAGGATTGGGTCTTGAACTTCTCCCGGCTGAGGCAGGTTTTCCTCAGCCGGCTCAGCAACGATCATCTCCGAGGGCTGAGATGACCCTGGATCTCAGCTGCTGGAACCTTCACCCCTTTGCCTCTTCCTGGGGCGAAGGCTAGAGCCTTCATCAGTCTCTGCTGGAATCTTTGGATCAGCAGAAGCCTGAGGCTGGATCTCGGCCTCAGGCTTGTCCATGATTTCAATGGGCAGAGCTGCAAAGAAACAAAACAAGTCAAAACCAGAACAAGCTTCAACACTTAGAAAATTTTTGCAGTTGAGGAAAAAGGTTACCTGATTCAGGCTCTGCTGGCTCAGGCTCAGCAGGTGCAACAGTTGGAGCTGGGGGCAGAGCAGAAGTAGATGCTCCCCCAGAACCAAGAGTAGCCATTCTCCTTTACCTCCGGGCCCTCTTCCTGGCCGCTGCCTCAGCCATTAAGTCAGAACGAGAAGAAGGTCCAGCCATTGCACCTGCATTAAGAATAAGACAGTTAGACGCTGAAAGTAGGGAAAGTTGGGGAAAAGAAAAACAACAATATCCACCTCGAACAATGAGTAACTGGTCTGGAGAGAGAGGCAGATAGTTGTCACCAATAGCCGAGTGGGCCAGGTCGGCTGCTGTCCAAATCTCAGAATCAACCTTCTGCCAGTCAATGATCACGGGGAATGTCCGAATTCTGTCTGCTTCATCGCAGTAGTCTTGGCTTGGACTCATATTATCATCTCTGCCAGACTTCCAGATGTTCCCGCTCGGCAGCTCAGACTTTTTGACATAAAAGAATTTCCCTTTCCATCTCTTGTTGGAAGTGGAAATATTAATGGCAAAAGGAAATTTTGTACTAGACGCTCGCTTGCTGAAGTAATACCAGCTATGCGAGGTTCGACATGCAAAAAGGGCTCGAAAAATAGTGGCATTGAAAGGGAACTCAACTATTCTAAGAAAAAGGAGATAGCAAAGAATGAGCTTGAGGCCATTAGGCTGAATTTGAGGAAGCCTGAGTCCATAAGCTCGCATAATACGGACAAGTGGCTCAGGGACAGGAAGATTGAAGCTAGATTTGAAGTAATCTTCATAGACTGCTTTATAATCCCTAGAGGGATCATAAGCAGTCTGACCGGACAAAGGAAGGATTGGGCAGAACCGATTTTTATCAATTTTGTGGAATTTACAGATTCTATCTAGGTCGGCCTCGGACAGGGTAGAAGAAGTCTCTTGAACAAGAGGAGATGGCCGACCTCTTTCGATGACTCCAGAAAACTGAGATGGGCCCCTCAGTGGGGCCGGAGGATTTACAGATGCCGGAGCAGGGGCAGTCTTTGCTTGCTCCGGCGAAGAACTAATTACGGTGAGGGCTCTGCTGGACTGAGCAGAGTCACCGGTGGTCTGAAGTAAACTGCCGATGGGAAGATCATCGGCAGAGGCGGATCTGCCAGACGGAGATGGAGAGCTGATGGTCTCTCCACTGCCGGCGGCGTAAGAACCTCCTTCAGAAGGGTTTTGCGAATCACGAGAAGGAGAAGACATAATGGAAGATTGAAGAAGAAGACTTACAGAAGCTCTTAAGGAAAGGAAGAAGAAGGTCGGAAGAAGGTTGAGCAAGCTCGGAGTCGCCGGAGTTTCAGAGGATTGCTGAAGACACAAGCAAGACGCCAGAGTAAACAAGAGAAACGAATAAAAGGTGCAAATGATCTAGGAGGAACCTATTTATAAGGTTTCATCTCGGCAGCCCAAGGGTCGTCTTGATTTAATTGTCCTCGATTCCTGAAACGGCCAGATTTCAAAAGCTGCATAACTGATGCTTCGTACTCTGCACAAACAGTAAATGCGCAGAACAAACAAATCCGAGATGGACACGTGCCAGAAAAGACGATGTATTTATGAATCTGGTCAGTTCGGTCTAATCAGCTCGGCCAAAAATGCCATCAACGCTTCGTACTCTGTGCAGCCAATAAATGTGCTGGGAAGTCTAATCAGAGGCTGACACATCATCAATAAACAGGTGACTCGTTAGGGATTCTGAATCGATTAGTCTGCCCTCTCAGGTCAGCTCGGCCAAACTAATCTGGGGGCAAGTGATGAACCAAAAAATACCACTCGTTAGTTTACAACAGTCAACGGTAGGGTATGGACGTAAAAACGTTAAGTCCCACGGGTCAGCCCAGAGCTTGGCAAGGTCATATACCGACAAACAATTCATCTCGGCCAAACGGCCACAGTGCCATCTCGGCCATAGAGTAACTCGGCCAAAAGGCCGTGTCTTGGCCTCGGCTCTGTTTCAGCCGATGATCTCAGGCCACACTTGTGACGTCAGCGGCAGACATCATAATAGGCCTACCCATGCTCTCTGAAGTCGGCCACTTACGTCTCAGCAAGCTGACCCCACATCCTAAGTCATCTCGGGCACTTCTGAGTATTTATGGAAGGTTTGGCCTCGGCTCTAGGAGTTTACCCTGGGTAATTCTACCAGGTGAAACTCCTAGCCAGGTGTCCCAAACTAGCTTACTCAGCTCAGTACCGAGCCACGTGGCGAGTATGCAAGAGCAAGAGTCATCCTTATGACCTCCTTGCCTGTCACGATTTCCGGTCTCTGCCCATGCATTGGCCCAGGACGCCATATAAAAGGCAGAAAACAGGAGAGAGAAGGACAAGTAACATTTCACAAATTACAACTGTGACTCATCTTCTTCACGGTGAAAAACTCAGGTTTACGAGAAAAACCTTCTACTTAAAAACTTTCATCTGTATATAAACCTCTCCATAAATGGCCTCGACTGACTTGACCGTCGGAGGGTATTACCCGGGGCCATAGATCCTGGGTCCTCTGACCTCATTCCTTTGTGCAGGTCGGCCAACAGCCCATTACAAACAACTGACGGAGAATTGACGACGTAATCCTTCACATCACATTTAATACTTGGTGATAAATCTGATATCATCAATGGTCGAAAGTTAAAGAAAAAAGAAGAAGTATAGAAACATACCGAGTACGCATGTATTCATCCGAGTACATGCGCCGTTAACGAAATAGGGATAGATAGGTTGAATGAATACCTGTAATCCAAGTCGTGATAAACACCAGCGGTCCTCATCCAAAAAGCAAAAAAGAGTGGTCAAGAACTACGATATAAAGCAGACATAAAAGACCATGTAGAAGAAAAGGAAGCGTACTGCCGTTGCCCATATCTTGGTGATACAGGCAACCAAACGCAACAGACATGCTACAACATCCATATGACCGAGATGCAAGAACTTGTAAGTAAACATAAGCTTGTGGGAATGTATCGCATCCAGTAGGTATGTGCTCGTCGCGATGTAAAAAAGAAACATGATAAACAGATGGTATGTGCAAATAAAGAAAATCCACATAATGTAAACATCATACTGATGTTGCCTGTATCTGATCAATACATGCAACGTCCGATTGTAGTGGGCCAAACAAGCCATCTCAAATCTAATTTCGCAATGCATGAGTTGTGCAATCTGTCAAATAGTAGCCACGTGCAGCTAGTGGAAGAGATGAAACCGAGGCGAATAAAGCCGTCTGAGGAAACATACGGGCATGTTGTGATAAATTATGGGCGACCATATTGATCTCACGGGGAATGTGCTGTAGCTGACTGCCTGTTAAATGCAGAAAAACCTCCAAACGTGTATAATCTAGTAGAGAGGATAGAGTAGATTCTTTTGCCTGTGTCACCTAGAAACAGTCTGTCTCAACCAGCATGTGGCGATGCCATCGGCCAAAGTAGATAAGACTGTATAATAGTGCCTGAATCTCTGCATGTAGGGGAGGAAGACATGACAGCGTGAATGAAACAGCGGCCACCATGCGGCCAGTATGATCACAAAGAATAGCACCAGCTGAAGCCGAGTGCCTGCCTACGGATACGTCAACATTCAATTTTAACTTCCCTATTGGAGGTAGCTGTCACTTCAATAATCTCACCTTTTGAACCTGTAGCCACGGTGAAAGGCCATGATGAATGAGTGTGGGGAGGTTCGCAGCATATTCAGAGCCCGACAATGTGGATGTCCAGTCATAACACGATTGATGCGCCATAGCAAAAATGCATTAGGCTAAGAGGTCAGCTGAGCCATAGACAGCATTACTGTAGACTTGCCAAATAGTCCAACAAAGTAGAGAAGGACCTATTATCTGAAAGTGACCCAAAAGAGAGTGGGATGTGGAAGACAACCACCATTTTAAAACGTGTGTCCCAATTGCGATGGGACTAGGGAACGGACCATCCAAAACCAAGGAAAATCTAATCCGAACATCCTTTATAAAGGAACATTGAAGAAAAATGTGATTGGTGCTAGCTGAATTATCCTTGCAGAATGGGCAAATCGTAGGGCAAGCGTACGTAAAGCGGCACAGGTTCTCTTCGATGGGTAGCGCCTGATTAAAGATCCTCCACATGAAAATACTAGCTGATTTGGGAAGTGTCTTCCACCAAATAAATCTATGTGAATAAAGGAGGGAACGGCCAATGCGGACATCTGCATAAGCCTGCCGTGGAGTAAATTGCCCTGTCGTAGAAGTGGTCCATAGGAATCAGTGGCGGTAGTGTAACTTGAACATAAAGAATTAATGGAGCATATCCGCTTTCAACCTAGAGAGTCATAAATGCGGGGTGTAAATTCAGAACAAAATCAATATCTATGTCGCATATATATTGCCCAAATCGTTGACTTTGCGTAATAATTCCATCAAAGTTTGCAGTCGTTTGTAATCTGAATCAAAGGAAGATTGCGAATGCCCAAGCCGCCCTCATTCTCCGGTGCACAAAGTGTTCTCCAAGATACCCAATGATATTGATACCCCCAAATAAACTCCGCCATTTCGCAGCTTATTGCTTGCATCACGCTCTTGGGCAAACGTACGGCCGCCATCAGATGCAGTGGTAAAGCTGTGAGCACCGATGTGAGCAACACAAGCTGACCCCCCGGAGTTAGTAAATGACATGCCCAGCTTGCTAACTTAGTATCAAAATGCTGTAGAAGCAATTGACAATAAATTGCTCGGTTGATCCCCCAATATAAATAAGAGGCAAGATATTTAACGGACAAAAAGGATGGCCGCATGCCTAGAACACTGCCCATTTCCAACAAGGACCTGTGCGATATATATGAATTGGTACAAACTAACTTTTAGTATAATTTACCAACTGACCTGATGCATATTGGTAAGATTGAAGAAATGATTGAAAAACCCGCAAGTTACGCGTAGAGCCATTTAAGAATATAAGCAAATCATCTGCATAGGCCAAATGTGATACCCTCGAGATCCTACCCGTGGGAAAGCCAATGAGAGAGCCGGTGTGAAAAAGATGATTAAGTCCCCAGCTAAAGCCTTCTGATCCGAGTATAAATAATAAGGGGATAGTGGGTCGCCTTGCTTCAACCCACGTGTAGGAGAAAAGAAACCAAAGCTCTTATCATTAACATCTATAGATAGTTTTGAGAATTGCATGTTGTTCACAATGAGACGAACAAATCGATCACGAAAGCCGAATTTCCGAAGTAGAGCCCCAAGGTAGTGCTAATTCACCCGATCAAAAGCTTTAGCCATGTCAAGCTTTATCATAACATTAGCGCCACGTGTCTTTTTATCAATAAAGTGTACCATCTCATTGGCCATAAGAATGTTGAGAAATATGTTTAGATAATTTTCAATGTCATGATTTTAAGTGTTGAATACTTAAAAATGTCACACATGATATAATGAACGATAAAAAATTGAATAAGTGAAGAAAAATGATATCGATCTCTCAGGTCACAGTACTTTGATCGATCAATGTACATTGAACCCTCACATCGATCGATCCATGTAAGGCAGAGAAAAACCAAGACCTTACTGTGAGACATCGATCTCTAAGCCTGAGACACATTGATCGATCGATGTACACATCAATCCCTCACTTCAGTCGGTCGATGTAAGTCAGAGACACACTCTGAACCTTACTGTGAGACATCAATCTCTCAAACAGAGGAACTTTGATCGATCGATGTCTAGGGTTTTTCATGTCTTAAGTCATGAAAATCCTCTTTCTTTTTTCCTTTTCATAATCTCGGCCAACAGCCCCTTGTACAAATTTATCCATAAACATTTCACTAGAATTTACATCTTATACCTATTTAAAGGGATCAAAAATCCTAATTTACTATTCCTTTTCATGAGCTTTCATATTTCATAAGAATATACGTAAAGTAACCGTATTTACTATCATACTCTATTTTATACCTCTTTATGTCCATAGCTATATACACAAAGCTATTTATTTCATCTACATAGTTACCTTGGTCAGCTATTGACCAAGGTAACGACGATACGTTTTATAACCTCTTTACACTCCCACCCGCATATTTTATTGAACATTTACTATATTTTGACATTTCATATCACTATTTCCGATACTTGTGCCTGTTTGCCTCATCACGGAGCTCCTGCCGCCTACGCCGAATGTGTCATGCTGCTTCACACGTCACAAGGATACAGTTTCTGTTATTATTTGATATATTTGTTATTTTGTTCATGTTCATTTTCCAGAATTGTGATCATTTACTTTCAGACTCATGTATTGATTTTATTTTATTTTGGGAGAGTCTCCCATTGAAATAGGGCTTGATATGTAACCACGGTATTCCTCCACCACAAATGAGGGTTATTAATACATAAAACGCCGGACGGTGCCCGTCATCACACACACACACACAGATATATATAATGAAATGAGGTCATGCCCCCACATTTTATTTAAAACCCTCACTCATGGCGGAGGAATACCATATATGTATGAATACAAATGATATCCCAACGCAAAAGAATATAACAGCTATGAGGACGAAATGTATAACTATGCCGCCATATAATTAGTGAGTGTGTATAAAGATGTCCGCCACGGATATGATATGCCTCATTAAAACCTTGGCAAGTAAAACTACCCTTGCGAATAAAATCTTGCACGAAGAAAAAAGGGTACATATTTATCCGCAGTGGACATGGGACTGTCTTGATGGAAATGCCAAGAATACCTGCATGGACAATGCGTCTTGGTCTCCAAGAAGGGAACCACCCAGTTTTCCATGCAAAGAAAATCAAATATAAGCTTAGGCCAAGAAATCAGTAGCAGGAAAGACACCAGTGCTAGTAAAAGAGACATACCCATCCTGCCTGTATCAAACAAGATGCAGGCAGGGAGAATGTGACATAGACAATCCATATGGAAGACACGCTGGTTAGCACAACAGACCGCATCCAGTAGACCTTGCAAAATCAGTGTTTCACAATATTCAAGAGAGTAGCAATGTAGACAGAAGTTCAATGCTAGACCAAATATATAAAAGGAAAGACATAGTAGCCATGCTGCATGCATCAGTAAAATGACACAGGTAGATATAAACTTTTAGCCATATCCAGCACGCAAATATGATGTAGACAAATCTGTGAGGGTGCAGCCTCGAACAACCGCTGGGACATCCCGTAAGGCAGCAAACTGGGTCAGAAGCGGATGCTGCATAGCGTATGCAGCCAAGTGATGGGCCACTGTATTAGTCTCCCTTGGTATATATACAAGCTCAGAATGATATGTAAAAAACTACGCAGGCGCTCCAGATCACATCGGAGTTCCCCCTTGAGAGTAGTGTGGTTGGCGAGCAAGTGTAGCACAGCCATACAGTCTGTCTCGATAATAATGTCCGTGTGAGAAAAGGAAAAATATATGACTGCATATATCAAGGCCTGAAGTTCTGTCCTTAACGGTGGCAATTTTGAGAATGAAAATGCAAGTGCCGCCACTAATGGTCCTGCTAAATCTCGAACAATTGCACCCCCTGCAGCACCCTTTCTTCATGCAGAGGCATCCACATTTATCTTCAATCGACCGGAAGGAGGTGGGTGCCAACGGACTATTGAATGTCTACGAGCACGAATATGTGAAGATAATCCAACTGACACCATGTCTGGCAATGTGCAGACGATTCTTTTCCCTGACACCGAAGAACTACAATTGTAGATATCCATCTTAATTCTCTCATCCAGTCTGCTGTAATTATACTGCTCAAATCCGAAGACTATGCCTGTGTATTCTTTACAAATATTCCAACAGACAAAGTGAGATACCACCACTTTCAACTGCCCTCTCATAGATGATGTAGAAGACTGTAACCACCAACTCATAAGATAAGAACGTAGTGAGGCAAGGGAACACATTGGGCCATCAACGAGCATAGTATATTTCCGCCATATTGATGCTGTAGTTTGACAATGTAAAAATAGATGGTTTGTGTCACCTAGATGCACTTCGACAGAAAGAACATTGTGTGGGAAATGAATCCATAAAACACCTCAAATTATCAGGTAAGGGTAGCGCTCCAAAATATAGTTTCCATAAAAAGACCTTAGACGCATTAGAAAGACCTGGCCACCAAATATATCTACAACTACGCAAAGAAACACATGATTGGCGACACTCTTCATACGCTCCCTTTAATGTAAACTGACCTTGCAAATTTGGCTTCCAGTGTGCACCCGTAGGCCCCATATGCACTCGTTCCTGACAAAATACGTTAACTATACAAATTCTCTTCCAAACCGGTGAGTCATATAATAAAGCATGGTAATGCATCCGTCTGCCATATTTATGTTGCATATATGTCGCCCATAACATAGAACACTGATGATATGACTGCCAAATTTTACAGTCATACGCTTTCTACAGCGAGTATAATGATCGAACGCCAATGCCACCCTCATATATAGGAAAGCAGATATCCTGCCATGATCTTTAGTGATGTTTACCATCCCAAAAGAAATGTGACATTTTCTTCTCCAATTCTGTTATAACACTTATTGGCAACCTGGAGACTGCAAGCAAATGCAAAGGAATGGACGATAAAACTGATCTTATAAGGACTAACCTGCCTGCAACACTAAGTAATTTAGTGGACCACCCATTTAGCCGTTTGTTAAAATGATCTAGTATAGATGCACAATGAAGGGTTCGACAAATTCCCTTGTGTATTGGGGCACCCAGATAGCGCATTGGCAAAGCTGAAAGACGCATGCCACGAATAGCTGCTGTACGCGACCCTGATTGGGCGCTGCCAACCACCACCAAACTTTTATTAAAATTTACCTGCTGACTCTATCAAAAGCCTTAGCCATATTCAATTTGACAATTGCTCGTCCTCCCTGCTGTGGCTTGTCGATTAAATGGACTATCTCTTTTGCCATTAAAATTTTCATGGCTATGCCACAACCTGGCATAAATCCTGACTGTTTCGGAGAGATCAGTATGGGAAGAAGCTGTGCAAGCTGCATGGATATGAGACGGGTCACCACCTTTATATGAAATTGGCAAGACAAATTGGACGAAAGTCTGCAAACGTCTATGGGGAGTTCACCTTTAGTATCAATGTAATAAGCGATGAAGCCATTGCTGTTGGCACTCTTATCCCGTTGAAAAATTCTTGTATTGCTTTAAGCACATCCTGTTGTATAATATCCCAACAGCTTCTATAAAACCTACCATGATAACCATCAGGGCCTGCTACACTCGTCGGACTAAGTGCCCACACTGCATCTTTGACCTCAGGAAGTTGTGGCATAGCAATCAAGCGAGCATTATCCGATTCTGTTAAAGAATAATGTATATACTGCAAAATGTTGTCATGATTCGCAGTGGCTTCTGCCTAAAATAGCGCAAAATAATACCGAACCGCCTCATTTTGTATATCATCCTCCAACTCACACTCTTGGCCATGGACAGATTTTATGCGAACAATGCGTTGTTTGCATCTACGATCCTTCACTATATTATGAAAATAAGATGTATTTGCATACCCTTCCTGCATCCAGTGAACTCTTGCTTTCTGCTGCCAATATTGACAAACACGGGATTGTGCTAACAATAGCTGGGCCTTTGCCTTATGATAGTTTTCACGGTGAAGAGCAGATAGAGTGTTATCATATGTGGATTCGGCTTGAACTACTGCAGTTTCGGCCTCTGCAACTACGTTAAAAACATTGCCAAAGACTATTTTATTCCATTGTCGTAAATCCGTCTTCAGACGTGGCAGCTTATTATAAAAACCTTGCATGCCTCCAGTGGTGGGATAAGAATCTCATGAATGTCGAATAAAATGTAGGAAGTCCGGATGTGTCAGCCATACATCTAGAAAATGAAAAGAGCGTGGCCCCGACACATGAAAATCTGGACAAGTAAGAAATAACGGAGCATGGTCAGACGTAGCTCTATTTAGATGTTGAAATAATCCGTCAAAGTAGTCATAGAAGGATGGTGAACACAGAAACCGATCAAGTCTTCTACTCACCCTTCCAAGGCCACGGCCATCTGACCAAGTGTATGCAGACCCCTGATAAGGCAACTCAACAAGACCCACTGTATTAATCCACTGCATGAAATCAGAGATCTGTCGAACTGTAGGACTAGAAGCACCTTTGTGCTCATCTAGGGCAGCAAATGTGTTGAAGTCTCCTCCTACTATCCATGGATCGTGTATGTTCTGCAGAAAGCCAGTAGATCCGACCATAGCTCCTTACGCGCTGTCATTGTATGTGGGCCATATACGGCAGTCCACCAGAAATGTGTTCCCGAAGGCAACCACTTGAAACAAAAAGAATTATGCTGGAAACCATGTTGCAACTCTACCTGATGCAGCATAGAGGAAGTCCAAAAAACCTAGATTTTTTGATCTGACGAAACTGATGATTTGGAGAAGCCTAGTTTAAGCCGATAATAGTCTAGTTTTTCAGGCAATTTGGGCTCAATGATTACAAGCAAATGAATACGATGATGATGCACCAAATATTGCACACGTTGATAGGAGGGCGTAATCCCCTTACATTCCATGTTAAGCAATTCATCTTGGTGATGAGGGCTCCAAGCTTGAAGCAGTCCTCGTAACAATTCCTGATGGGGGTGGACTAGGCATATCTTTTTTCTTGGTACGATGACGTTTCTTACTACAATACATTACTCCACTCAAACATGTGTGATCTGTCGGGTCTACTAAATTGTCAGATTGCATCTGTAGCGATGATCCGTGCTGTATCCGTTGTGAGAGATCATGTGCCACTGCATGAAGATCCTGCTCATCATCGGATGGCTCCAGATGAAGTGCCTCTGTGTCAGAGATATGTCCTGATCGAGGGGAGCGAACTAGCGTTGGCTGAGGCAGAGGTTCCACTGATGCCGAAATTAGATGTGAAATATCTTGCTTCTCAGGAACATCAATATCCAACCCATGTAGATTCTGATATGGTTCAGACGTAGGCTGTGGTACATCACCTTCATTAACTATTAGAATGGGATCCTCAGATAGCAAATTTGCTTGTATGGATATATTCTATTGAAGCAGAATGCCCACACTCTCAGCCAATGGCATGGAGGAATCCAAGTTTCCTTCCGTCTCTATTGAAACTGGAATCGACGGCATAGTTGAAGATGCCAACATTGTAGGATTTGTTTCGGATGGCAGCAGAACTGTCTTTTTTGGTGACGCTGGGATGGCTTCGATACTAGCTTGTCAGCAAAGGTACGACAGCTGTTGTGGCTGGCTCAGATTCCATCGGAACTTCTTTTTTTGCATGTAGCCACTGGATGCCCCAAAAGACGACATGAACCACAATATGCAGACAAATTCTCATATTCAACCGTTTGAAAAAAGTGATAGTCATCAGTCTGGATATATAATCTCTGCGGCAGCTCCTGTGAAACATCAATCTCAGTACAAACTCTAGCCACCAAAGGTCGCATCAAATTTGTTGTTGCAGAATCTGCTCTCAATGGAGTTCCAATCATGCGTGCGATTTCAAACAGCGCTCCTGTTTATGAAGATAAATAGGTAGTCCTGGTAAAGATATCCAAACTGGCACAATATGCACGTCTATCTTCGGATCAAAATCATACGTCCATTTGGTGACTCTCATATGATACCCTAGAACCGTCCACATGCGTCGTGAAAAACAACGGTAGTAGTCTACCTCAGCATCAAAATTCAGCAAAATATGAGTTGGATGAAGCAGCGTAATTTTTACGGCTGCGAAAAATCCAATCCGATCAAAACACTTTTGAGTGGCGTCAACTTAGGTCGCCCATACCAAAACGTTCCTACTAAACAATGTTTAAAAGAAACCGATAATGCTGCTACCTCCTCGCGTGTGAATTTGATTGCAGGAACTCCTTTGAATCATGCGATTTCACGAGGAGGAATAATCGTTGATGATGGCTTGAGAAAAGAGGCATAGGATCGATGTGGATCCATAACCTTCAGAAAAATCGCTTGATCACAGCAGCCGCCCGTGATAACTGCAGCGGCGGAAAAAACAAATCACAAACCCTGATAGATGAATTCCAAAAACAGCAAATAGAAGAAGATGTGAGAGATGTGAGCAACAATTGAAAAATCACAAGGGCAAGAGGCTGCGGCATGACGCCGCTGCCGTCAATACGACCGCCAGAGCACTCGTGCATTATATATATATATATATATATATATATATATATATATATATATTTATATATACACATCCACACACACACATATATATATAGGCCGAATAGATATATATATATATATATTGATAAAAGGTATTTTATTAAAAGAAACCTCACTTATATATATATGTATTTATTCGGCCTATATATATTCTGTAGCGTATGCCAGTTGCCGACAGTTGTGCGTGGTTGCTTGCTCACAAACTTATCCACTCCCCATTTGGGCACTTGATATGGATAGCCCTCCGATATGCTATTTTGCCTGTATCATTTTAATGATGTAGGCAGTCCGGGTACTTACATCTCTATTTATCTCCTTGTGCTGTTTGCTGTATTATTGTTCATTCTTGTATGCACCTACTCAATTATCTCTTTGTCTCATTTCTTCACGAGGGAGGTGTACACCGTCTGATATTGCACTTGCTTATGTCTTCCGCATAGAATGGCACACTATCTTTGTTTCTGCCTGCATTTACTTGAATGCAGGCAGGTTGGGTACATCCTTAATTCTTGGATTATTGCTTTTTTTTGCTGCACTACATTCTAAAATTGGCGCTAATCTGGCATTTTCTCTCTTTTTTGACATGGAGGCGACGGACTTCTGGTGATCATCCATGGACATTGGCTTCACGGCATCTCTATTTGGCTGCATATTGTACTTCACTGCTTACATTAGCTGTCTCATATTGGATAAATATGTACTCTTTTTTCTTCGTGCAAGATTACTCCACAAGGGTGATTTTGCTTGCCAAGGTTTTAATGAGGCATATCATATTCAACATGAGCAGTAGCCTTTCCCCTTAGCTCTTAACCGTTCACTAGATGGGGATATACATACATACATACATATATATATATATATATATATGTATATATATATATATCTATACATATTTATGTTTTTTTTATATATCACACTTCTTTATTCTATATTTGTCTTATTTATTCCACCTTTAATTACATATAGCCAGGAGTGTGTCTATATATATATATATATATATATATATATATATATATATATATATATATATATATATATATATATATATATATATATCAGAAAAAGCTTGTTTTATTCTAAAAGTCTCATTTGTGGAAGAGGGAAGCCGTTGTAAAAGACCTGAATACATAAGCTAGAGAAGCAATGACATACAAAGCTATCCCAAGTACCAACCCAATCTAAGTGAAAATAAAGGAAAAGACACATTCAACCATATATGATATGCCACATTAAAACCTTGCCAAGGAAAACCACCCTTGTGGATAAAACCTTGGACAAAGGCAAAAGCGTACATATTTATAGGGTTGAAATGTGATACAATAATAATCCAAAGTCGATGTAAAAATAGAATACAAAAGTGTGTAACGACCGCCAGTATGGAGATGACGGACAACTGAGAGCATTCAAGTGACATTGCATATAAAACGTCGATGAGAGAACACATAACAAGAGAAGGCAGCAATCCATAAGTACAAGCCTCCAAAGCATAAAAGCTGCATGTGAAACATGAGTCCTCAGATGGAACGCATGGCAGGAAACAACAACCCATGCAAATAACAAAATGTGGCAGTGAGTAATAGAAAAAACCACATAATGAATAAGGGTATAAACCAAGCGCGAAGAGATAAGTACCCATGTTGCCTATATCCACTGATACAGGCAACCACCAACACAAAATAACCAAGTGAGGAAATATACACAACACATCGCAAAGTAAACAACAGATAGCTAAGGAATGGTAAATACCCAAGTTGCATGTATTAGTGTATGACACAGGCAACAATCCAAAAACTGATGCCGTGGGACAATAGCCCCTATACTACAGCCACAGATAGACAGTGGTAGCATCTGTACATATAGCAGCTGCAACAATCGGTGGTAAGTCCCTGGATATCCGAAATGTGGATAAACTGGGATAAAGTTGCCAGGCTGAGCCAAATAATATGCAACCATATTAGCCTGCCGAAGGACGTGAGTGATAGTACCATTCCACAGTATGAGAAAAGTACATAGCATCGCTGCCTCATGTGTATGTGCATAGTCAACAACCCCAAGAGAATCAACCTCCAAATCAGGATAGTGGCAATGCTTGGCGAAATAAATGAGGACCAAGATGGCTGCCTGCAATTCTGCCTGAAAAGGAGAAGAGACCAGCAAGTAAAAAATTAATAGCGCTACAGAAATTGCCGGCCGAGTCTCGTAGCACCATGCTACCCGAGGCAGAGAAGGAACCAAGTGCCGCATCAACATTTAATTTAAACTGGCCAGAAGGGGGTGCTAGCCATCTCACAACTGTTCGCCGTCGAGTGCGAAGTGGAGGAGAAAGACCAAGAGATACCAAATGAGGATCGGCTGAGGCATGTCTGGTGCTGGTTTAGCCTTGACACCAGATATAGATGTCACACTGGATATGTTCATTCAGCTTTGTGAACGACCAGCGCTCATCTCCAAAGACAAGTGAAGTGTAAGTGTGCCAAATACTCCAAAGAATTCTACCCGGTGCCACAATAGGTACACATCCTCTGAATGTCTTGCCACGAGTTGATGTCCACCAAGCGAGTAAAAACTACCACAACGAACTGGCATGTGGGGACGTGGCACCCAATATAGCCGCATAATTGTTCCATATGTGGCGTATAAGAGCACAATGGTAAAACAGATGGTCAAAGGATGCTGAGGCTGTGCGACAAAAAGGGCAACAAATGGGGCCGGCCAACATTACCCGATGTAGGTTATCCTGGACTTGTAATGCATCGTGATATAGTTTCCATTGTAGACAACGGGCTGCTGAAGTCGGTGCCAAATAAAGCTACGTGAAAGAATTTTCACTCCAGTCGACCGTGAAGCATGGTATGCGGTACACAAAGAAAAATCACCATGCAATGTCAACCGCCACACATAAGAACTTGGGTGACCATCAACATGTGAAATACACATAGAATGTGCAGCACAAATACGCTTCCAGCAAATAGAATTTGTCAGCCATGGTACATAATCCATGCGAACTCCATATTTCGTATGCATAAATTCCGCCCACATCGAATGCTTTTGGTGATAAGACCACCATAGTTTAGCCAAATAAGTAGAAGTCAAACCATCAAGACTGCGTAACCCAAAGACACCTTCTTCAACAAGTGTGAAGAGCGTTTGCCATTTTACCCAATGTTGTTGATATCCATCAGCCAAAGTTCCCCAAAAAAACCGACAGATGCGACAACGAATAGCATGACTAATACTCTTTGGCAGGGTTATAACTGCAAGTGTATGAAGTGGAAGAGCACTAAGAACATGCTTAATTAAATTTAACTTACCTGTCGCCAAAAGAAATTCATTCTGCCAACCATGAAGACGCTTATCCACTCTATTTAATAAATCCGTAGAATAGGCTGGTATGGTCCTTCCTTTTTGTAGATTAACTCCGAGGTATTTAAGAGGAAGAGATGCCACAGTCATGCTCAACGCTTGCGACATATTGCAAGACATGCGGGGCAGTATATAGGATGAGTGTATAAAATGACTCTTATGAAAATTAACCTGCTGCCCAGAAGCTGCCTGATAAGCATCCAAGAATGACCAAAACTATCTCAGATTATGCATGGAGCCATTAAGAAATATAAGTAAATCATCCTCAAATGCGAGATGAGAAATGATCGGCGGAGTCCTGCCTTGGGAAAAACCTTTTAAGTGTACCAGCATTAATCATCGAATTTAGTCCGCGACTAAAGGCTAAGATAAATAAGAGCGGAGAAATCATCGAATTTTATCCCCCTTGATTTGTGCAATCAGTCTCTCTCTCTCCCCCTGAAATCATGCAATCTCTCCCCCTTTATTTTGGAAAGACAATCAAAAGTGCATGTAAGAAATAAATAGAAATAAAAAATCATGCATTTCAAGTGTATTGAACAATAACGCGGTCTTAAGGGTTATTTACTCAACCCTTTGCAAATGTTCCTTTTGGTACCCAAATTTGGGTGACCTTTCTAGGTCTTCCAAAAGATGAGAAAGGAGATGAAGATGCAATATAATAGACCTTTGGTGCAAATCCATTTGGCCTTTGGCTGAGAATGCCATCATGCACATAGTATGCTCTTTTTTATGAGCATTTCGGTTTGCATGCACGGGGCGTGATCTAGATGCTTTTTTATGATGTGTATTTCTCATATGCATCAATGGCTTCTTTTCATACTTGTACGGTGCAAAATTATATCTCATATGATATGAAGATGAAGCACGTTGAAATGACATAGGAGGGGATCTAAGCGTCTTCTTAGGCGCCACATTTGTCTTAGATGCATCTATTTTCTTAGCCGGAATGAATTGGGTTGCCTTATTATATCCTAATCCGGTTTTATCACTATCATGCTTTTGTGACAAAATGATGCGATCTAGCATGTTAGTTCCCGGGTCAAATTGTTACATCATTTTCTATAAATCCGTATTCCTTGATTTCAAGTTTGAAATCTCGGATTTCATTTCATTGTTTTGTTTCGTTAATGATGTGACCTATGATTTTAATGCATTTATGATGCAAGATGACTCTTCTTTTGAATCGTTTAATTGAGAAACAAGGTTTGTGTTAGAGGATTCTAACAACTTCTTGTCGTCTTCAATTAATCGTTTCTTTTCTTTTGCAAGAGTTTTTGAGAACTTATGCAACTCTAAATATTGACTAAATAAATCATCATAAGAACATTCAGAATCAGAATCAGAGTTGGAGGATACCTCATTCGATGCCTTAGATGTAAAGCATACTTGTGCCGTTTGTTCTTCTGTATCAGTCTCAGAGTCGGATGTGTCACTCCAAGTGGAGGCTTTGAAGGCTCTTCTCCTTTGTTTAGGTTATTAGACGAGTGTAGTTTTGATCCGATCCTTGTCAAGGTATTTGTTCGTTTGTTTGTCTTTGTTCGGGCAGTCATATGACAAGTGTCAAAGTTTGCCGCATTCATAGCACTTTACGTCTTCATTATTTTTATTTCTATGATCCTTAGAAGAAGTAGGCTTACGTTTGTTTTTATTCGATTTTCTCAAGATTTTTCTTAATCTTTTAGCCATCGTGATTAAATCTTCACCATCGGATTCTGTGTCACCATCCTTTACATGATCACAAGAAGTAGAGACGTATTCATTTGATTTAAATGCAATACCTTATCATGTTTAGCACTGAATTCGGAATTTCTTAAAGTGAGTTTGTTTTCATATACCTTTAATGATCTGATCAATTCCTCCATTTTTATCGATTTAGTATCCTTACTTTCTTCGATTGCAATGACTTTTGAATCCCATTCAGATGGGAGACTCCTTAACACCTTTTGAACCTTTTCCTGTGTAGAAAAAGCATTGCCAAGAGACACAAGAGAAATATATATGTTAGTCAATCGCAAATCCATGTCAACAATAGACTCACTTGGAAATAATTTGAAAGACTTAAGTGTGGACATAAACATATTAATCTTAGACTCCTTTACTTGGCTAGTCCCTTCATGTTTCATTTCAAGAATTTTCCACATCTTTTGGGCACTAGAGCAATCAGATACGCAACTATATTCACTTTTGCTTAGCCCATTTAAAAGTAGTTGCATGGCTTTAGCATTCATACTCAACTTCTTTTTATCATCACTAGTGTATTCTTGTTTTGTTTTTAAAACCTCTAGTGTGACACCATCAACAATAGACAACTTAGAAGGAAGGAATGGACCGTCTTCTATGATAGAACACAAATCAATATCAATAGCCATAAGAAATACTTTCATCCTAAGTTTCCATTGGATAAAGGACTCACCATCAAAAAGAGGAGGCCTTACGATTGACATTCCTTCTTGCACGGTTTTGTAGCTAGTGGTTGCCATCTTACTAAAATCGTTGGATCTCTTTGTTGTGAGTGTGTCTGCGCTCTGATATCACTTGTAGGACCTGCAAGGCACCACTAGAAGAGGGAGGGGGGGTTGAATAGTGGGTGTGGAAAATTTGGTTTTTAAAAATGTTTTAATCCAAAAACCCAACTTCTGAAAATAGTTTCTGTTTTTAGGACCTGTTTTGCAACGTTTTAAAAACTAGGTTACAGGTATTCGAAAATTCTGAAATTTGGAGGGATCTTTGTATCAGATGTTCTGAGTATCTCCTCAAAATTTCAGATCAAAATTCAACCTTTAACCCTTTGAAAAATTGTTGGTGGTCAGATTGCACAAATCTGCAAGAAACGGTAGTCAGATTTAAAAATTTTGTTCCGATTAAACCGTGGCTCCAATGGTCTGAAAATTTATTGAAAAACCCCTTAATGTGTGTATTTAATTGAGTTGAAACAGTTTTGAAAAGTTCCTTTCGGAAGTTAGTCAAATACGTTCAAAGTCTCAACCTTTGCAAGTCTGAAAATCAGACTGCACTAGTCTCAGAACTATTGACGTTTGAATGACCTATACTTATCCAAAAGGGTTGAAACTTACGCCAAATGAAACTTAAAACGTGTGGCTATGTTTCTAGAAATTTTCTTGATTTGTGAAATTCGTTTGATATTTTTAGGATCGCCGATGAAAATGATGCACTGTGCTGGAAACTGAATGTAAAGTGCTGAAATGTAGAGAACACAAGAAATTTTATACTGGTTCGGTAAATCAACCTACTCCAGTCTTTGAGGACACCTTTCTCGGTTATCAATAAACAAAATAACACCTTACCATACAGGGTTGATGGAGTTACACACCAACTCCAACCCTTTACAAACCTTACAAGCAATCACAATGATCACGAACACCACCACCGAACAGATGAAGATTTGATCACACCTTGATCAACCTTTCACAAGAATATGGCGTGTATGGTGGTATGAATGAAGCCTATACAATGTATTTGAATATAGATATAATAGTATTTGAGAGAGAAGAAGAAAGAAAGGTAGAAGAAGAAAGTCTAGAAAACGTTTTTCACTTTTGCACTTGTGAGACTTGTCTTGTATTTTGCACTACTTATTCTTCATTTTATCTAGCCTTGGACTCCCCCTTTTTTTGCTTGTCTTCCCCTTGGAAATTATCTTTTAAGTCATTGGAAGAATACCTTGTATAATTGTGACATCAACTTGCTTACTTGGCAACACTTCATTGGATGATCATCTTGACATTGCTTATTTGACACTCATTGATTGCATGAGATTTGTCTCATTTGATGACTGTATAAATCTGAATATTTCACTAAAAAAATGTGCCAAAATAGTGTTTAAAATATTGCCAAAAATCACATAATCAATCCCATAAAATTTGCAAGACAAATTGATCCTCATTTACTTCAATAAAATCGACCAACTCACATTCAACACATGCTGAAATTTTCAGCATGTGCACTATCTAACACATATTCAAAATATTGCCATTTTATCATCCAATAAATCCATTTAAATTAAAGAAGCAAATATATCACCATTATTCTCAAGAAATTCGGCCAACTCAATGTACACATGCTGTATTTTCAGCATGTCACATATGTGACATAGTTTGAAACATTACCTTGTGTAGCTCTCTCCTTTATGTCACCAACATTGTAGACTTCATTCTTGACCAATCAAGATGCCAACTAAGCTCCACATATGCTCCATCAAGGCTGAGCTAGGCGTGTGACTAGGCTTGAACATGTGCTGAATTTATTTTTGCAAACTTTGTAAAATAGTGCACAATAATTATACACATATGGTATATTCAAATCAACCCTAAATTGATATTCTAGAACACTTTAGTATGTATTGAATATGTAAAAAGTGTCTAGATACATGCTACATGTCATGCCAAGAAAACATTCCATGTGTCGTGTTCGCAAAAAATCGAATTTTCGACTTTTGTCGATTTCGCGATTTTTCTCTGATTAAATTCAAATTTTTGCACATGTTATATATATTATGTCTCACATAATATACATAGAATAACTTGAATATTCAGCTCTAAAGGCTGAGCGTAAATGGCGCCCCATGTGCTAAAATGTTGAATTTGAAATTTCCACAATTTGGTCTTAATTGAGGGTGATTTGTGTGTGCCAACATGGAATGATCTAATAGCTGAATATACCATGTAAACCACGAAATTTGTGGCAATTTTCGAAGTGTATGGGCTGGCCATCTATATATGGAAAGTACGTGATATGTTGGCGAAGTTTCGGTTGTCACCCGATACGACAATTTTTGGTTTATAACCTTGTAACATGTCGTAATAATTTTGCCATCACCATGACTTATATCATATGATACTCATAAATATGAGGTAAGTATGGTGGTGTGACGTTAACGTACGTTCGTAAGATATATAACATGTCGGTAGTACGTTGGAATATATGTGTATAGTGCCTTTTAAAAAATATCTGAATATATATATGTACATATATATATATATATATATATATATATATATATATATATATATATATAAAACGTGTGATAGAAAGATGTAGTAGGACTTTCCATTCTTCAATTTGTTGCCTTCATGCCTTTTCCAAATATATTTCCATTTGATGAACTACTTGGTTCATTTAACTAAGTACTTCACTTAATGAACTAGTTTAGTTCATTAATGGTGGCACTTGAAAATAGTTCAAACACAAAAATATTTGCCATTTGATGTAAGCTTTAGAGCTTCATGGCTCGTTAGTACGACAACATTATATATAAAGTATGTAAGGCAGGTTTGTTGTAAAAACATGTCAAGTCATAAAACATGTCATGCATTTCTTTAGAACACGCTATTTGAAAATTTCAGCATGTGTTGAATGTGAGTTGGCCGATTTTATTGAAGTAAATGGGGATCAATTTGTCTTGCAAATTTTATGGGATTGATTATGTGATTTTTGGTAATATTTTAAACACTAATTTGGTACATGTTTTTAGTGAAATATTCAGATTTATACCGTCATGAAATGATGACAAATCTCATCCAATCAATGAGTGCCAAGTAAGCAAGGTCAAGATGATCATCCAATGAAGTGTTGCTAAGTAAGCAAGTTGATGTCACAATTATACAAGGTATTCTTCCAAGGAATTAAAAGATAATTTCCAAGGGGAAGACAAGCAAAAAAAGGGGGCGGCCAAGGCTAGATAAAATGAAGAAGAAGTAGTGCAAAATACAAGACAAGTCTCACAAGTTT
>AP025070.1:26793857-26959310 GCA_036186865.1 Eustoma russellianum | reverse complement strand
GGGGAAGACAAGCAAAAAAAGGGGGCGGCCAAGGCTAGATAAAATGAAGAAGAAGTAGTGCAAAATACAAGACAAGTCTCACAAGTTCAAAAGTGAAAAACGTTTTCTAGACTTTCTTCTTCTACCTTTCTTTCTTCTTCTCTCTCAAAGCCTATTGTATCTATATTCAAATACATTGTATAGGCTTCATTCATACCACCATACACGCCATATTCTTATGAAAGGTTGATCAAGGTGTGATCAAACCTTCATCTGTTCGGTGGTGGTGTTCGTGATCATTGTGATTCCTTGTAAGGTTTGTAAAGGGTTGGAGTTGGTGTGTAACTCCATCAACACTGTGTGGTAAGGTGTTATTTTGTTTAGTGATAACTGAGGAAGGTGTCCTCGAATACTGGAGTAGGTTGATTTAACCGAACCAGTATAAAATTCCTTGTGTTTTCTACTTTTCAGCACTTTACATTCAGTTTCCAGCACAGTGCAGCATTTTCCTCGTGATCTTCAAAATATCAAACAAACTTCAAAAAGCACACAACTTTTCAAAAACATAGCCACACGTTTTAAGTTTCATTTGGCGCAAGTTTCAACCCTTTTATATATGTATAAGTTATTCAAACGTCAATAGGTCTGAGACTAGTGCAGTCTGATTTTCAGACTTGCAAAGGTTGAGACTTTGGACGTATTTGACTAACTTCCCAAAGGAATTTTTCAAAAATGTTTCAACTCAATTAAATACACATAGTAAGGGGTTTGTCATTAAAGTTTTAGACTAGTTAGAGCCACGGTTTAATCGGAACAAATTTTTTAAATCAGACTACCGTTTCTTGCAGATTAGCGCAATCTGACCACCAACAATTTTTCAAGGGCTAAAGGTTGAATTTTGATCTGAAATTTTTAGGAGATACTCAGAACATCTGAGAATAAGATCTCTCCAAATTTCAGAATTTTTGAAGACCTGTAACCTAGTTTTTAAAATGTTGCAAAAAAACAGAAACTGTTTTCAGAAGTTGGGTTTTTGGATTAAAACATTTTTAAAAACCAAATTTTCCGCACCCACTATTCAACCCCTTTTCTATTGGTGCCTTGCAGGTCCTACGAGAGTTGCCTTGTTTCACACAATAGGGGGTTGAAAAACACCGCAGGGTTTTCCATGAATGAGAATAGATATATATGTACCTTCTAAATGATTGAAGATAAGCTGCTGAAACCGATGATGAAAACCCATTTTGGTTAGTAATTGCTTTAAGAATGCCCAATTTACACGATCCAACGCCTTCATCATGTCAAGCTTGATAATCACATTCCCGCAATGCACTTTTTTGTCTAATAACTGTGTCATTTCTTGTGCAAGAAGTATATGTTTCTCAATATCATGGCTACATATAAAGCCGACATGTTCTTTCGAAATAAGGTCGGATAATAATGTTGTCAGCCTCATAGTTAAGATCCAAGTACCCACTTTTGATAGAAAATTTGAAAGACTGATTGGCCTAAAATCGACAAAAGTGGTGGGAGATGGGGATTTCAGAATCAATGTAATCAAAGTGCCCCCTATAGCACGTGGGATTTGAAACTCCAAGAAATACTCCTGAATGGCCTTAAAAATAGATTTGAGTTTGTTTGAAGGAGAGAGAAGAGAGTATTTGTTGAAGTGTAAGAATGGAAGCATGAGAAAATTTCTCCTTGCTTTCCTTGGTATTTTCGGCCATGAAGAGGAGAGAAAGAGGAGTTTGAAGCCTTGGTTACCTTGGAAGAGAGAGAAGAGAATATGAATGAAATGTCAGAAATGGTTGGAGTGTGAAGTGAAAAAAAGGGTGGGTTGCCCCCTTTCTTGAGGATCTCGGCCGAAAGGAGTGATGGGGAAAAGGGAGAAGACTTTTCTTGGAGAATTATGGGAGTTGGTTGTATTAGGTGGTAGGGTTATGATGAAAGTGGGAAGAGTGTTTAAGAAGGGAAAAGAGGAGTCTTGTCCTCTTGGTTTTCGGGTGGTCGGCCTAGGGTAGGGAGGGAAAGAAAATGGTGGCGTGTCTTGTTGTCATGTAGTATAAGTAGGAGAAAATGTGATGATTAAGATAAAAATGTGTCGGATTTTGTTGTGTAGTGGAAGACAAAAGGGAAGAAAACTTTTCTTCCCACTTACATTGAGGGGGGACGTCATGGAGGAATAAGTGGGTAGAATGTAACAAAATTCCATCATTTGGTTTCTACACCATTTTTTACACTTGGTATTTTAATGTGGTATTTTCCTAACCACAATTTCTTCTTTCTTTCTTATCTTACCCACCTTATATATATATAATATGTATCATATGATTTTCTATTTTTGTCCAAAATATCAAGTCATGTCTTGCTGTCTTTTTCCTTTTATTTAAATACCCTAACTTCTTGTGTCATGTATTTTGTTTTGATTTAATTTATCCTAAGATTTAAGTTGTTACATATTCGTATTATTTTAGTTCCAATGACGAAATCGTAACATTCGTTAATGACTTCCGTCGTGTGTCGATATATCGTTTACTTTATCGTTCGGTTATTTTTCTGAGCGTTTCTAACCCCAATGCATATACTACCGATGTCCTATTAAACCCTGATTCAAAATTTTAATTCTACCGAAGTTTTACCAATAGTGCACATGAATTTTATTTTCTATTATTTTATTTCTTTTTTCTACCGACCCAGTAATGCGGGTCGTAACATTCTCCCCCTTATAAAGAGTTTCGTCCTCGAAACTTAGGGTTTACATCGATCTCATCGTTAAAAAATCAACTACTTAAATTCTATTGTCATCGTTTAATCATATATCCATCAACTTAATATACACTATCCCCAAATTTCTAATGAGTTCCCCATTACACTCACCGTACTTTGTTCCATTATAAAACTAATATTCGAAATCCATTCTTGTATATTATTGACCTTATTCGATGATCCTATCATTTTTTCTTCCAGTATTCTGCTAAATTAATATCCATCAACTTCTGATAAGATCTCTCCTTAAATTTCTATTAGAGCAAATTTATTAATCGACTTATGATATTCTACATCCTCATGCTTTTGTGCTATACCAATTCCCATACTTACTGATTTCAATTGCTAATCCTAATCCGGTCAAATCGTACCTAATATCGACCACTATGTAGTCCTGCTTACTGGAATTCAACTTATGCCTACTAATTCTAGCCAGATAATTAGACGTTCCTTAGGATTCACAATTAATCCCCGATATGTAATAACGTATTATTCCTTATCTTTACTTATTTTATCATATGCTTATCGCTATGAATTTATATCCCTATTGCGACTAATATTTTTGACCTACTCTGAAATTTTAAGCTCATCGTCTTAACACCACTATATACACCTCATATTTATGAGTATATTCAGGTCTTATATCATATGATATAAGTCATGATGATGTCAAAATTGTTGGACCGTGCACCTGTAATAAACAACACTAGAGGGGGGTGAATAGTGGTTATCAGAAATTACACTACTACCCTTGATAAAAATCCCCTTTGAAAACAGAATCTGAGACCACCTTAGATTCATAACCCGTTTTTGAAAAATTCAAAATCCTTGTACACAAATTCAAAAATTATGAAAATTTCTAAAATTTAACTTCAATGTGTTGACAAGACTCTGTCCAAAAATCAGATAAAAAGAAGATCGTTTGGCCCTTCAAACGAATAAAAAGATTCAGATGGTCAATCTGGACAAAATTGGACACTTAACCAAAAAGGTTGAACTTTATGTCAAAACACTCTTAGGATGTCTAGTTTATGTTTCCAAAAGTCCCTGACCTTGAACAATTCTTGATTAAAATAGAATTTAAGTTTTCTAAAAACTGGTCAGATTGCAACTAGATTAGAGCAGTTATCTTTAAAAGACTGAAAGACTAACTTGCCCTTGCTTAAATCAAGTGAGTCTTGTTGCAAATAAATGATAACAGTCTAAAGTGTAACTCGACCAAAAATCACAAATTTTGAAGTGTTTAGCTATTTTTTTAAAGCGTGAGAAGTTGTGTGAAAACTGCAGTGAAAAACAGGCAGAAAACAAAAATGTAGAAACAAAACAAGAACACCAAGAATTTATCCTGGTTCGGTCAATGTGACCTACTCCAGTCCCAAGGAACACCTTTCCTTGGATTTCACTATGGTATGAACCAAATTACAACAAGAACCAAGCTTGATCCTTGGGTTAAACACCAATCCTTTTCAAGACTTGGATAAACACCTTCTATGGAACACTTAGTTGCAACACCTCTACCTCCTATCGATATAGCCTTACATAATTGGCTAATCAATTTACAAATGAAGCTCAAGAGGCTTGTAGCTCTCCAACAAATGCAACAAGAACACCTTGGCTCCAAACAATGGAACAAGAATGACAAGAAGAAGAGATAGCTAGACAAATCAACTAATGCTTTCAAGAGAGCTTCAAGTGTGTTCTTCTTCTTCATCCATTGCCTCCTATTTATAGTGTGAAATGAGCCTTGGAGATAAGACCTCCAATGTGTCATCATCTTCATCATCAATGCTAAGTGTCTTCACATCATTGGTTGGTTTTGTACACTTGGCAACATCAAGCAAATGATTGGTCCACCTTGGAATCAACATGTTGGCCGAAATTTTCCACCTTGGCATGTTTTCATTATCCTTTGCAAAATAAAGATAATAAGAGAAAGATAGAATGGCATATTCCCCCAATATCCCCTCAACTCCTTAGCTTGTGAAAAGGCATGTGGGAGTTGAACAATTCAAACAAAAATCATCTCCAAGAATAGCCAAGTAGCCGTTGGCTACCAAGTCAAATTTTCTAAGTTGGCACTTTTGCCAACTAGCTCCTTTTTAGTTGTCCACTTGTCACCAAGCTATAAAATGAATTACACATCATATCCACCTATTAAATCACGTTTTTGGACCAATACATATGTATATCAACTCAGATTTTTGAAGAAGAAATCACCAAATGATAGCTAACAAGATTATGTCAACATGTAACACCAAAATTTCCATAAATTCTTTTTGTATGTTGTGATTGTTGTACCCATCGTGAAACTATTATGTACCCCAGATGTATATGAAGTGGCTTAATAAAAATCCTATTTCCCAATTACAATTTTTATATTCCAATTATTTTCTTTTCTTTTATTGGTCCTCTTAAGATAAATAATATCCTATAAGTAAATATCTAAATTATAAGTATGGATAATGCCTCATGGTGGAAATACCATTTATACCCTCCCAACCTTTCGGGAAAAAAAGACAAGAGAAAAATCGGCACATACCTAAGGGATCTAGAACCCTCTTCCCTTAATGACTCAACTATCAACCTAAAAAAGGGTCTTTCATTGATTAACTCTCAAAAGCTTAAAAATCTATTAAGTAGCCAACATTCATTTATCCCCCTACTATGATTATGTTTCAAGGATCATTGAAGAGTCTCCCCCTTCCTCCCCTTTAACACCGGACGATTACCCCTTGGAGACTCTATTGATTCTCGTTCAACTTCATAACAAGAAACCTCTATTCCATCCACTTAACACCCCTCAGGCAATATCCAAATACTTCAAGAGATTCAAACACTCAAGAAGCCTCTTGGCCGAATGTGTTCATAGAGGTACTCCAAGACCATCTCACTCAAAAATCAAGATTCTAGCTATGTAAGCAAGCCTCTTAACATCTCTTTTAATCCTAATTATGAACTTGTGAGCTCACCTTGTTCCCCATTCCTCCCCAAAAACCGTGGCATTGTATGTACCTCTAGGTTAGGAATCTTCAAGCTCCTTGCGGAGGAGTCCTTCAAGTGAACCATTCCAACACAAGCTCCATATTGGTAAGGATTCTAGACCTTTATATGTCAATTCTAACTCCCATGAAGCTTAAAATCGGATGTTCCCCTAACCCATATAAACCGTGAGCCTTAGGGAATAAAGGAGGGTGATATCTTCAAGCTCTCAAGAAGTGGTGATAGTTTGGTGGTTATGTTGCAACACTAAGCCATTTGGTAAGAAAATCTATCTGGATAGAGTTCATTTACCTTTGGATTTATGGCTAATTTTAACCCCATCTTTGACCTCAAACCTATGTACACCATGGTGAAGTAGGAGGAGATTTCAAGCTATTTGGTCCACTCTAAGCTAAGAAGGATTTTGGACTCAACAAGAGGCAAGTATACTCTAAGCTTTAATGATTTATTTAAGGAGTAATGACTTGAATGTTTATTTATAATAAGGTATGAATCTTGTATGTTATGTGCTCTATGATGCTTGAAATAGCCAAAATGTCAAGTCAAGTGGACTGTTTTGGGATCCTTTGAAAAACAGCCTTAGAAACATTTGAAGATATTAATGTGTGTTAAAATAAGGTACTATGGTCTATAATAATGTTGGTCTAATCACCCTTGATGAACTATGTTGAGAATAGTGTTAAATCGTGAGTTGTGGATGAGCATGATTGTGTGTGCTAATTCGGCCTTAAGAGGGTCCCATAGGAAATGGATGGTGTTTATTTTCTTTATTTAGGAGCATGGTTAGGACCTATTCTCATAATGATTTATGGCTTGGAAAAATTGGATACCAAGTGCTAAGTGAAGTCTATGTGTTCCAAGTGGTGCTATAAAGGCTAGAAACGAAGCTAGTCATGGTGTTGGTATTTGTGGGGTCGCTTGGTTTCATCACCGTGTGTATCTATAATAATGACCTTATAATCTAAGAATAATGCTTTGGCTATGTAATTATGTGGTTAATAGTTAAAAGGATGAAGGGGTAAAAGATGCTTGTGATAAGAGATAAAGGGTGATTTAAGAAAAAATTCCCAGAAACCGAACTATTTGAGTGTCATAATGTTTGGGATTGAAATGAACCTTGTGAATGTGCAAATGACCTCAAATTTTGTGTGCTGGTAGGCCATTATGTATATTAAGTATATATGGTGGTAGATCGATAAAAAGATTAGTTTTACAACCTTAAATGAATCTTAAGGTGAACTTGTGTAAAACAGAATTCTGGGCGTATATGTTCTGGGAAAAATGATTGTCTAACCACTTTAAATGTTTTGGATTGCCTCGAAATTTTATGGAAGTCACCTTAAAGCATGGGGTCAGACGTCTATGTAAAGAAATTGGCTAAAATCATTCATTTGAGGGGTTAACAACTGAAGTAAAGACGGGTGAACGTTTCTGGAAATCTGGATAGAATGTTGGGTCATAATATTTTGACTTGTCTTTAATTGTTTGGACATGAAGGTGATGTTTGGGCTTAAGAAAATTGTTCCCCAGTATGTTAGCTTGGATTTCCAGGTAGTATATGTGAATGATTGATGATTTAAGGACCATGAAAAGGGAATGGAGCAGGTACTACACAACAGAAAGTTCGGTTGTGCCATGCCTTGATGGAACCCGAATTTGAACCACTTATGCTTATTGGATTGTCACGAAATTTTTATGGTTGATAGCTAAGATCCTAATGTGCATGCCCATGAAAAAAGATTTCAGGGAATAAGTTGTTTGGTTGCATTTTGAGCCAAGGAAAATGAGTGCGATCTGCTGGAAATTTTTCAGCCTATGAGATTGTGCCTATGTTATGTCCTAAAGGATTTTTAAGAAAGATTCATGCCATGACTCTCATTGCATTTCATCCCTTGTATCATGTATGATCATGTGCATTACGAACATGATTTTCTCTAAGTTTCCTTATGCAAGCAAGTTATTTAGGGTCCCATGGTTTTCAAAAGAAATGCTCTATGATTTCCTTGCCGGCTAATCATGCTCATATCCCGAGCCAGACCCGAGGTTAATAGGTCTGATGACATGATATGTTCTGGACCCGAGCCAGACTTGGGGTTAATTGGTCTGATGACATGTTCTGGACCTGACCCAGGCCCGGGGTTAATTGGCCTGATGACAGTTCTTGACTCGTCCCAGACCCAGGGTTAATTGGTCAGACGATATGTTCTGGACCCGCTCAGATCCGGGGTTAATTGATCTGACACTCTGTTTTTTTATGCTTGCTTATGGGACCAAATGATGATTTTTTCATGACATGACATCATGTATTGCATCTTGCATTTTTCATGTACACTTTGCATGTTAGTAAGGGTAAGATAGGAAGTGATACGATAATTGCAAAATGGTATTACTTAAGTTATGATTAGGGTTATAACTTCTGCGGATCAAGGATTAAAGGCCCAGGTATGAATTAATGTTTGAGGTTCTTGGGGTTTTGCATTCATGTTATGATTCTTTATTTATTTCATGATGGTTTATTGTATGCTTGCTCGGTGATTTTATCACTCATACCTTTATTTTTCCCTAAAGCCCGAGACAGCCAATGTGAGTGGATCAATGATGAACCAAGAGTTCCTACCCGTAGTAAAGAAGCCGAGAGAAGATGATGCTTAAGGACTTTTGTGCCGACATGATATTTGTACTATGGACTATGTTTGGAACTTTTGGGATTTTGGTTTACCCCGTTTTGTTGGACCGATGTCTTGGACTGAATATTTTCGGCAAGCATGTTTATTTCGAGGTTTTAGTTCTGCCTAAATTTTGCTACTATGTTAAATGTTAACATAGTAGTCCCATGACTTAGTTATGGATTTTTACATGTTATGCATGACGCCTTGTACTTTCCGAAGTCAGGTACGGCGGGTGCACCGTATTCGGACGAGGTCTGGTGTGGGGCGCTACAGTGATCAATTCCACACCTTTATCACCATTAAATTATCTGTAAAATAATGATAAATATACTCCAATAACATATAGAAGAGAGTCTTCAAGAAAGAAATAGAATGTGACATCACAACTCGTCACATATCCCGCTATAGTCAATAATATCATCATGTGAGAGAAATAATATAAAGTCACCATATATTCTCAAAATAATCACAAATCAACTCCCGAATGAAGATAAGAATATAATCAAGAGATTCTTTGAGTGAAAATACCAAAACTACCCTCAAGGGTAAATGACCAAAATGCCCCTGGTGAGAGAAAACTCCAGAAATGACCCCGATGGTCAGAATAGATATAATAACACCTTTGGGATGATAAATATGATATGAATGTTTCATTGAAACATTTTCACCATGTCATGTTCCTATAAAACTCAAAATAACAATTTGCCCTTTTTGGTAAGTTGTAGAAACTTCCAAGGCACATTAGTCACAAGAAATTTATAATCATCAAAAGCACATAATATCAACACAATGAACATATACAAATCATATACAAATCAAAACAATCGATTTATCATATTTTAGAAAATATTTCTAAAAACCCTAGACATCGATGGATGGAAGTGCCTCAGCTTCAGAATCGATGTCTCACAGTGGTTTCAGGGTTGTCTCTGACCTACATCGATCGATCGAAGTGAGGGTTCAATGTACATCAATCGATTGATGTGTCTCAGGTTTAGATATCGATGTCTCACAGTAAGGTCTTGAACTTTCACTGCCTTACATAGATCGATCGATGTAAGAGATCGAAGTGCATAGATCGATCGAAGTGCAACAACCTGAGAGATCGATGTCATTTTTCTTGACGTTTTCAACTTTTAATCACATATAACACCATGTGTGATATTTTTATGCATTCACCACTTAAAATCATGACTCTGGAAAATTATCCAAACATATTTCTCTAACATGATTTTAATGTCACACACCTCTTTACTAATTGTTTATCATAAATCTACCCATTTAAACCAATTGAATTGTTTTTTGAAAACCTCACCATTTACTAGTTTTTAAACCAATTGAATTGTTTTTGGAAAACCTCACCATTTACCAGTTTTTTCATCAATTTTATACCAATTGTTTTTCAAACTCTCAATTCTCATATGTCCATGCTCTCCCTGCCCCCCTCAAATTATACTCTCCCCCTTAACCGATGCTCAAAACATATACCAATTGAAACTTAGCATATTATTCAACTCAAGTCATGACTTACCAACTAAAATCATGTTCTTATTCTATCTCCCCCTTCTTTTGCAAATCATGCAAAAGATAGAATTATGCAATGGTTTTGTAAGTCATCATACCTAACTTGGCTCGTAAGTTTTCAAAATTGGCTTGATTAAGGGGTTTGGTGAAGATATCAGCTATTTGGTGGTCAGTTCTTACATGATCTATGGTTATATCTCCATTTTGAACATGATCTCGAAGAAAATGGTATCTTACCTCAATGTGTTTGGCCTTAGAATGAAGCACCCGGATTCGAGAAAGATTGATCGCACTTGTGCTATCGCAGAAAATTGGAATCTTATTCATTTTAGTACCAAAATCACTAAGTTGTTGTTTAAGCCGAAGTATTTGGGCAGTGCATAAACTTAAGGCAATATACTCCGCTTCGATGGTAGAGAGTGCTACACTAGCTTGCTTTTTAGAAAACCAAGAGATCAAGTTGGTTCCTATGAATTGACATGTATCGCTAGTAGATTTTCTATCTAATTTGCAACCACCATAATCAGCATCGCTATAAGCGTACAGTTCCAACTTAGCGTTTCTATCATACCAAAGTCCTAAGTGAGGTGTGTGTTCAAGATATCTAAAGATCTTTTTCACTGCATTGTAATGAGATACCTTAGGAAAAGATTGAAACCTAGCACACATACGCACACTAAACATGATGTCAGGTCTTCATGCAGTTAAATATAACAATGAGCCAATCATAGACCCACAAAGTGTGTCATCAAAAGTTTACCATTTTCATCTTTGTCTAGTTTGGTGCTAACGCTCATAAGGGTAGGTGTTGGTTTCAATTCTTCAAAGCCAAACTTCTTAATCATATCATTGACATACTTAAGTTGGCTAACGTGGATTCTTTGAGGGGTTCTTTGATTTGAAGCTTTAAGAAGTAGTTCAATTCTCTTATCATTGACATTTCAAATTCTAAATTCATACATTCTTTGAAGTCCTTTACTAAGGTAGGGTTGGTTGAACCAAAGATTATATCATCTACGTATATTTGAACCATTAATTAGTCATTATCTTTTCTTCTTAGGAATAATGTGTTGTCTATGGTCCCCCTTTGATAATTATTTGCAATAAGAGAGTTTGCAAATCTATCTACCAAGCTCTTGGAGCTTGTTTCAAATCATATAGAGCCTTCTTAAGCTTGTAAACATGGTTAGGATTCTTTGGATCTTCGAATCCAGGGGGTTGTTTGACAAAAACCTCTTCTTGGATGTATCCATTCAAGAACGCACTCTTGACATCCATTTGGAAGAGTTTGATGTTGCTTAAACTTGCACTCGCAAGTAACAATCTAATTTCTTCTACACGTGCAACGGGTGCAAAGGTCTCTTAATAATCTATTCCTTCTTGTTGATTATAACCTTGTGCGACTAGCCTAGACATATTTCATGTGATATTTCCTGTTCATCCATTTTATTCCTAAAAACCCATTTGGTTCCTATTATAGGCTTGTTTTCGGGTTTAGGTACTAAGTCCCACACGTTGTTTCTTGTAAACTGATTCAATTCCTCATGCATGGCATCTATCCAAGATATATCACCTAAGGCTTCCTTTACATTCTTAGGTTCTAAGTGTGAGATTAAACTATGTCCTTCAAGTTGACTTATGTTTCTAACCCCAACACTTGGATCCCCAATGATTGATTCTTTAGGATGCCACCAATTCCTAGGTTGACTAGGTTCACCCTCATCTTGTTCAAATGTTTCATTAGTGTGAACATTATCGTATACAATTGAATTATCTTGTAAGTTAGTTGTATTATCTTCCAATTGCAAAATCTCTTCATTTATTTTATCTAAGGGTTCATGCACGTCTTGTTCAGGGGAAGTTGGTTCTAGATGATCAAGTACAGGCTCAAGTAATATATCATCATCATCAAACATATTTTCAATATTATTTTCTTGTTTATGTTGAGTTTTATCACTAACTTCAAAGCATGCATTTTCATTGAATTTCACATGTATGGATTCAATTATTTTTCTAGATGCAAGATTGTAACACATATTTGCTCTTGAGTTAGTTGAATAACCAACAAATATGCATTCAATAGACTTTTGTTCAAACTTGTCTAGATTATCCTTAGTGTCCAACACAAAGCACTTACAACCAAAAACTCTAAGATAATCTATCTTAGGTTGTCTATTATTTAACAATTCATAAGGTGTTTTATTTAATTTCTTTCTAATAGAAAGCCTATTTATTATATAACATGCACAACTAACAGCTTCAGCCCATAAAAATTGTGGTACTTTATTTTCACATAACATTGTTCTAGCAACTTCTTGAATTGTTCTATTTTTGTGTTCTACAACTCCATTGAGTTGTGGTGTTCTTGGTGGTGAAAATTCATGTTTAATTCCATATAATTAACAGAACTCGATTACATCTTTGTTTTTAAATTCTCCACCTCTATCACTCCTAATTCTTTTAGCATTTTCTTTGTAAATATTTTCAAGTTGCTTGATAAGAGTTTCGATTGCCAATTGAGCATCGTCTTTGTGTGTTAAGAACAATGTCCATGTGTATCGTGAGTAATCATCTACTATGACACACACAAAGTAATGTCCACCTAAACTTCTTGACCTACTTGGACCAAATAAGTCTAAGTGAAGCAATTCTAGTACATGACTAGTACTCACTTCATGTTTCGGTTTTAATGTTTCTTTAATGTGTTTTCCTTTAATACATGTTTCACACATTTGAAAATTATCTAAGTCTCACTTAGGCATTCTTCTAATTAAATTTTCTTAGATAATTTCTTAATGGTTTGAAATTCCTATATGACCTAATCTTCTATGCCATAAATTCACATCAAAGATCATGTGATATTAAACACTTAACCTTAGCATCTAACATATTATCTAAGGTAAGGGTGTAAATGTTATCATCTCTATTTCCTTTTAATACAATTTCTTCTTTTCATTTATTATATCACAAGAATTGGGAAGCAAAGAAACGTTATATCCGTAATCTATAAGTTGAGAAATACTTAATAAATTACAAGAAAAATTATTTACTAACAACACATTTTGTATTTGAAATGTGTTAGGGTCTCCAATTGTTCCTTTTCAAACAACTTGTCATTTGTTGTTGTCACCGAATGTTACCTTTCCTCCAGTTCTTGATATGTTCCAACTCGGTGAATAGTTTGGGATTGTCCGTCATATGCCTTGAACATCCACTATCTAAAAACCATTTAGTTTTTAGATTCTTTGACTTTGCCTCCTTCCTCTATTCCTTGCAATTTTCGTACAATGGAGACAAAGATTTAGGTACCCTTTACTTGGGTCCTTGAATGTTAGGGGCACCATCCTTGTTTATATACCCTTTGGGTATCCAAACTTGGATGTACCCTGTTTGTCACATTTTTAGCAGAGTTATAATTGGAAAAATAAGGAGAATTAGCATATACATTCCATGAAGATGCATTGTTATACATGTTGTACCTTGGTTTATATGTACTATGTTGGGGCCGATTTTGATAGCTTATGTAAGCATATGATTTTGTTTGTCATATGGTGCTATGTATGTATGTTCATATGCATTTCTATAAGACTTATATGAATGTTGCCTATATTTAGGCTCATAATAAGTTGGATGTATTTTATTATGTCTAGTTGCATTTGTATACATATAGGCATAATTTCTAGGTTGTCTAGATGCAAACTTTTTTCTAGTAGCATGTTGATATGTGTGTGCTTTTGTGGGTGCATATTGTATTTTTTCCTTTGAATAAACAAAAGAAGGAGTAGAAGTAGATGTAGCAGGCAAGGTTGATTTCGTTGTATTGTATGGTAGTTTCGTACTAAATGAAGCAAACTTAGTCTTTTATCTACTTTGTCATTTTCTTCTTCATATCCTAATCTAGTTTTATCATTTCCATATTTTTGAGATGATATAAGTGTATCTAAACATGTTTGTACCAGATTTAAATTGTTCTAACATTTCTAAGTTAGTTTAGTTGATTTAAGTTGTACTATCTCATTTTCACAACTTTCAAACTTAGTTTTTAACATACTACTTTCAGTTTTTAATGTTTGTTCATTTTTCCTATATGATTCAATTTTAATCTCTAAAGAATCAAGAGTATTAGTAGACTCTTGTTTAAAAGATTCTAATTGATCGGAAAATTCCAAGTTGGATGTCTTCAACTTGTCATTTTCTTAAATTAGTTTCTTCTTTTCTTTAGAGAGCCTCTTACAGTGAGCATGCATTCTTAAAAATTCTTTATACATTTCATCAAATGTCATTTCACTATCAGAATCATCATCAGAAGAAGAACTTATCTCGTTGGATACGAAGCAGACTTGAGCTTCCTCAGTGTCGGATTCTGAGTCGGATGAGTCGCTCCATGTGCTCACCTTCATTGCTCGTTTGCCTTTCCTTGGCTTAGTCTCTTTTGCCTTTGATATTTGTGTCTCCTTTTCTTGTTTGTTATTATTATTATTGTTGGCATTTTTCTTTGTCGGACAATCATAACAGATGTGTCCTCTTTACCACATTCATAAAATTTTAACTCTTTATTATACCATTTGTTGTTATTAGAATTATTTTTCATAGGTTAAGAAGAAGAAGAAGAAGATCGTTGTCTATCTTATTAGGACGTTTAAAAAACTTTCTAAGTTTTCTAGTTATCAATATCAAGTCATCGTCTAATTCACTATCACTATTACTATCATCATTATTTGTATGTGATTCAGTTGATTTGAAAGCGATAGACTTACCGGATGACTTAGATGATTCGGACTTCCGTTGGTTTAGTTTTACCTCGTATACTCTAAGTAAACCAATCAATTCATCCATCTTAGTGATAGACTTTGTCTCCTCGATTGCAGTTACCTTTCCCATTCAGCAGGAAGGCTTCGCAGCACCTTTTGAACCTTTTCATTGTTCGTGAATGATTTTCTTAAAGCTTCAAGAGCATTGAAAATGTTAGTAATCCTCAAATCCATAGATGTTATGGATTCGTTTGGTAACATCTTGAAAGATTCAAGCTCAGACATAATCATGTTTATTTTTGACTCTTTTACCCCACTAGTACCTTCATCTTTAATTCTAATAATTTTCACATGTCGTTTGCACTTGTGCAATTTGACACATATGCTGCTTCAGAGGTCGATAGTTCGTTTAACAGTAATTGCATAGCCTTAGCGTTCATGGATATTTTCTTTTATCTTTGGAAGACCATTTGCTTTTATATTTTTCTACTTCCTGTGTGACTCCATTAACTTGTACAATTTTCATTGGAATGTACGGCATATCTTCAACGATAGACTATAAATCAATGTCTATAGCCATTAAGAATAGCCTCATTCTAAGTTTCCAATGAACGAAATTATTTTCCATTGAAAAGAGGAGGACGTTGTGTGGACATATCTTCCAACTCACCTTTGTGAGAAACTATGGCCATTGTATGTACCTTTGGTTTGAGATTAGCAGGCGACTTTGAAATATTGTCTCTTGGCCTTGTGTTGTTTGTACGGTGTTGAATCTTGCTTCTTTGAGTAGTGTAGACCTCGCTCTGATACCAATTGTTGGACCGTGAACCTGCAATAAACACCACTAGAGAGGGGGTGAATAGTGGTTAGCAGAAATTACACTACTACCCTTGATAAAATCCCCTTGAAACAGAATCTGAGACCACCTAAGATTCAGAACTCGCTTTTGAAAATTCAAAATCCTTGTACACAAATTCAAAACTTATGAAATTTCCAGAACTTAACTTCAATGTGTTAACAAGACTCTGTCCAAAACTCAGACAAAAATAAGATCGTTTTACCCTTCAAACAAATAAAAAGATTCAGATGGTCAATCAGAACAGAATTGGGCAGGATGTTGCTGAAATTGGAAAACGTATTTCTCTTTGAATACTTAACCAAAAAGGTTGAACTTTATGTAAAAACACTCCTTAGGATGTGTAATTTATGTTTTCAAAAGGCCCTGACTTGAACAATTCTTGATTAAAACAGAATTCAAGTTTTCTCAAAACTGGTCAGATTGCAGCCAGATTGGAGCAGTTATCTTGCAAAGACAGAAAGACTAACTTTTCTTTGCTCAAATCAAGTGATTCTTGTTGCAAATGAAATCTAACAGTCTGAAGTATAGCTCCACCAAAAATCACAAATTGTGAAAGTGTTTAGATATTTTTTCAAAACGTGAGAAGTTGTGTGAAACTGCAGTGAAAAACAGGCAGAAAACAAAAATGTAGAAACAAGACAAGAAAACCGAGAATTTATCCTGGTTCGGTCAATGTGTCCTACTCCAGTCCCAAGGAACACCTTTCCTTGGATTTCACTACGGTACGAACCAAATTACAATAAGAACCAAGCTTGATCCTTGGGTTAAACACCAACCCTATTCAAGACTTGGATAAACACCTTCTGTGCAACACTTAGTTGCAACACCTCTACCTCCTATTGATGTAGCCATATAGAATTGGCTAATCAATCTTACAAATGAAGCTCAAGAGGCTTGTAGCTCTCCAACAAATACAACAAGAACACCTTGGCTACAAACAATGGAACAAGAATGACAAGAAGAAGAAGATAGCTAGACAAATCAACTAACGCTTTCAAGTGAGCTTCAAGTGTGTTCTTCTTCTTCATCCATTGCCTATTAATAGTGTGAAATGAGCCTTGGAGATAAGACCTCCAATGTGTCATCATCTTCATCATCAATGCTAAGTGTCTTCAAATCATTGGTTGGATTTGTACACTTGGCAACATCAAGCAAAATGATTGGTCCACCTTGGAATCAACATGTTGGCCGAAATTTTCCACTTTGGCATGTGTTGATGATCCTTTGCAAAATGAAGATAATAAGAGAAAGATAGAATGGCATATTCCTCCAATATCCCCTCAACTCCTTGGCTTGAGAATATGCATGTGAGAGTTGAACAATTCAAACAAAAATCATCTCCAAGAATAGCCAAGTAGCTGTTGGCTACCAAGTCAAATTTTCCAAGATGACACTTTTGCCAACTAGCTCTTTTTTGGTTGGTCCACTTGTCACCAAGCTATAAAATGAATTACACATCATATCCACCTGTTTAAATCACGTTTTTGGACCAATACATATGTATATCAACTCAGATTTTTGAAGAAGAAATCACCAAATGATAGTTAACAAGATTATGTCAACATGTAACGCCAAAATTCCCATAATTTCTTCTTGTATGTCGTGATCATTTCCACACCTTTATTACCATTAAATTCTCTGTAAAATGATGATAAATATACTCCAATAAACTATAGAAGAGGGTCTTCAAGAAAGAAATAGAATGTGACATCACAACTCGTCACATATCCCGCTATAGTCAATAATATCATCATGTGAGAGAAATAATATAAAGCCACCATATAATCTTCAAAATAATCAAAACTCAACTCCATAATTAAGATAATAATATACTCAAGAGATTCCTTGAGTTAAAGTACCAAAAATACCCTCATAAGTAAAATGACCAAAATACTCCCAGGAGTAAAATGACCAAAATACCCCTAGTCTAAGAAAACTCCAGAAATGACCCCGATGGTCAGAAATGAATATAATAACACCTTTCTCATGATAAATATGATACGAATAAGTCCTTGAAGTATTTCCACCATTTCATGTTCGTACAAAACTCAAAATATCAATTTTGCCCTTTTTGGTAAGTTGTAGAAACTTCCAAGGCACATTAGTCACAATGCATTTATAATTATCAAAAACACATAATAATCACATAATGAACATATATAAAACATGTACAAATGAAAAAAATCACTTTATCACATTTTAGAAAAATATTTCTAAAAACCCTATACATCGATCAATCGAAGTGCCTCAGCTTCAGAGATTGATGTCTCACAGTGAGTTTCATGATTTGTCTCTGACCTACATCGACCGATCAAAGTGAGGGTTCGATGTACATCGATCGATCGATGTGTCTCAGGTTTAGAGATCGATGTCTCACAGTAAGGTCTTGAACTTTCACTGCATTACATAGATGGATCGATGTAAGATATCGAAGTACATAGATCGATCGAAATGTAACAACCTCAGAGATCGATGTCATTTTTTCTTAACTTTTTCAAATTTTAATCACATATAACACCATGTGTGACATTTTTATGCATTCACCACTAAATATCATGACTTTGATAATTATCCAAACACATTTCTCAACAAAATTATAACGACACGTTACAAGGTCATAAACCGAAAATTGTCGTATCGGGTGACTATCGAAACTTCACCAACGTGTCACGTACTTGCCATAGAAAGATAGCCAGTCCATATACATAAATATAGCCAAACATTTCATGGCTTATATGTTAATATCAGCCACTAAATCATTCCATATTGGCACACACAAATCACCCACAATTTATGCTAAATTTGTGGAGAATTCAAACTCAACTTCATTAGTACACATGGGCGTTTTCTACTAGGAAATTGTAGCTGAATATACACTTCATTTATGTATATTATGTGTGACATAATATATATTAAATGTGTAAGAAGTTTGAATTTAATCGGAGAGAAAATCGCGTAATCGACGAAAGTCGAAAAATTCGGTTTTCTACGAACATACACACATGGTACGTTTTTTAGGCATAGATGTAACATGTATCTAGACACTTTTTTACATATTTAAAACATGTTAAGTGTTCTAAAAAATTCAAAATAGGGCTGATTTTTATTTACCATATATATGTAAATATTGTGCATTATTTGACAAAGCTTACTGAAATGAAATTTCAGCACATGCCCATTCATTCTAAACGCCTATTTCATATTGATTGGAGCCTAGGTGGAGCTTATTTGGCATTTCAATTAGTGCAGGACATGCCACACAAGATTGGTGACATTGAAGAGGGCACCACACAATGAAAGATTTCAAAATACAACACATGCTGAAAATTTTCAGCAGATGCTCATAGTTGCCGTTTTTATTCCCTTAATGCACCTCAAATTTGTCTCCCAAATTCAAGGGATTGAATGTGATAGTATGGTAATATTTTGAATACATTTGAGCACATGTTCTATGAGTTTTTTTGTGAATTTATAGCTCATTAAAGGATGCCAAGGTGGACCAATCAACAAGTGACAAGTAAGCAAGGTCAAGTCATCCTTCCAATCATATTGAGCCAAGTAAGCCGGATGGTGTCATCTCTATACAAGGAAATCTTCCAAGGGCATTAAAGAGAATTCTCAAGAAGGAAGAGGCCCTAAAGGGGGCGGCCAAGTGAGCATAAAAGGAAGAGAATAGTGCAAACAAGGCTAAGGCTACAACTCACTTTCTCTCAAGTGCAAGAAGCTATACTACTTTCTTCTTCTCCTTTTCTTTCTTCTTCTCCTTCTATCAAGCCTATTGTTCATATATTCTATATATTATATAGGCTTCGAACATACCAGTCACACTTGTTCATTGTTGTAAAAGGTTAATCAAGGTGTGATCAAACCTTCATTCGATTGGGGGTGGTGTCTGTGATTCGTTTGTTCGATTGTATTGATTGTAAAAGGGTGGAGTTAGTGTTTAACTCCAGTCACCCTTGTGGTAAGGTATTTATTGTTTTAGTGATAACAGAAGAAGGTGTCCTCGAAGATTGGAGTAGGTTGATTTAACAGAACAAGTATAAAATCCTTGGTTGTTCTTACTTTACTGCACTTTACTTTCAGTTTTCAGTTTTCTCAATTGAGTTCGTTACAATTGTAAAATAGTAAACGATTTTTAAAAATTATAAAAGTTTGCAGAAACATATCCACATATCCTATCTTTCATTTGGCGCAAGTTTCAACTCATTTGGATAAGTATAAGTCAGTCAAACGTGAATAGTTCTGAGACTAGTGCAATCTGATTTTCAGATTTGCAAAGGTTGAGAACATCAGCGTGGTTGACATACTTCCCAAAGTAATTTTCAAAACCTGTTTCAACCCACTAAAACAAATATCTCAAGGGTCTTTTCATAAAACTTTCAGACCATTTGGAGTCACCAATTGATAGGAATAAATTTGTTAAGTCGGAGTACAGTTTCTGGCAGATTTGCGCAATCTGACCAACAATGTATTTTCAAGGGGTTTGGAGTGGAGTTTTAATTTGAAATTTATTTGACTCACTTATAACATCTGAAAGTTCATTCTCACCAAATTTCAGAATTTTTGGAGGTCTACAACTAGGTCTTTTGATTATTTCAAATCAGGATCTGAAAACAGAAACTGTTTTCAGAAGGACGTTTTTGGTCCAAAAGTTTTTTAAAAACTAAATTTCCACACCTATTATTCAACCCTCCCCCCTTCTAGTAGTGCTATACCGGTCCTAC
Source organism: Eustoma russellianum (assembly GCA_036186865.1). Taxonomy (NCBI): domain Eukaryota; kingdom Viridiplantae; phylum Streptophyta; class Magnoliopsida; order Gentianales; family Gentianaceae; genus Eustoma; species Eustoma russellianum. The sequence goes on along the minus strand of AP025070.1, from coordinate 26,939,035 downwards.
AGTAAAAAAATAATACTACATAAATAAGAACATAACGAATCGCGTCTCCAATTTAATACATAAAATGAATAACATAAAGATAAATAAATAACATGTAACATGTATATCTCTGTCAAGTAAACATTCTATAATATCAAGTCTCTATACGAGCCATGTAAATACGATATTCCTATAGTGCGATACCTTTAAAACAATGTCATAAAATTTTCTATATGCCATAAAACTTTCCATATACTGTACGATAAACATCCTGTCATATCCATATTATGTAATCTGTGTGTACATATCATTTCCATAAAACATCTATAAAGCATGTCATGTCATATGATGTCTATAGCACTTATCATACGTAAGAACAGTACCGCATGTGTAGCGCCCCGCACCCCGGCCCAGCCGGATATGGTGCGCCCGCCGTACTTCACTACGGAGAGTACCAGGCGTCGATCCATAACATGTCGTAGTCCATGACGGACTTTCATGCTTACACGTCAACAAGCAAGCGAAACCGTGGCAGAATAAAACTTTAAATTAAAACGTCTATGAAATCATCATCAGTTTTACAACCCAAATCATTAAAGTACGGAAAATTCTCATAAGTAATTGTTTCCATCACAACATCATAAAATGTTCATCGATCACAATAATCTCGTCATGTCTCCTAGGCCATCCATCTCTCGCACGCCCTTGCGGGTAAGGAGCCCTAGGTTCATCTTCAATCCATTCTACTTTGTTCCCTGCAGCCTCTGGGAGAAAAAATAGGGGGTGAGTGACAAAGTCACCAGCAAGTAAACTATAAATAACCGTGAATTAAATGGAAAGTACATACAAGAACTGAACCCCAAAATTCAGTTAGAAGCATACCTGGCTTTCCATCCAATACCCGTCAGTGATCAATACACAATGTATCAAAGATCATAACTTAACCGAGATCGTAACTTGTTAAAGAACATGACTTATAAAAGATCGTAACTTATCAAAGGTTGTCACTCAATAAGATCATAACTTAGGAGCTACCAAGTCATAACAACTTAGTCTAAGTATCACGTACCTTTATTTGATGACTCATTAAATGCAAAATGCATGGGTATGTACATGTGATGCATCATGACAAAAATGCAGATAAGATCCTTCGTTCTTTTTCTTCAAAACATCATCGTCAAGAAACAATAGAGTATTCAGATCTATTCACCCGGATCTGAGGCGGTCACTTCTTCCCTTCGAATCTATTATTCTCGGATTCGGAGCGGTAACGTCATCACTTATCAGGTCTATTCTCTCCGGGCCTGAACGGTCGATATCAGGTCTATTCTCTTCGGGCCTGAACGGTTTATATCATCAGATCAATTAACCCTAGATCTGGAACGGGTCTTTACTGTCCAGGAAAACACACACACGGTACCGGTGGGAAGCGTTCTTTGAAATCTATTCTTTAAAAAACACTTTTTCATCTTTCTTTCATAAAAAATCAGTTCCATAGATCATGTAAATGACGATGATGCAATGTATAGCATGTACTATGCAATTCATGATGTAATGCGTTACATACACACATACGTACAACTTATTCCTTAGGCTGGAAAAATTTCCAGAATTATCAATCCATACACACGGCCTCAATCCCTCGTGGTTTAGGCCCACTATTATGAGTTCTTGTCATACATATGCATAAGAGTGTCTTATCTATTCGTAATATAGTTTTCGTGATGATACGAGACATGTAAGACACTTAATTTATTTAATTACGAAACAAGGGCTGCTGAATTTCAGCATTGCAACGCCCTTTCTTTTACCTTCCACATAAGCCATTAAGCTTCATTTAATTTGGGCCAACGCTGGGAAACTGCTGTAGGTTTACCAAAAATTAGTGATCATAAGCCCAAACCATATAACTAAGCCTAAGCCCATTAAAACTAGGCCTTACAACAAGTTCCATAATTCTGCTCAAAATTCCAGATTAGTCACGTCATCTTAACCTTGATGGTTACCCTTTTAAAATAACCTTGCTAAGTTAAGTGGTTTACATGAAAACACTTATATATGTCTTAAGTAATTGCCATGAATGTAGCGCCCGCACCCCGGCCCAGCCGGATACGGTGCGCCCGCCGTACTTCACTAAGGAGAGTACTAGGCGTCGATCCATAACATGTTGTAGTCCATGATAAAATACATGGACGTTCGTGCTTACACGTCAACAAATAAGCGAAACCGTGGCAGAATAAAAACTTCAAATTAAAAACGTCTACGAAATCATTCTCAGTTTTACAACCCAAATCATAAATACGGAAATTCTCAAAAGTAACTGTTTCCCATCACCATTACATAAAAAGTCCTCGATTACAACCAACTCGTCATGTCTCCTAAGCCATCCATCTCTCGCACGTCTTATGGGTAAGGGACCCTAGGTTCATCTTCAATCCATTCTACGTTGTTCCCTGCAGACTCTAGGAGGAAAAATAGGGGGTGAATGACAAAGTCACCAGCAAGTAAACCATAGGCAATCATGCATTAAATGGAAAGTACATACAAGAACCGAACCCCAAAAAATTTCGGTTTTAGAAACATACCTGACCTCCATCCAATACCCGTTAGTGATCAACACTTAATGCGTCAAGATCATAACTTAAGCAAGATCGTTACTTAAAGAAACATAACAATAAAAAGCTGCAACTTGCATAAGTTCGTAACATATCAAGGATCATCACCTAATAAGATCATAACTTAGGAACTACCAAGTTATAACAACTTAGTCTAAATATCATGTGCCACTACACGATGACTCAATAAATGTGACATGCATGCATATGTACGTGTGATGCATCATGATAAAAATGAGGATATGATCTTTTGTGCCTTTCTTTCAAAACATCATGGTCAAGAAAACAATAGAGTGTTCAGATCTATCTTCCCGGTTCTGAGGCGGTCACGTCTTCCCTTCGAATCTATTATTCCCGGATTTGGAACGGTAACGTCATCAGTTCAGATCTATCTTCCCGGATCTGAGGCGGTCACGTCTTCCCTTCGAATCTATTATTCCCGGATTTGGAACGGTAACGTCATCACTTATCAGGTCTATTCTCTCTGGGCCCGAACAATCCATATCAGGTCTATTCTCTCCGGGCCTAAACAATCAATATCATCAGATCAATTAACCTTGGATCTGGGCGGGTCCTTACTGGCCAGGAAATAGACACGGTACCGGTGGAAAGCGTTCTTTTAAAACAGAATCTTTTCTTTAAAAAACGCTTTTCATCTTTCTTTCTCATAAAATCACTTTCATGAATCAAGTAAATGGCGATGATGTAATGTATGACATGCACTATGCGACTCGTGAACAAATACATCATAACATGCATGCACAGACTTGTCATTTAAGCTGGGAAACTGTCCAGCAATCACATTCTGTTCATACAGCCACGTGCTAATCAACTCGTGCTCATTTTCATAAGTTCATGCCATACACATGCATAATATAGTCTCAGACTCATACCATAAAAATTTTTGTAACAATCCGAAAAGTCTAACGACCTCAAAACATCATACTATCATCAATGGTACTGCTGAAATCAGCAGGGCAGTACCGCTTTTCCTCAGTTTCATGGGTCATAAAACCCTATTCATTTTAATCCATCACCTGAAAAATATAGCTAACTAACCAAGGAACGATATTCATAAGGCCAAACATCACATTCAAGCTTACATGAGCAAGAGCAAAGCCTTACAACTTAAGACATTAAACTGTCATGTTTTCCAGTTTTGTACAACTAACTTTAACTCAGTTGTTAATCATTGAAATGGTGGTTCTATGCTGGTTTCTTTACATGAACATGTACATATATGCCTTAGGTAATTACCATAAAAATTCCAAGGCATTCCAATAAGTTTAAGGGGGTCAACTAATTACTTTCTCCCAGCTAGGTACATGCTGAATCTGAAATGACCCGTTCTACCACGAATTTTCATTGTGACCAAACCACAATTCTTTTTACTAAATTCTAACTCACAGATGTCATACACACGGCAAACTATCATCATACCAAAAATCAGCTTATTTGCACATTCCTAAGGTGCACTTTCGAGCCTCACAACTTACCACTCAAAACTGTTCTGTTCTAGCAACTCTGTTTGACCAGTTTTACCAAAAACTTCATTAAGGATAATCCACAACTTCTTTTACCAAAATTCAAAATCACACGTTTCATAAACACATAAGGATATTAGATTACCAAAGATTAGCCAATTTGAATATTCCTAAGGTCCATTTTCAGGGCGTACAACATACCACATAAAACTGTTCAGCTCCAGTACTACTGTCTGAGCAGCTCCTACTAAAAATTATACTCTGGTCAATCCCCATATCCTTTTACCAAAATTCCAACTCACACATTATTACACATATGAGGCTATCATCATACCAAAAATTAGTCAATTTGGACCTTCCTAAGGTTCATTTGCAGGTCGTTAACATGTTACATGAAGCTGTCCTGCTCCAGTACTTCTGTTTTACCAACTCTTACTAAAAATTTCATTAAGGACAAACCACAACTCCTTTTATTGAAATTCCAGCTCAAACATTTCATAAACATATAAGGCTAACAGCATACCAAAAACTAGCCAATTTGAACACTCCTAAGCTTCGTTTTCAGGTCACACAATTAGCTACACAAATCTGTCCAGCTCCAGTAGTTCCAGCACTTCTTCACTTTTATGGTTCAAGCATTTCCAACCAACTTCATTACTTAAAATTGACTTTAATATCCATTAAACATAAACGTCAACATAATGTTTACAAGCCTCATAACATGCTTTAAACCATAAATAAACTGTTTATGAATCATATCAAAACAGTCACACACATTCATACAACAAAACATTTGCTCATACCATCACTTTTCTTATAACAACTAATTTTCATGTCTTGTACTTAGCATCTTTAACTTAGATTCATAGCCTAATAAGGACTAGCCATTCAAGTATGCACTTCACAAATAAGGCAAGATTGGCTAGAGTATACTTGACTCTTTGACCCTTAGAGCTTTTCCTTAGCATGAGCCTTGGTTTAAAATGGAGTGAAGTCTTCCTTCAACTTCACATATAGCCCACGCTTTGGAAGAAGAAATAGAAAGAAAATTAGATATTATCTTTAAGTGGAAACACAACTAAAGTGAGGCCATGATTCTCTTACCATAATAAACTTGAATAGAGCTAGAGATGAATCCACCCACCAAGAGATTAGCTTCTCTTAGTATCTTGCAAAACCTTCTCCTAGTGACCATTTGAGTGTCACGTTTTTTTGGCAAGACAAGAGGGATACCAATGTGAGTTTCATTCTTTGAGACATAGAATTCACTTAGAATGCTTAGCATGTACTTACCTAGATGAATTATTGGAGCTTGAAGATGGTTCTTGGACCTCTTCAACTAGCCGTATACCCCAAATGGACAAAGAGGGAAGTCTCTTGCTCCATTGTGACCTCTTGAGAGTTGAGTGTTCTAAAATTGTTTTGGAGAAAATTTTTCTTCCCTTTGCTAGGAGTGCAGTCGTGGGTTATGTTGAGGGGAAAGGAGTTTACCATAGCTTAGTTAGGCTGACTAGAATTAATTAGCCTTGGTTACTTTTACCCAACCAAGGTTACTTTGTGTCAACTATAGTTACTTTATGTCAACTATAGTTACTTTATGGCTAACCTAGGTTACTTTATCCAACTAGAGTTACTTCTTTAACCTTGTAGTAAATATTAAGTAACCATGGTAATCTTCTTGGTCAACCATGAAGGGGCGGTTTTTTCTTAGGCTTGGGTGACCCTTTACCATGCTTAATTTTTCTTATATGAAGAGTTATGTGGATAATTGTCCTCTAATTAATTGATAATTTCCCCTTTTCTTGTTTTAAAATAAATTAGGAAATTCTTAATTCCTCATGGGTAAAGGGCCGAAATTTTTGTAATAGTTGAGGGAAAAATTGTCCACTACTTACAACTCATTAGTTTCCATTTTGGGCTTATTTTAAGAAGGCCCTTAAGATTAACCTCTCCTATAATATGGAAAAAAACCCCTTCAAGGCCCCTTTTTATGCCTTGTGGCCGAATTTTCTTGAGCCTTTGGGAGTGAATTGGCCACTTCATATAGTCCATAACTCACGTTTGAATTGATTATATCATTTGCTTATCATCCTAAAATAAAAGAATCACTAAGGAAACTTAGTGAAAGGCACTTGAAGGATACCACTTATTAATTTACTCATACGAGTCTTCAAGTACAATATAACTTTTCATCGGGGTACAACAAGGAAAGTTTCGCGGGAATTATAATATCGTAAAAGGGGTCATTCATTCTTCTTCCCAAAACCGTTACATGCTGAATTCTGCAGTGACCGATTTACTATAAATTTTATTATGACCAAACCGTACATCCTTTTCAAAAATTACAGCTCTCAAACTTAGTAAACACATACGGCTAGTATTCTGCCAAAAATCAGCCAAATTGCATATTCCTAGGGTCCGTTTCCGGGATATTCATTAGGTCACATGAAAGCTGTTCAATCCAGTAATTTCCATGCATGACCAGTTTTAGTAAAATTTCCGTTTTAAAAATAATCCGTAACTCCTTTTAGCAAAATTCCAACTCTCATAATTACTATACACATAGGGCTAGTGTCTTTTTAGGTCCTACAAACACCGCATCAAAATCTTCCCTACTCCAGCAATTCCACTTTTTGTCACATTTCCTTACTAAAAGATCTTAATTGCATTGGTTGGCTTAAACACCTTATTATTCATCAAACACACCTTTAGCATGTGGATTTACAGGTTCTAACACATTAAAAACATCACCTACACATATCCTCAAAACAGCTTGAATGATACGTATGTCATTCTTTGGGCCATGCACATCATGTTCATAACAAAATCAATTCTTGGTATCATTGGTGCATCACACCCTAACCCCCCCAAACAGCCCGTTTATACGCATGCAAAGGCAAAAATACTATCTCCATGATGAACATGTTAAACTTAACACAAAAAGCATACATCTTGATCATACTTTACCCCACTAACTACAAATCCTTACAAAGCTATACCTATTTTTTCCCTCTTCCATCCAACCGTCCCCCATACATGCAAAGGAGGAGATTTTTGTCACATTCATCCTAGATTTATCACATATCCATACTTAAAATAACAAAGATCCCACCTTTGGAGCAAAGCTCATACATGCAAGCCATATACCCTAGGGCGAAAGTTTCATGGATCAAAACTTAGCATTTCACCTCTAAGATTAAATCTTAAAGACATCTAGACATTCAAACATGCACTTTCACATTCAAGCCACAAGTATGTATAGTGTACTTGCCTTCATAGTCCTTAGATCTTGCTTGAATTTGTTGGCACAAGAAGTACTTCCTCTCACCTTTTCCTATTTACACACGGTTGTTGGGTGGAAATGTTTGTTAGCCACTTCTTTAATTACATAATACAACTAAGTTGAGGGTTAGATAGTCTTACCATTTGCATCTTGAACGGGTTGAGAGGAGTCCAATCTCACTAAGACACTACCTTTGTTCGGTGTCTTGAAAACCTCCACCTAGCCGTGAGATTCACGGTTTTGTCAAGGAAGAAGATGCCATATGAGCTTCATCCTTTAAAGTGTGAACTCACTAAAGATCATTAATGTTTGTCTTACCTAGACAAGACTTGAGTGTGAAGTGGTTCTTGGACCTCTTGGCTCAATGCCCAGCCGGTTACCTTGAGGGAAAAGAAGGAATAATTCTTGTTCTTGGAGTAGTATCTTGGATATCAATTACTTAAGAAGATGTTAAAAAGGTTTCTGGTTAAAAGGAGGGAAATTAATCCTTCTTGGGTAGGGGTAACCGACGGCCCTAATCATGAGGGAGGGGAGATGCCTCTTTAAGTGAGTAACTCTCTTAAATACCTAACTACATTTTGCTTTTGAGGTTCCTTAATAGTCTTGAATTAAATCACTTACCTCATAAGGCCTTATGGCCGAAATATTGGTGGTTTCACCTATACATGTATGATGACTAATTCCCATCTTTTCCATGACCCTGGCTTACCCTCCTTCGTATTCATATTCATATATTTATAAATAATTACTTGTATATGTAGGTTGGTGTATTTTCCATATACTGTCCTTTGAGTAAACTTTTCACCGTACTATAATCCATTAAGCCATTTATTACATGGTAGTTTCCACTCTATACTATACATGTACACGTATATATATGAGTCCATACATGTCCGGTGCTCTATACAAATGTGTCATGTAACCTACTCGCACCAAGTTGAATTTGCTAGACCCTAAAAGTTGCTATAGTTAATGATAAAGTTCCTCTTGTCTTCCTTCAAGAGGATATCCGGCGGCCATAATGGTGATGGAAGGAGAAAGTTCCTCATGTATAAGACACCATTATGACATTCATTAAAGGCTTAATTATGCCCAGCTTTTTGGGTTTGTATGAGGAAGCTTAACCCACTAGTTTTTCCTTAAGACCTCATGGCTGAAAACATATGTGTGTGTATTTAATTCAATTGCATCTTATCCATGATTCATAGCATACCCATTTTCCTATCTTAATATATATATATATATTCACACACACACACACACGTGTTTGTGTATTTTTTAATTCTCCATAGAACCATAATCCTTTAAACCACTTATTACCTTGTAGCACAAAATGTAACGTATACATATATATATATATATATCCATATTCGTCCAATACCACATATATATAGGAATATATCATGTAAGCCTACTCTTAATCAAGTTTGAAGTTGCTAGCCCAAAGGTAGCTAGAATTAATATTAAAGTTCCCTTCTTAATTCTTAAGTCAATTACTATTGTGGTTAAAGAGTGCCATGGACTAACCATGGGTTTGAACCTGGTGGTTTGGGTTGTCATTAGTGCCCTCATTAATCTTGAGTCACTTTTGAGGAAATTTAATGAGAAAGCTACTAGGAGATAATTCTTAATACCATCTTGATCCCTAATCCATCCTTCCATTTCTCTTACGGTTTCTAAGGGAGTTTTAAGGGTTACATACCCTTGTTAACAACATCACATTGTGAATACATTATGCCTACTATCTTGTGTGATTGCTTTAGTAAGCAATTAAGAGGGGTAGCTACCTTTTTCGAGTAATAAAAGGCCTCTTAATATCCCCCCTTTACCTGGTGGCTAGAAAGGGAGAGGTGTTTTTTTTTCCCTCTTTTCATCTTTTAAACCCTTGATTAGTAGAACCCTTAAATGCTTTTCATGATTTCTAACAAGGGTTTGTGGCTTGTAGTAAAAGTAAACTCCACTACGTATACCCATCCTCATAGGCCGAATTTCAAGTAGTAAAAAAAATATTTCAGCAACTCACTTGCTTCCTAGTTATACTTTGGGGTAATATGCTGTTTTCCTCTACTGATGAAATAAACATGAGTGAGGCCAAATATGCTTCATTCGAAATATCGTTCTAATTTTGGGGGGTACAACATTCTCCCCCCTTAATATAAGTTTCTCCTCGAAACTGGAGCTAGTAGGGTATATGCTTCCATGTTTCCTTATACCTTTTCATGGCATTTCCGATATCCTTCTTTCCTCTACAATCCGTTATTTCTTTAACAGGGCAAGAACTGGATAAGATAGCGGTACCTACTAGATCATTTAAGGTCCTACGCCATACCAGTCCTTACTGGACAGTAACGTCACCGCTTAGAGTGTGTTATGCAATCCCCATCGTATCACAATTATCATACTCGATCTCTCCAATGGTCTTGTGACGTTTCCTTCTCATATATTTCATCACCCTACATCATTCTATGAATTTACTTCTAGGAACATTCCTTCATACCAAATAATTAGCACTTATAGGTTCCCCGGTCCTTATACAACTCTTAGTTGTTTATCCTGTCCATTCATCACTGCTTAGGTAGAAATCTTTCTTTAAGGTTCCCTATCACACTTCTTTATGATTACTCTTACTTGGAAAATAATCAAGGTAAAACATAAGTACTCTAGGCTGGAAAATCTGATGTACCTGTTGGTGGTTTGGATGTTCCAAGAAAATCCTTGGGTGCATCATCCTTCGATCCATATTAGCGCCCCTGGTCATTTCGTTGTTAGTTCCATAAGGATACGCCTGCCACCTTCTACCTCTTTTCTTCATATGCTCATTCAGTCTCTTTCGTTCCTCCATTATCTTAATATCGCGCTCAGCTTTATAGCAATCCCTTAACAGTCCATCAAAGGACCTTGGGTGAGCCTTATTCAACCGGGGTCCTAATCTGAAAACTTATACAGTGCATAAATCTGGTTATCTTCCACTTTTCGTCATCCATAACTAGGGGAGCGTATCGTCCTAGCGTCATAAATTGACAGACATATTCTGAGATGTTGGTGTTTGGTTCTTGTTTTAGTGTGTCAAAGTCTTCAATCCTCTCTACGACCAAGTCCAGTGAGAGGAGAGCCCCCACAGAACTCCTCTAGAAATCTTGCCCATACTATTAGTCGTGGCAGTGGCCGGATATTTGTTCTCCACCACCGGCCAGCCTTACCTATCAGGAATGGCCGGATTATTCATGCCCTTGTCTCATCCGACACCTTCACCCACCGAAGCCTACCCTCAACTTCGTTCAACCACCGCTCTGCCTCCTCTGGGTTAGCCTCCCCGTCAAACCTTGGAATTTGTGTTTTAGACAGCTGTCGATAATAAAATCCAATGCTTCCTGGGGGTGATAGTGGTGATTCTAGCATTACCGGTTTGTGATGTCATCTGCACCACACAGCATCGGTTTTATTCGAAGTCATACCGAGATAAGAGACAAGATTTAACTTGTAACTCAATGAAAATCCTCAGTGCCATGTAAATAGATATAATATGGATCACATTCCATAAAATGTCATAAACAAAGGTTTATCATTAAATCGACACTCTAACTTCCAGTCTAAGTCACCCAAGTCTAAGGTCAACTCTCATCTAGGATCAAGACTTAGATCTAAGATCAGACTTAGTTGACTATGATCATAACTTAGTTCTATATTCTGTCCGGATCTGGAGCCTCAGCTCTGATACCACCTGTAGCGCCCCACACCCCGGCCCAGCTGGATACGGTGCGCTCGCCGTACTTCACTACGGAGAGTACCAGGCGTCGATCCATAACATGTCGTAGTCCATGACGGACTTTCATGCTTACGCCTCAACAAGTAAGCGAAACCGTGGCAGAATAAAAACTTTAAATTAAAACGTCTACAAAATCATCATCAGTTTTTACAACCCAAATCATAAAGTACGGAAAATTCTCATAAGTAATTGTTTCATCACAACATCATAAAAAGTTCATCGATCACAATAATCTCGTCATGTCTCCTAGGCCATCCATCTCTCGCACGTCTTACGGGTAAGGAGCCCTAGGTTCATCTTCAATCCATTATACTTTGTTCCCTGCAGCCTCTGGGAGGAAAAACTAGGGGTTGAGTGACAAAGTCACCAGCAAGTACACTATAAATAACCGTGAATTAAATGGAAAGTACATACAAGAACTGAACCCCAAAATTCGGTTTAGAAACATACCTGACTTTCCATCCAATACCCGTCAGTGATCAATACACAATGTATCAAAGATCATAACTTAACCGAGATCGTAACTTTTTAAAGAACATGACTTATAAAAGATCGTAACTTATCAAAGGTTGTCACTCAATAAGATCATAACTTAGGAGCTACCAAGTCATAACAACTTAGTCTAAGTATCATGTACCATTATTTGATGACTCATTAAATGCAAAAATGCATGGGTATGTACGTGTGATGCATCATGACAAAAATGCAGATAAGATCCTTCGTTCTTTTCTTTCAAAACATCATCGTCAAGAAATAACAGAGTATTCAGATCTATTAACCCGGATCTGAGGCGGTCACTTCTTCCCTTCGAATCTATTATTCTCGGATCGGAGCCGGGGTAACGTCATCACTTATCAGGTCTATTCTCTCCGGGCATGAATGGTCGATATCTGGTCTATTCTCTCCGGGCCTGAACGGTCCATATCATCAGATCAATTAACCCCGGATCTGGAGCGGGTCCTTACTGTCCAGGAAACACACACACGGTACCGGTGGGAGGCGTTCTTTGAAATCTATTCTTTCAAAACGTTTTTTCATCTTTCTTTCATAAAAAATCAGTTCCATAGATCATGTAAATGACGATGATGCAATTGTATAGCATGTACTATGCAATTCATGATGTAATGCGTTACATACACACATACGTACAACTTATTCCTTAGGCTGGAAAAATTTCTAGAATTATCAATCCATACACACGGCCTCAATCCCTCGTGGTTTAGGCCCACTATCATGAGTTCTTGTCATACATATGCATAAGAGTGTCTTATCTATTCGTAATATAGTTTTCGTGACGATACGAGACATGTAAGACACTTAATTTATTTAATTACAAAACAAGGGCTGCTGAATTTCAGCATTGCAACGCCCTTTCTTTTACCTTCCACATAAGCCCATTAAGCTTCATTTAATTTGAGCCAACTTTGGGAAACTGCTGTAAGTTTAGCAAAAATTAGTGATCATAAGCCCAAACCATATAACTAAGCCTAAGCCCATTAAAACAAGGCCTTACAACAAGTTCTATAATTCTGCCCAAAATTCCAGATTAGTCACGTCATCTTAACCTTGATGGCTACTCTTTAAAATAACCATGCTAAGTTAAGTGGTTTACATGAAAACACTTATATATGTCTTAAGTAATTGCCATGAAAGTTTCGCGGAATTATAATATCGTAAAAGGGGTCATTCATTCTTCTTCCCAAACCGTTACATGCTGAATTCTGCAGTGACCGATTTTACTATAAATTTTATTATGACCAAACCGTACATCCTTTTTCAAAAATTACAGCTCTCAAACTTAGTAAACACATACGGCTAGTATTCTGCCAAAAAATCAGCCAAATTGCATATTCCTAGGGTCCGTTTCCGGGATATTCATTAGGTCACATAAAAGCTGTTCAATCCAGTAATTTCCAGCATGACCAATTTTAGTAAAATTTCCGTTAAAAATAATCCGTAACTCCTTTTAGCAAAATTCCAACTCTCATAATTACTATACACATAGGGCTAGTGTTATGCCAAAATTAGCTAAATTGAATACCTCTAAAGTCTCTTTTCAGGTCCTACAACACGGCATCAAAATCTGCCCTGCTCCAGCAATTCCACTTTTTGTCACATTTCCTTACTAAAAGAACCTAATTTGCATTGGTTGGCTTAAACACCTTATTATTCATCAAACACACCTTTAGCATGTGGATTTACAGGTTCTAACACATTACAAACATCACCTACACATCTCCTCAAAACATCTTGAATGATACGTATGTCATTCTTTGGGCCATGTACATCATGTTTATAACAAAATCAATTCTTGGTATCATTGGTGCATTCACACCCTAACCCCCCAAACAGCCCATTTATACGCATGCAAAGGCAAAAATACTATCTCTATGATGAACATGTTAAACTTAACACAAAAAGCATACATCTTGATCATACTTTACCCCACTAGCTACAAATCCTTACAAAGCTATACCTATTTTTCCCTCTTCCATCCAACCGTCCGCCATACATGCAAAGGAGGAGATTTTTGTCACATTCATCCTAGCTTTACCACATATCCATACTTAAAAATAACAAAGATCCCACCTTTGGAGCAAAGCTCATACATGCAAGCCATTATACCCTAGGGCCGAAAGTTTCATGCATCAAAACTTAGCATTTCACATCTAAGATTAAATCTTAAAGACATCTAGACATTCAAACATGCACTTTCACATTCAAGCCACAAGTATGTATAGTGTACTTGCCTTCATAGTCCTTAGATCTTGCTTGAATTTGTTGGCACAAGAAGTACTTCCTCCCACCTTTTCCTATTACACATGGTGTTGGGTGGAAATGTTTGTTAGCCACTTCTTTAATTACATAATACAACTAAGTTGAGGGTTAGATGGTCTTACCATTTGCATCTTGAACGGGTTGAGAGGAGTCCAATCTCACTAAGACATTACCTTTGTTAGGTGTCTTGAAAACCTCCACCTAGCCGTGAGATTCACGGTTTTGTCAAGGAAGAAGATGGCATATGAGCTTCATCCTTTAAAGTGTGAACTCACTAAAGATCATTAATGTTTGTCTTACCTAGACAAGACTTGAGTGTGAAGTGGTTCTTGGACCTCTTGGCTCAATGCCCAGCCGGTTACCTTGAGGGAAAAGAAGGAATAATTCTTGTTCTTGGAGTAGTATCTTGGATATCAATTACTTAAGAAGATGTTTAAAACGGTTTCTTGTTTAAAGGAGAGAAATTAATCCTTCTTGGGTAGGGGTAACCGGCCGGCCCTAATCATGAGGGAGGGGAGATGCCTCTTTAAGTGAGTAACTCTCTTAAATACCTAACTACATTTTTCTTTTGAGGTTCCTTAATAGTCTTGAATTAAATTACTTACCTCATAAGGCCGTATGGCCGAAATATTGGTGGTTTCACCTATACATGTATGAGACTAATTCCATCTTTTCCATGATCCTGGCTTACCCTCCTTCCTATTCATATTCATATATTTATAAATAATTACTTGTATACATAGGTTGGTGTATTTTCCATATACTGTCCTTTGAGTAAACTTTTCATCGTACTATAATCCATTAAGCCACTTATTACATGGTAGTTTCCACTCTATACTATACATGTACACGTATATATATGAGTCCATACATGTCCGGTGCTCTATACAAATGTGTTATGTAACCTACTCTCCACCAAGTTGAATATGCTGGACCCTAAAAGTTTCTATAGTTAATTGATAAAGTTCCTCTTGTCTTCCTTCAAGAGGATATCCGGCGGCCATAATGGTGATGGAAGGAGAAAGTTTCTCATGTATAAGACACCATTATGACATTTATTAAAGGCTTAATTATGCCCAACTTTTTGGGTTTGTATGAGGAATCTTAACCCACTAGTTGTTCCTTAAGACCTCATGGCTGAAAACATTTGTGTATGTATTTAATTCAATTGCATCTTATCCACGATTCATAGCATACCCATTTTCCTGTCTTAATATATATATATATATATATATATATACACACACACGTGTTTGTGAATTTTTAGTTCTCCATAGAACCATAATCCTTTTAAACCACTTATTACCTTGTACCCCAAAATGTAACGTATACGTATATATATATATATATATATCCATATTCGTCCAATGCCACATATATATAGGAATATATCATGTAAGCCTACTCTTAATCAAGTTTGAAGTTGCTAGCCCAAAGGTAGCTAGAATTAATATTAAAGTTCCCTTCTTAATTCTTAAGTCAATTACTATTGTGGTTAAAAGAGTGCCATGGACTAACCATGGGTTTGAACCCGGTGGTTTGGGTGTCATTAGTGCCCTCATTAAGTTTGAGTCACTTTTTATGAAATTTAATGAGAAAGCTACTAGGAGATAATTCTTAATACCATCTTGATCCCTAATCCATCCTTCCATGTCTCTTACGGTTTCTAAGGGAGTTTTAAGGGTTTACATACCCTTGTTAACAACATCACATTGTGAATACATTATGCCTACTATCTTGTGTAATTGCTTTAGTAAGCAATTAAGAGGGGTAGCTACCTTTTTCGAGTAATAAAAGGCCTCTTAATATCCCCCCTTTACCCGGCGGCTAGAAAGGGAGAGGTGTTTTTTTTTCCTCTTTTCATATTTTAAACCCTTGATTAGTAGAACCCTTAAATGCTTTTCATGATTTCTAACAAGGGTTTGTGGCTTGTAGTAAAAGTAAACTCCACTAAGTATACCCATCCTCATAGGCCGAATTTCAAGTAGTAAAAAAATATTTCAGCAACTCACTTGCTTCCTAGTTCATACTTTGGGGTAATATGCTGTTTTCCTCTACTGATGAAATAAACGTGAGTGAGGCCAAAATATTCTTCATTCGAAATATCGTTCTAATTTTGGCGGGGTACAACAGCATGACATACGAATGATTCCCCATATAGTCATCATATATAATATGAATCCCGATGAGTCCACATGGTGTTACATCATATGTACATGACATCTAATGGTGACGTCAATAGGGCAGAGATCCTTTGTCCTAGACAAGGTGTTACACTTGCCAAACTGTAACTGTAACGGTAGGGTACTGTATGCCCATGACACCAACCTCTCATAGGTTCCAGTGTCATGCAGCACTCCAGTAATCTATAGCATCATGTATGCCCTCTGAACACCACCAACGGCGGTCGGTATCAGGACGACACTTCAAAACATATCATATCATATAAACATGTGTTGGAATAAATCGTCTTGTCTATAGCTTGTTATGTATGAAATCTTTTAAACTTATGCAAACATGTATGCAACTGACTCCATTCCTACTTCATTCATCATATATAATGTTGAAATACTCCTCATGTCATCGTATCCTTAAACCTAACATATATGTACATAATCCATATCTTAAGTCATGAAAATCCACTTTCCTTTTTCCCTTTTCATAATCTCGGCCCAACAACACCTTACTGTATAAATTTATCCATAAGCATTTCACTACAATTTACATCTTATACCTATTTTAAAAGGATCAAAAACCCTAATTTACTATTCCTTTTCATGAGCTTTCATATTTCATAAGAATATACGTAAAGTAACCCTATTTACTATCATACTTTATTTTATACCTCTTTATGTCCATATATCTAGCTATTTATTCCATGTCCAATACATATAGGCCGAATATATATATATATATATATATATATATATATATATATATATATTATATAAAGCGAATTTTTATTATAAAGGCTCACTTATGGTGTGAGGAAACAATATTACAACCGTGGAAAAGTCATCATAAGTAAATAATACATGAAGTGATGTTAGTATTTGTAACCTCCAGTCATATATGATATGCCGCATTAAAACCTTGTTAAGTAAAACCACCCTTGTGGATAAAACCTTAACGAAGGAAAAAGCGTACATATTTATATGAGTGGAAGGTTGAGTACAAGTACTAGAGAAATGATACAAAAGGAGAGCAGCGAACAAGTAGTTGCAGCAGCTAACAATGTGATACGTTTGAAGTAATTGCAAAGCTTCCATAGCAGCTCCACGCGTGTACCTCGCACCGCAAAAGAGATTATAAAGCAAGTATCCGTGTCAAACCAAAGCTGACAAAGAAGCGATTGAAAACATACCCAAGTTTCCCACAACCATACGACCATGGAAACCTCCAATTATTGACGCAGTATAAGAGAGGCCACAGCAACTGCACCAGCGATGTCCATGCCTCAACCAAGAAGAAGCAGCAACACAAGAGGATATCCACCATCAATGCAAATAGTAGAACAAAAAGATAAGTAGAATCCATTTGAAAAAGGAGTAAAAAACGTACCAAGGCTGCCTACACCCATTAATGGCGTAGGCAACCCCCAACACTGAAGGCCCATTCCATTAAAGACGTAAACTTCGTAGAGAAGTATCCAACAGCAAAGACCCTCGGACATCACATGGTAATGATGCATCCGAAGTATATTCTTTAACTCCAACTGCATGTATTCCATATCGCGCTAAATAGTGTGCGACGGAGTTCGCCTGTCGTGGACAATAGCAAAGCGTAGAACCATTCAGTCGTAGCATCTATGTTAGACGTTGAATATCTTGTCCGACTAAGCCTGTGTAGTTTGAAGGGTGACGAACCAAGTGGAGCAATTGACGGCAATCGGTTTCTATGTGCAAACCCACATTTTGAGTCGCATAATAAAGTAGAGAAAACATCAAAGCCTGCAATTCAGCCCTAGTCAGAGATAAACATGGCAGAACAAAACAAATGGCGGAGATAAATCTCCCCTGGTCATCCCGCAAAACCGCACCTGCCGCAGCCTTTGTGCGTCCAACAGAAGCATCGACATTCAATTTCATACGTCCGGATGGAGGGAGAGTCCATTTAACAAGTCTATGTCTACAGCGCTTTAACTTCGGAGAAAATCCTTGAGCTACTAGATGTGGAAGTGATTCTGCAAATTTGCGACCTTGGAGTGATGCACACCACGTAAATATATGTGAACGGACTTGGTGAAAGAGATGAGTGGGTGAAAAAGTACTGTCCCCAAACTTGATAGACGAGTATTCTTTCCAGATTCCCCCATACTACGAGGGCTGGTATAACTGCCCGCACATGCCCCAGCATCGTTGGCATGGAAGCATAGTGACACCAACTAAATAGATATGAATAGATAGTATTCTGGCGAGGCACAGGACCAGATTGTAAATTAGCTACTTGTATCCACAAGGATTTAATTGTTGGACAGTGGAGAAAGATGTGATCACGAGTATCTGACTGTACCCTGCAGAAAACACATTGAGATGGGTAATATGCTGCCATGTTCGAAGAGTATTGGTTAAAGGAAGTGAATGACACCATAGTCGCCACATGAAAATCTTGACGTTAGGAGGTGATGTAGGCCACCAAATGTATTTCGAAGCCTCAAACAGTGGAAGATGCGAATGATACAATCGATATGCTGATTTAATAGTATATTGACCAAGGGGATCTGCGGGCCAAGTGTAGCCATCCGGCGTGGATACCGTTGTTTTGCTGCATATAATCATTTGTGTCGCATATACGCTTCCAAGTGGACGAGTCATAGATGTGGGCATATATATCATTTCTACGACCATATTTCACCCTGCTAAAGACAGCCCATAGAGAACCAGAAGTATGAAACTTCCCACCATAAATGTCCATCATAAACTTTCTGTATCATCTCCAAACTTCTTATACCCAATCCACCACACTCAACCGGGCGACAGATTTGAGTCCAAGACATCCAATGATGCTTACCATGCCATAAGAAGGATGCCATTTTCCGATTCAAACTGTAAGAACACTTTTTGGTAGCCGTGAACTTGCAATAATGTGAATAGGCATAGTAGATAAGACATGTTTGATAAGAACAAGACGGCCTGCCATAGACAGCAAATTCGCGGCCCATGCATTAAGTCTCCTGTCAAAATGTTCAATTAAGGATGCGCAATATGAGGAACGGTTAATCCCCTTGTATAAATATGAACCCAAATACTTAATAGGCAGATTGACCAGGCGCATATTAAGCTGCTGTGCCACTCTTCGTCCATCCGCATTTATTATTAATCTTTGGCGATTTTCTCTGCGATCATGAATTCATCGCACATTACTCATTTTGGTTGTGATTATTCTCGGTTTGGCATTGCCATTGATCTATTCACTGTAAGTTTTCATCTTTTCTTGCATTCATCATGGAAACACATGATCCGCCACCGGATGATGCAGAAAAACAATCCTTTCTTCAGGCTTTATCCAAAAATCTAGAGCCGACATCATCATCAACACGCCTAGTTCTTCGATTTTAAGGGGTTGCCATCTATCAAATTTTCTGCCAAAGAGGTATCACAATATTCAATTCCTTATCAACACACACTCATTGGCTCTTTTTGGCACGGTAGACCGAACATGAAACAGTTAGCCAACTGCATGGAGCGCATTGGCTTCAAAGCTACACCCAAGTTAGGATTATTAGATGAGAAGCATGTGGTAATTACTTTTTCAAATGTGGAGGATTATCAATGCTGCTTTTTACGACGTGCATAGACGTTTGAATGGATATTTGATTCGAGTAACAAAGTGGACACCTGATTTTGATCCACAGATTGATAAGCCAATTGTTCCAATATGGGTCACCATTCGAGATTTGCCCTTGTATCTCCATAACAAATCTGCAATGTGGGATATTGCCCATATGATTGGATATCCGTTTAAAGATGGACTCTGCTACTTCACAAGGATTACGACCATCTGTTGTTCGCCTTTGTTTGGAATTGGATATATCAAAACCTTTGCATACTAAACTGCATATCCAAGGAGGATTACGACCATCTGTTGTCCCATCTTTTTGCGCTGCTTGCAGGACATTAGGACATGAACAAAAGAATTGCCCATTATTATCAACTGGTATGGCCACAGAAAACCCAGTAGAGGCACTCCCTAAGCCTCCTGCTGCACATTCTAAGAGATGGACACCAAAAAAATCAACCACACAATTGCTGCAGAAGGATCACATGCATACATCAATGCCAAGCCTACCGATTGCAGACAATCCTCCTCAAGAGAATAAAAATGCGCAGACCATACCTCATCCCACTATGATCACTAACGAGGAAGACACGGTGAATGAAGAACCTAGAAATGAATTCGATGCTCTGGCTTCTCTACCATCAGATATAACACCCTCAGATACACAAATATTGGATTCACAGCATACTGAGGAAAATGCACAGGCAGCTCAGGAAACAACATGTGTAGTACATATGCATGAAAATATGCTCCAGACAACACTGCCAAATGTAGGCATTTCTATGGAACAACTAGAGGAGGAAAGTGACAATCGATTATGTACTACAGTTTCAGACACAGAGCTAATTCAATCCTCAGGTCCTAAGGAAGCTGACACTCATACAACAATGTTACAATCTACATCTATAAATGAAGAAAACGGGAACAGAAGCTTGGAAGGTAGGTTTTAAAAGCCTCATCAGCTGAATTTCAACGAATAATGGACACTCGTGGTAAAGATATCCGACCCATAGAGGAGCTGATTAATGTTGACATAGAGTCCCCTCATCCAAAACCAAGACGCCGTCGCACAAAGCAAGAGATGTTACGCACATATCAACCGTCGGCAGGAAGGATCACTCGCTCTTTACACTCTCAATCTCAAACCTCTCAATAAATTGTTTAATATGGAACATAGGATGATTATCCACCTCGTTAGTGCGTTTGAAGAGGATGCTTAAGTCTCACAAAATACATTTGCTGGCAATTATTGAACCAAAAAAGCCATTCTCTCAAATAGGCAGATTTAGACTCAAACTGTCTTACACTAATGCTGACTCAATATGCAATGGGATGATATGGGTGTTATGGAACGCATCTTCACTCCGACTACTAGAGTCAAATCACTCTGAACAATGTTCTTTTTATAAATTTTATATGATTGAAGTGTATTTCATATCTTGGTTTACCCCAGTATATGGATTGCACACAATTACGGATCATCGACGTTTATGGTCAGCGCTACAACATCATCACGATGAACATATGGAACCTTGGTTGATAGGAGGAGACTTTAACACATTTCGTACAGTTGACGAACATATTGGGCTATCGACTCTAGTAGTTTCTTCTCTAGAGGAATTTAATGACGGTATCTCCTATTGTTCTCTTATTGATCTTCCATTTGATGGCCCTATGTATAAATGGTCCAATGGGCGAGGATTAGGTGTGGTTAGAAGAAGATTAGATCGTATCTTATGCTTTGAATCATACAACACAAGTTTCCAATCTCTACAAGTCAAACATCTACCACGCCTCACGTCTGATCACGCACCTCTACTATTGCGATGTGTGCAGCAGCAACAGCAGGGTCCCAGATCATTTCGTTTTCAGAATGCATGGCTAGATCATCCCGATTTCCTACCTTATGAGCAAACAATATGGGAATCCTACGAGACAAGAGGGGGAATGCGGGGTTGTATGATAAGCTACAATCTTTGAAAAAAGATCTACGCAATTGGAATACAACCATATTTGGTAACATTTTTGATAAGTTGCAGGTTGCAGAACAAGAAGCTATCAGATTAGAGAGAATATACGATATGCATCCTACATCAGAGAATCGTCAAGAGTATCAGCAAGCCCAGGCACAGTATAAACTTGCAGCAAGAAGAGAATTATTATACTGGGAACAGCGGGCTAGGCTAAAATGGATGAATGCGGGTGACGCCAACACTTCTTATTTTCATAGTATAGTGAAAGATAGACATCACAGACAGACCATAACTTCAATATACACCGAAGATGGAATATTGTGTGATACAATAGAATCAATCCAGCAACAGGCAGTAACAAAGTGAAGATGCAGAATTACTCTTGAATGTGATCCCAACACTAGTTACTACAGAGGATAATGAAATGCTTAGTGCATTGCCGCAATACATGAAGTCAAAGAAGCAGTATGGTCATTAGATCCAAAGAGTGCTCCAGGACCAGATGGCTATAATGGACAATTCTTTCGATCGTGTTGGCAAATTGTCAAAGATGACGTAGTAAAGGCCATACAAGAATATTTTTTGGGTATACCCTACCAAAGGCAATGGGAAGCACCTTGCTAACATTAATTTCAAAGAAGGTTTGCTCAACGGAAGTTTTCTTACTTTATACATACATATACATATTTATGTTTTTCTAATGGCGATGTGGCCAAATATACATACATATACATATTTATGTTTTTCTTTTCATGTATCACACTTCTTTATTATATTTGCCTTATTTATTCCACCTTTAATTACATATAGCCATGTATATACATACATACATACATACATATATATATATATATATGAAGTGAATATATATATATATATATTACCCGGCAAGGTTTTAATGCGGCATATCATATATATTCTGGATGCTGATAATCACATATTGCGGATTTGCGTTATACTTTGCTATACTATGGTTTTCCTCCGCCATAAGTGAGGTTTTCACTTAATAAAAGACGTGTTTTCATAAAAATATATATATATATATATATATATATATATATATATATATATATATATGAAGTGAATATATATATATATAGGAAGTGAATATATATATATATATAGGAAGTGAATATATATATATATATATATATATATATATATATATATATATATATATATAAAATATAAATGCTCTGGTGATTCCGCCGCCACCCTCTGTGATCGATCCTCATCTGCGCCGTCATCGCAATGTTGAAGTCAGGGCCGACGGCTTCGGCTGTCCGGTCCTTTGCTGCTGTTCTTACCAGTGATCTGCCACTGGTTCCCGCTACCATCTCTAAAAAACAACCTCAGTGATTCAAAGGTTACCCATCTATTGTGTTTGATGAATCTGAGATTTCGGCTCTTTTGACTCCATTCTGGTATGCGCTGGTTGGATCCTTTTGGAATGGTAGGCCATCCATGGTTGTACTCCAAAAATCTCAGGACCGCATTGGCTTTGTTGGGAGCGTTCATGCTGTAGAAATAAGAGGGTTTGAGTGATTTCAAAATAAGAGATTTGAATGCATATATATATATATATATATATATATATATATATATATATATATATATATATATATATATAAACGTGTATAAGTGTGTACATGTATGCATGATAACTTGCCATTACTTCCCTTATTTAGCTTATATATTATGTTGCCGTACTAACGAGCCATGAAGCATTAAAGCTTACATCATATGGCGAACATTTGTTGAGTTTATACTATTTTCAGGTGCCACCATTAATGAACTAAAGTAGTTCATTAAGTGAAGTGCTTAGTTTAATAAATTAAGTAGTTCATTAAAGGAAGATTCATTTGGAAAAGGCACAAAGGCAACAAGGCCAAGGAAGGAAAATTCTCTCCTCCTCCCCATCTTATTAAACACGCCCATTTATATATATATACACTATATATTTTCAGATTTTTTAAATAAAGGCACATACACATGTGTTCCAACGTACTACCGACACGTTATATATCTTACGTACGTACGTTAACGTCACACCACTATACTTAACTCATGTTTATGAGTATATTCAGGTCTTATATCATATGATATAAGTTATGGTGATGACAAATTAAATACGACACGATAAAAGGTTCTAAACTGAAATTTGTCGTATCGGGCGAATACCGAAACATGTGCTGAAACTTCAACACTTTGTTTGATTTTGAAATCTTTCCATGTATGTCTTACCTCCTTCAATGTCACCAATCACATGTGGCTAATCCTCCACCAGTTAAAGTGCCAAACAAGCTCCACCTAGGCTCCAAGAAGGCTGAAATGGCGTGTATACCTCAGCTGCCATGTGCTGAAATCCTTTTATGAAATTTGTCATATAATGATGCAATATCTTCACATATATGGTAAATTTCAATCAACCCTTAATTTGTTTTTTTAGAATACTACAATGTGTCTTAGATGTGTAAAAAGTGTCTAGATACATCTTACATACATATGAAAAATGTCCCATGTATATAAGTGTAGAAAACCAAATTTTCGATTTTCGTCGATTACGCGATTTTTCTCCGATTAATCCCAAACATCTTAGACATGTATATATGTTATGTCACACATAATATACATAAAATAAAGTATATTTTCAGCTACAACAGGTGAGATTAAAAACGCCCCATGTGTTAGAAAAGTTTGAATTTGCATCTTCAACAAATCAAGGCAAATTGTAGGTGATTGATGTGTGTAAACATGGTTTGATTTTGAGGCTGATTTACACATGTCGTGCACAAAATTTTTAAGCTTTTTGAGTGTATATAAGCTGTCCATCTTTATATGATAAGTATGTGACATGTCCGTGATGGTTCGCTAGTCACCCAATGTGGTAATCTCCGGTTTATAGACTCGTGACATGTCGGTATAACTATTGTAACTTGATGACATGTAATATATGATATGGAACATGTATATACTCACAAATATGGCATGTATATTGTAGTGTGATGTCGACGTACGTTTATGATGTGCATGACGTATCGATGAAACATCGGGATAGAAGAATATGGTTCGTCGTTATAGAAAAATATGTATATATATATCATATATATGTGGCGTGTGTGTAAGGATGGGGGGAGGACTTTCTATTCCAATATTTGTTGCCAAGTAGTTATCTCCAAATATATTTCCTTGAGTACTTCATTTAATGAACTAGTAAGTTCATCTCTTTAAGCACTTCATTAAATGAACTAGTTTAGTTCATTTATAATGGCACCTAAAAATAGTATAAAGACAACAAATATTTGCCATTTGATGTAAGACTTAACGTTTCATGGACGTTAGTATGACAGAAATATATATAAACATGTAAAGCATATTTATCACGTATGCATGTCAAGTAGCAATCAAATCATGCATTTCGGAAACACGTAACATTTAAATCATGCATTTTCAAATCACTCAAACCCTGGTTTATCAAAATTTCCCCCTATTGATGATATGCAAAATAACCTCTATTCATGACTTAAATGTGTTCATCATCGCCCCCCTATAATCATGCATAAATTTTTAAATTCAAAATTTGAATTTCATATCGTGCTCCCCCTTCAAGTAATCTCTCTCTATCTCCCTTAAATCATGCTTTTCTCTCCCCCTTAAATCATGTCTTTCTCCCCCTTTATTTTTAAATCACATCAAAAGAGTTAGTAGCAATGGAAAGAAAGAGCAGTTTATATCAACAGAAATCATGCATTTTTAGTGCGTCCTTAAGGGTTATTGATTTAACCCTTTGCAAGAGTACCTTTTGGTACCCAAACTTGGGTGACCTTTCTTGGTCTTACAAAAGGTGAGAAGAAAGATGAAGAAGCAATATAATATATGTTAGGAGCATTTCTATTTGGCCTATGGCCGAAATCATCATTTTGAGCATAATGTGTTTTTTGGTTTTGATATGCATTCGGTTTGCATGAATAGTGCGTGATCTAGATGCATTGGTATGGTATGAATGTCTCATATGCATCAAAGGTTTTCTTTTATATCTATATGGTACATGATTATACTTTGTATGTGATGAAAAAGTAGTGCGCTGAGATATACTAGGTGGTGTGGTAGATGTCTTCTTAGGCTGTACAAGTGTATTAAATGCATGCGGTTTCTTAGATGAAGATAGAACAACGTTTGTACACTTATTTTGTACCTTATTATCTTCAACGTACCCTATTCCAGTTTTATCATTTTCATGCTTTTGAGAAGAAATAAGACGATCTAACATGCAAGTACCCGTATCGAATTGTTTTACCGTCTTTTCTAAGTCTTCGTTTCTTGATTTTAAATTTGAAATCTTGGCTTTCATCTCATTATTCTCGGATGTCAATGATGAGATCTCATATTTTAATGCATTTATCATGCAATGCGACTCTTCTTTTGAATAGTTTAATTGAGATACAAGATTTATGTTAGAAGATCTAACAATTTCTTGTCTTCAACTAACCGTTTCTTTTCTTTTACAAGAGTCTTAGAAAACTTATGCAAATCAAGATATTGACAAAATAAATCACCATAAGAAGGCTCAGAATCAGAATCAGAATTTAACCCACTCGATGCCTTGGATGCAAAACATACTTGTGCCGTTTCCTCTTCATTTCTTCAGTCTCAGAATCAAATGAGCTACTCCATGTGGAGGCTTGGAGAGCTTTTCTTATATTCCTTTGCTTAGGTTATGAGACGGGTCTAGTTTTTGTCCAATCCTTGTCACTGTTTTTGTTCATTGGTTTATCCTTGTTCAGGCAGTCATAAGAGATGTGTCCAACCCTTCCACAAGTATAACACTTAATATCTTTATCATTATTCTTATTTCTATGATTCTTAAATAAAGTGTCTTAGGTTTTTTTTTTTAAACGACTTTCTCATGACCTTTCTTAATCCTTTAGCTAACGTGATTAGATCTTCATTATCAGAAATCATCTACGCAATCAGAAGAGGTAGAGACGTATTCATTTTATTTAAAAGCTATGGTCTTACCTTGTTTAGAAGTTGATTCAGATTTTCTTAAAGTGAGTTTGTTTTCGTATACCTTTAGTGATCCGATCAATTCCACCATTTTTATTGACTTGGTTTCCTTACTTTCTTCTATTGTGGTGACTTTTGGATCCCATTCGGATGGGAGGCTTCTTAATACCTTTTGCACCTTTTTCCTGTGAAGAAAATACCTTTCTAGGAGACTCAAGAGAATTGTAGATGTTAGTCAATCTAAAATCCATGTCGACAATAGATTCATTCGGTAATAATTTGAAAGATTCAAGAGTAGACATAAGCTTGTTTATCTTGGAATTTTTAACTTGACTAGTACCTTCATATTTCATTTCAAGACATCTCTATATTTCTTGGGCACTTGAGCAATTTGACACATAACTTAATTCTCTTTTACTTAAACCATTTAGAGGAAGTTGCATTGCTCTAGCATTCATACTTAATTTCTTTTTATCATCACTAGCATATTCTTGCTTCGGTTTTTTGACTTCTAAAGTAACCCCATCAACCGTGGATATCTTAGATGGAACAAACGAACCATATTCTATGATGAACCATAAATCTATACCTATAGCCATAAGAAAAAGTTTCATACGAAGTTTCCATTGAATAAAAGACTCACCGTAGAAAAGGGGAGGCCTTACGCTTGACATTCCTTCTTGCTCGGTTTTATGACTAGTGGATGCCATCTCACAAAGATTGTTGTATCTTCTTATAATGAGTGAACCTTGTTCTGATACCACTTGTAGGACCTGTATAGAACCACTATAAGGGAGTGTTGAATATTGAGTGCAAAAAAATTATTTAAAAGTTTTGTTACCAATTACTCACTTCTGAAAACAGATTATGTTTTCAGATCCTGTTTTCGATTAACTACATGATCAGGTTATAGACATCCAAAAATCATAAAATTTGGTGACAATGTACTCTCATATGTTATGACTGTGTCATAAGAATTTCAGATTAAAATTTAACGTGTAAGGCCTTGAAAAACGGTTTTTTATTCAGACTCTGTCAATCTACCAAAAACTGTTCCATAAAATGAAAAATTTATTCATATTTATGACAACTTTAAATGATCAGAAAAGTTTACGATATGACCCTTAGGATGTATACTTTAAAGGGTTGGAAAAGTTTTCCAAAATTCCTTTGGTAAGTATATCAACCATATTGATGTTCTCAACCTTTGCAGATCTTAAAATGAGATTGCACTAGTCTCAAAACTATGAACGTTTGGATGACTTATACTTATCCAAAGTCGATGAAACTTGTCCCAAATTAAACCTAAGGCTTTTTTCTGTGTTTCTGCTAAGTTTGACAATTTTTGAAAAAGTTTGCTATTTTTCACGAGGCTATGAAAATGATGCAAAAAACAGGAACTGAAAGTAAAAGTGCTGAAAAGTAATAACACCGAGATTTTTATACTGGTTTGGTTAAATCAATTTACTCCAGTCTTCGAGGACACCTTCCTGGTATTCATTAAAAACAAAAACACCTTTACACAAGGGTGGCTGGAGTTTTCACCAACTCCTTCAAAATTCACCCTTCTTAAAATGAACCAACGAAAACAACCAACACAATTACCACCACCCGCACTAATGAAGGTATGATCACACCTTGATCAACCTTGTACAAGAATGGGATGTATACGGATGGTAAAACCAAAGCCTATACAGAATTTAGAATGTAAGAATGATAGGCTTGAGGCTAAGAGAAAGAGAATAGAATAGGAGAAGAAGAGAATAGTCTTGCTTGAATATGAACTTTGGCTTGCATTGTCTTAAACACTTTGTCCCTTTTATAAGTCGTGTGGCCGCCCCCTAGGAGCTAAAATCTCCCTTGAAAACTTGTATTGAATACCTTGGGAGATGCCTTGTATAACTTTGTGACACACCCTTGCTTACTTGGTGAAATATGTTTGGACGAATGATGTGTCTTTACCGAGTTGTCATTTCATGATAGGCCATCAATTTTCCACCTTGGCACTTCATAATATGACCTAGATATTTAGCTTAAAAATCTGAAGCACATGTCAAAAATCACATAAGTTAATTGCCAATCAATCAAGATGTGATTGTCCCTCAATTTTGGAAGAAATTTGAAGTAAATAAACACATAAAAATCGGCCCTATGAAACATGTGCTGAAACTTCAGCATTTTGTTTGATTTTGAAATTTTTCCATGTGTGTCTTGCCTCCTTCAATGTCACCAATCACATGTGGCTCATCCTCTACCAATTAAAGTGTCAAACAAGCTCCACCTAGGCTCCAAGAAGGCTGAAAATGGCGTGTACACCACAGCTGCCATGTGCTGAAATCCTTTTATGAAATTTGTCATACAATGATGCAATATCTTCACACATATGGTAAATTTCAATCAACCCTTATTTTGTTTTTATGAATACTCCAATGTGTCTTAGATATGTAAAAAGTGTCTAGATACATGTTACATACATACGAAAAATGTCCCATGTATATAAGTGTAGAAAACCAAATTTTCGACTTTCGTCAATTACGCGATTGTTCTCCGATTAATCTCAAACAACTTAGACATGTAATATATGTTATGTCACACATAATATACATAAAATAAAATATATTTTCAGCTACAATAGCTGAGATTAAAAATGCCCCATGTGTCAGAAAATTTTGAATTTGCATCTTCAACAAATCCAGGCAAATTGTAGGTGATTGATGTGTGTAAACATGGTATGATTTTGAGGCTGATTTACACATGTGGTGCACGAAAGTTTTAAGCTTATGGAGTGTATATAGGCCGGCCATCTTTATATGGTAAGTATGTGACATGTCGGTGATGGTTCGGTAGTCACCCAATGTGGCAATTTTTGGTTTATGGACTCGTGACATGTTGGTATAATTATGGTAACTTGATGGCTGTAATGTATGATATGGAACCTGTATATACTCACAAATATGACGTGTATATGGTAGTGTGATGTCGACGTACGTTTATGATGTGTATGACGTGTGTGTGAAACGTCAGGATAGAAGTATATAGTTCGTCGTTATAGAAAAATATGTATGCATATATCATATATATGTGGCGTGTGTGTAAGGATGAGGGGAGGACTTTTCGTTCCAAAATTGTTGCCAAGTAGTTATCTCCAAATATATTTCCTTGAGTACTTCATTTAATGAACTAGTAAGTTCATCTCCTTAAGCACTTCATTAAATGAACTAGTTTAGTTCATTTATCAAGGCACCTGAAAATAGTATAAAGAAAACGAATGTTTGTCATTTGATGTAAGTTTTAACGCTTCATGGCACGTTAGTACGGCAACAATATATATAAATATGTAAAGCGTATTTATCACGTACGCATGTCAAGTAACAATCAAATCATCCACTTCGGAAACACGTAACATTTAAAAAATACATTTTCAAATCACTCAAACCCCCGGTTTCTCAACAGTTTCTACTGAGAAACTTCATTCGAAGTTTGAATAGTATATGCAAAAGCCCTTTATAATTATAACTTTCACATGAAAATCATGTTGTAGAAAATTGAAAGAAATTGAATTTGGCCATGTTGCAAAATTGGTTAGCAGCGTATTTTGAGCTTAATTATAACTAGCTTTCATTAGTGACAAGTGAAAACTAATGAATCCTTAATTATCTATGTAACGTGTAGATAATTTCAGGCTTTTGAATTACTCAATTACGATACCAGATGAATGAGAAATTAATGCTCAAAGTATGCGGCAAAATAAATAGAAATCGGCTCAGCTCGGCCTGTGCTCGGGCTCGGGTTGCGGGTTTGCAGGCTCCAAGCCAGATCCTATCTTTTTAGAGAAGTTTTATTTAAATTTAAATTTCTTCCCAGGTGGTTGTGATCAGGTGAGGTTAAAATTTGAAAATCTATTAAGCTTAACTGTGCTGGATTGGCCAGACGCGGTTAACTGATGTAAGGGCTCAGACCGAGTAGTTATCTGATGCAACGGCTGTGGGCAGACCTAATATGGTTATCTTCTCTGAGGATTCCGGCCGAGCAAGTGTTTAATCCAATGGCTATGGTTGAACTGGCATTAACCACCTAACCTCGGTTTTCTCCTATATATACTAGGCCGAGCTGACCTCTATGGTCATCAATCAATTCATCCAGAAATCGATTAAGCAATCAGTTTCTCTTCTCTCTGCATACATCTTCATATCTGTATTTCCAAGTCATTTGAGAAGTCAGAAACACCTTTACAGGTTCGTAGAGTTCATACGTTGCAGTGCCGCTCGCCCGAACTGATTTTGTTGTATCCTGAGAGGCACTTGCTATCTTTGGTTGGGCACTGCAGAGCAATATGTCATAAAGATAGAGTCATAGACTCACCTTGGTTTGTCTATTGGGCTGAAGTGCTAAGCTGCTATTACCGCAGCACTGCTGATCTGCAGTGCTGCCGTACTGAGCTCAACTGGTCTGCCGAGCTGTTGCTCTGCTAAGCTTCGCTAATTGATTGTTAGTGCAGCACTATTGTTCGGTAGTGCTGCTGTGCTGGGCTCTGTGCTGAGCTCGGGTGATTGGTTATTAGCGCAACACTGTTGTTCGGCAGTGCTTCTGTATTGAGCTTTGTGCTGAGCTTGGCTGGTTGGCTGATAGCAAAGCAATGCTGTGCTGCAGTGCTACTATGCTGAGGTCAGCTATCCAGGATGCAAACTCATTTGCACTGCTTGGACTAATCTGACCTGACGGGACAACACGACCTACCCTGAGCTCGATAGATCGGCTGTTGTTTTATTTCAAATGAACATTGTACAAAATCATTTTGTCTAACGAAAGATCCAATAAGCTTAAGAAGTATTCCCTTTTTGACTCTGTACTGTCTCCTTCTACTCCTGTTTTATTATTTGAAACACTGTTGCTCAGTTGTTTTTTTCTGCACCATATAGAAAATGAAATGGAGAACGAAAGTGGAAGCTCAGTTCATGGACATAACAGTGTTGTTCTTATGGCACCTAACGCTGGGGTGCCTATGAATGTTCGTGCACCAGGGCCTGCTGTGGCCCAAGTGGAGAAACCAGAGAAGTTCGACTGGAGCTTCTTCAGAAGGTGGCAACAGAAGATGTTCTTCCTGACTATGCTGGGAATGGCCACACCACTGACCAAGGACTCTCCTGTGGTGGAGCCGGTTGATGACCAGAACCAGAATATGCAAAACAATCTTTTTGTTGAAGCATGGAACTTTAACAATTATGTTTGTTTGAGTCATATTTTGAGTTGTCTAGACAATTCTTTGTATGGATTGTACTGTCCTCATAAAACTGCAAAGTCTTTGTGGCAAACTTTGGAGAAAAAATATCGCATGGAAGATGTCGGTACAAAGAAGTTTATTGTCAGAAAATTGTTTGAATTTCAAAATGTTAGGTTCTCGAACTGTTGTTTCTCAGATTGAGAAACTACGGATGTTGGTCGCTGTAATGGAAGAGGAGGACATACTGCTCAGTGAATCTTTCGTACTGGCTGCAGTGATTGACAAGCTACATAAGGAATTCAAAGCTATCTCAAACACAAGAGAAAGGAAATGACATTGGAAGATCTGATTGTCCGACTCCACATAGAGAAGGATAATCGAAGATCTGAGAAAATGCCACATGTGAATTCTGGTCATGCCAAAAGCCAAGTTGCAGAGCTAAAGAACAATAAAGGAAAACAGATAGCCAAGAAGTTCATGGGAAAATGCTACGACTGTGCCATTCAGGGGCATGTAAGCAGTGAATGCCGCAAGCCCAAGAAGAAGCAAACCAAGGCAAAATTGAATATCGTTGATGCCATGGATGATCTGAACCTGTGTGATATGGTCTCAAAGTGCAATGCCATGGGGAACATACACGAATAGTGAATGGACACTGGAGCCACAAGACATGTCTGTCCAACAGGCAATGTTCTCAGAGTACCAGTGCGGTAACAACGAACAACTTTACATGGAGAACTCGGCTTCGTCGAAGATAGAAGGCAAAGGTAAAGTTGTTCAGAAGCTGACCTTAGGGAAGCACCTGACTCTGCAGAATGTGCTGCACGTTCCCGGCATCTAGAAGAATTTGGTTTCTGGGGCTTTACTAGTCATGCATGGAGTTAGACTAGTTAGAGTCTAATAAAGTTATTCTTTCGAAGAATGATATGTATTTGGGGAAGGGGTACTTGTCTGATAGGATGTTTAAATTAAACGTTATTACTATTGTACCAAGAAAGAATTGCCCGAAGTGGCCAATAATAATGCTTCCTCTTCTGCTTATATGCTTGAGTCTTCTTGTTTATGACATTTTCGGTTGAGACATGTAAATTACAAGTCAAAACACCAAATGATTAATCTTGACTTATTACCCAAATTGAATTTTGATAATGGAAAATGCCAAATTTGTGTTGAAGCAAAAAATGGCAAAGGCGCCATTTCCTTCAATAGAAAGGAACACTGAACCTTTGGATTTAATTCATACAAATGTGTGTGGTTTAAAGTTTGTACAAATGAGAGGTGGTAAAAAGTACTTTGTCACTTTTATCGACGATTGCACTAGATACTGCTATGTTTATTTGCTAAGTAGCAAACATGATGCCGATGACGCTTTTAAAGACTATAAAAATGAAGTTCAGAATCAACTTAGTAAACGAATTAAAACAAATCGTAGTGATAGAGGTAGCGAATATGATACACCGTTTAATAAATTCTGTTCAGAACATGGCCTTATTCATCAAATGACTGCACCATATTCACCTCAATCGAATGGTATTGTTGAACGCAAAAACTATTATGAGGGGAAGCAATTCTCTCCGCTAATGTCATTTTAAATAGAATTCCATCTAAAAAGATGGATGAAACCTCATACGAACTTAGGAAGAGTCATAACCCTAGCTACAAATACTTGAAAGTGCGGGGTACCTGGCAAAGGTCGTTGTACCTAAACCAAGACAAATAAAAATCGAGCCTAAAACAATTGACTGCATATTCATAGGATATGCGACCAGCAGTAGTGCATATCAGTCTTTGGTGCACAAGTCAGACATTCTTGAAATACCTGAAAACGTTGTCCTGGAGTAAAGGAATGCAGTGTTCTTTGAAGATGTCTTTCCAAAGAAAGACAAAAACAATGAAGGAACAAGTACTGGTAAGTGAATGCGTGAGACGACCCCTCAAGGAACTGAGGAACTTCGTCAAAGCAAGAGAGCCACAATACCAACATCGCTTGGACCGGATGAGCCGAGAACTTTCTCTGAGGCAATATCAACTCCAGAAGCTCCCTTTTGGAAAAAGGGCAATAAACAATGAGATCGACTCTATTCTTCTGAATCACACTTGGGAGCTGGTTGACCTTCCACCAGGAAGTAAACCACACAGATGCAAGTGGATTTTCAAGAAGAAATTGAAAGAGAATGGGTCATCGACAAGTACAAAACTCGGTTGGTAGCTAAAGGCTATTGATAGAAGAAAGGCTTTGACTTTTTTTGACACCTATTCACTAGAACTAGAAACACTTCTATGAGGGTGCTAGTTGCTATTGCTGCAGTCTACAACTTAGAAATCAATCAGATGGATGTGAAGACTGCCTTTCTGAATGGTGAGTTGGAGGAAGAGATTTATATGGAACAACCTAAAGGGTTCTTTATTCCAAAATAAGAAACGAAAGTCTGTAGACTTGTTAAGTCTTTGTAAAGACTTAAGCAAGTGCCTAAAAAGTGGCATTTGAAATTTGATCAAGCGATGCTAGCTAATGGTTTCAAGATCAACGAGTGTGACAAGTGTGCCTATGTAATAGTATGTCTCTATGTAGACGACATACTAATCATGGGCAGTACTCGTGATATCATCTTAAATACGAAGAAGATGTTGACGGGAAACTTCGAGATGAAGGATACAGGAGTTGCCAACGTTATTTTAGAAATTAAAATTTCTAGGGTAGCCGAAGGACTCGTTTTGTCAAAAACTCACTGTATTGAATCCGTTCCAAAACGTTTCAATATGTTTGATATGAAAGAGTAAAGACTTCACTTAACTTAAGTATGCACTTAAGGAAGAATTGAGGCGATCCAGTAGCGCAATTAGAGTACTCGCAAGTAATTGATATAGAGAAACTACAACGCAAAGTACCGGTTTAGCACATGAAAATGAAGAAATAATCGCTTGACTTGTATTTCCTAGCAAGTCATACATATATACAAAGTGTGAGCAATGGCTAGCTAAACCATGACAAGGGCAGCCAATGGCTAGTTTTGGCCGGGTAAAAACTAAAGTGTAATCCAACTTTTAATCACCGAAATGATGATTATTTTGTAGTCCTATGATTAAATAACAATTATTTACAATCAAATAATGACCTTGACTGAAATTAGAGAAGATATAGGCTGATGAAGAGGTGTTCGACACTTTAACAAAACCGCTCGATGAAATGTCTGAATGAAAAATGCAGTAGCTGAACATACTTATTTCCCCTGTCATCCCTGTTTTAATTCTTAATCTGATATGCTTTGTATTCCAAACAATTGGAAGTCTAATGTACATAACAAACTATACAAGGCCAGACTTAGCCTCCTCAGTAAACAAACTGAGCATGTTTACCAATAATCCCATCGATAATCATTGGAAAGCTCTAAATAGAGTGATGAGATACTTGAAGTATACAATGAACCTTGGATTATATTACTTAAGATATTCACCAGTATTGGGAGGCTATTGTGATGCCGACTGGATATCTGACAGTAAAGAATCTAAGTCCACTAGTGGATATTTATTCACGGTTGGTGGAGGTGATGTGTCGTGGAAATCCACAAAGCAAATGTGCATAGCTCGTTCCACTAGTGAAGCTGAGTTTATAGAACTACGTAAAGCCGGACAAGAGGCTGAATGGCTTCGGAATTTCCTGGAAGACGTGTCATGCTGGCCTAAGCCAATCGCTCCTATCAGCATACACTGTGATAATCAGTCGGCTATAGGATGAGCTCAAAGCGACATGTACAACGGTAAGTCTCGACACATACGTCGAAGACAGAACACCATTAAACGGTTGATCTCTAATGGTCTGATTTCTATTGATTGTATAAAATCAAAGGAGAATCTTGCGGATATGCTTACAAAAGGTTTGCCTGGAGATAAGATGTCAAATTTGACAAACGGAATGGGAATAAAGCTTACAACGTAAGAACCTTTATAATGGTAACCCAACCTTGTTGATTGGAGGACTCAAAATCTTTGTTCAGTGGGACAACTAAGTTATGAAGTTTCAGTAAAGCACTTACTCATTCTGTTAAATAAAAGTGCTGTCTGTAGAAAGAGTTAGGGTAAGCTAAAGCTTTTAATATTTCCTATATCTTGGTATATCAAGTGGAGTAATACGGAATACCCTCTATAGGAAACACATATGTAAGTATGAAGTGGGGCCGCTTCTATGAGAATTTTGTGAGGCAAGAATTATCTAAAACACTTTCTGAAACCAGGTTGTTCATGGCCAAAACAAACACAACCATAAGAACCAAATGGGTATTAAAGGAAATTTTGTGTGAGTACTGTTCTCTTGGTGTACCATAAAGGCTAACTAGTTCAAGAATCAAGTCACTAATTAGCCGAGTGGATCCGACAGTATATCATTAGTGAAGGTTCAAAGCCATAAGCTACCTCTTCTGATGCAACATTTTCATATCTGATTTCTCGTTAGAGTCTGCATATGCATTTGCATTAATTTCCATTCATGTGAGGGATTGTTGGAGAAAATTGCAAGAAATTGAATTTGGCCAAGTTGCAAACATTGGTTAGCAACATACTTTGAACTTAATTATAATTAATTTTCATTAACGACAAGTGAAACTAATGAATCCTTAATTATCTAAGTAACGACTAGATAATTTTAGCCTTTTGAATCACTAAATTACGATACTGGGTGAATGAAAAATTAATGCTCAAAATAGGAGTAAAATAAGTGAAAATCGACTCAGCTCGGCCCGTGCTCAGACTCGGGTTGTGGGTTGCGGGCTGCTGGCCGGATCCTATTTGTTTGGAGAAGTTTTATTTAAATTTAAATTTCTCCCTAGGTGGTTGTGATCGGTTGACGTTGAAATTTGAAAAGATGTTAAGCTTAACCGTGCTTGGCAGACCTGACGCGGTTATCTGATCTAAGGGCTCAGGCTGAACAGTTATCTGATCCAACAGCTGTGGGCAGACCTGATGCGTTTATCTGATTTGAGGGTTCAGGCCGAGCAAGTATCTGATCCTACGGTTGTGGTTGAACTTACATTAACCAGCTGACTTAGGTTTTCGGTATAAATACTAGGCCGAGCTGACCTCTGTGGTCGTCAATCAATTCATGTAGAAATCGATTAAGCAATCAGTTTCTCTTCACTCTACATACAATCTCCCTCTCTGCAAATCATCTTCTCTCTGTATACATCTTCATCTCTACATTTCCAAGTCGTCCGAGAAGTCAGAAACACCTTACAGGTTCGTTGAGTTCATAAGATGCAGTGCCGCTCATTTGAACTGATTCTATTGTATTTTGGGAGACGGTCGCTACCTCTGGTTGGGCACAGTATACCAGAGCAATACGTCTTAAGGATAAAGCCATGGACTTACCTCGATTTATTTGCTCGGCTGAACTCCTGAGCTGCTGTTAGCGCAGTACTGCTGATCTGCATTGCTACCGTACTGAGCTCAACTGGTGTGCCGAGCTATTGTTGTGCTGAGCTCGGCTGCTGTGCTGGCTCAGCTGATTGGCTCTTAGTGCAGCACTGTTGTTCAGCAGTGCTGCTGTGCTGAGCTCTGCCGATTGGCTGTTAGAGGAGCATTGTTGTTCGGCAGTGCTGCTGTGCTTAGCTCTGTGCTGAACTCGGTGGCTGATAGCACAACACTGCTCTTCTGCGGTGCTGCTGTGCTGAGCTCGGCATGTCGGCTGTCCAAGACACAAACTCATTTGCACTGCTTGGATTGATCTGACCTGACAGGTCAACCCGACCTGCCCTGAGCTCGGCAGGTCGTCTGTTATTTTATTTCACACGAACACTGTAAAAGAATCGCTTTGCCTAACGAAAGATCCAACATTAAATGCACGAAGTACCAACTTTTAGGATATCATTTGGCTTACATTTCTTAATATTTGTGAAAGGTCAAATGTTGAAAGGAGTAACGCCTATTACTTAGTTGAGGAGTTTCATGTTTACAAATGACTTCATGACATTTTGTCTCGTAATTCTTGAAATTACGATACAGTAACTGCGTGTGTTCAATTCATGCAGAAATTAGTTGTCAGTGCAGTCTTTCTTGCCATTGCTCGGGATGGTGCTAGTGGTGGTGTCGTTCGTACTGTGACCTGAGTTAACTTCTGATCTTTTGAACACAAGTGTTAGGAAAACTAATAACGACCTTACAATATAATTTGTGTTCTGTTTTTTTTTTTTCACTTCCTGCGACTGATGTTAGACTTTTCAATGCGTATGTGTACTAAAGTTTATGCATTTTTTTCGTCGAGTTGACTGGTACTTCATCCTTCCTCATGTTATTGTAAAAATTCTTGTCCTAGTTAATGAAATTGCAGTATATGAATTTCGATGACCGTAGTATAGAAATAGCGTCCTTGTCATTAATTGATAAAGTACTTCATGCTTGGTCTCGCTTTTCATAGTTTTGATATAATGGTTATGTTTTGCTGCAATGTGTGCTTGTAATGACCTACTGATCTGCTTCATTTAGATCAACTCAGAGGGTGTATCAAGAAAGTTTTATCCTGGGGACACGCTGCCTATGTGGCATGAAGAGCTGGAACCACAAAACTCCCTGCTCGATGTATTGTCTGCCCTTGTCCCTGTGCCAGTGGACAGCTAAATCAGAAATGGTATAGTTCCAGGACGCATAAACCCGGATGAGATCAGAGAAGGCCTCATATAAGGCAAAATATGAGGTCTCCAATCACACGACGCCACATTTACAAAACAGACTTTTTTAAAAAAACGAAAAAAATTAAACAGCAAGCCCTTTTATACACGTGGCGTCGCATATGAGGCCTTGTTAGCGTATCAGCACAAAAAGGAAAGAAAGATTTGATCAATATTTGATTGATAGACATTTAGTGTGATTGATATTGTAATTATGAAGGCTTTATCCTAATCCCCAAATTGTAGCCCCTTGTGTATCTATTTAAAGAGGCATTCGGCCATGGGACAAATCAAGCAAGAATGAATAATATTTTCCTTCTTCCAGAATTTCATCTTCATCTATACTTCAATCTTTAAACATGGTATCAGAGCTAGGACTTCAACCTTGAGGGGATGGAGATCAAACGCTCATCACATACCCAGAAAGTTACTTACCTGACACACGCAACACCCATGGCCGACCATACTCCTTAGTCCAGCACATCCCAGCCTGAGGAGGCAACCACACTATTATCTGAGACTATGAATCTGTCCCAGGTACTGGAACTACTGCAAAAATGGGCACCTAAACAGAGCCCTGCAGAAAATTCATCCAATCAACAGATAAACCTGACATAAAAATTAAACGATCACAATTATTCTGTCTGGGCTAGAAAAAATAGTCTCGCCATCGATGGGAGGGGCAAGCTCAAGCACATCACCGCCCCCCTCCCAGAAAAGAGGACACGGTGTATGAACAATGGAGACAATCAGACTCCATTGTTCTCATTTGGGTATTGGAGAATATAGAACCAGATCTCGTAAACTAATATATTGATTATCCCACTACGTGGGATCTATGGAAAGGCATCAAATCCATGTACAGTAGCGGACAAGATCCATTACTGATCTATGATCTCACAGTTAAAGCAAACAGTCTAAAGCAAGGGACACAGCCCCTTGAACGAATTTTTAGCCAACTTCAGGCAGTCTGGAAAGACATTGACCGCAGAATTCCAAACCCAATGCACTGCCCCAAGGACATTGTAGCGCCCCGACCCGGACAGCGGAATCCGAACCGGTGCACCCGTCGTAGCTTACTGAGAAGACTACAAGACGTCTCATTTCTCGTGTACACATCATCAGTGACGTACGAAAGTAAAAGCGGAAACATGTATCTAACGAATGTCAACCGTCAACTCGTACATCAAGAATACTAAAATCCCAACAAGCTAATCATGATGTTCACCAACTCAAACCTTCAAACAAATGAAATAACTGAAATAAACAAATCTGTCCCGACTATTCGCCCTTAGGCACTCTAAGCATCCCACTCAGCCCACTCGCCGTCGTCTTCAATGAAAATCATGTCGTAGCTAGGCTCATCTGCACAATAAGAGTAGTACCCTTAGCGAAAACGCTAGCAAGTAACCCGCTTATAAGACATACGGGATCAACACATGGCAAGACATGAGTAATAGATAATTCAGGGGAATTGTGGGGCACATGTCTTGTAAACTTCCAAATACATATATGCGAATACGTAATAAATCAAGTACAGCAATTTGCACAGCAATAACAATTCATTGGCTATCAAATAACACGCACGTCCATACCACATTGACTCTCGTGATGCATGTCAAAATATGCACTACACTACACCATCACAAATGCATGAGCCATTTCCTTTCAAATCAGTGCAATGCATGTCACAATGTCCGGTCTCGTAACTCGTTACCCTGTAACGCGCCCCGGCTTATATTTCCATCGCGGTTTACGTTACAGGCTCATATGCTTTGTGATGCGCCCCGGCTTATATTTCCATCCCGGTTTACATCACAGATCTCGTAAAACTCTGCAATGCACCTCGGCTTATATTTCCATCCCGATTAACATTGCAGAGGACTTTATACCCTGCAACGCGCCCCAGCTTATATTTCCATCCCGGTTTGCGTTACAGTCTTTTGTGCCCTGCAATGCGCCCCGGCTTATATTTCCATCCTGGTTTACATTACAGGTCACCTTCGCAAATATGTACCGAAGCACATCTCTTTTTCAAAACAATATGCAATGCAAGTGCCATGATGCAAGACTCCTCGTTTCAATCACATATCTCATTCACATATGCAGTTCATATTCACATGCGCAAGTAAGAGCAACACACAAGATTTCCCTAACTTACACATCAAAGCTTAGGCTTCAACTAGATCGTCGACACTTAACCTTGATTTCAAAAGGTCACCAACCAATGCGAGTACCCATATCTTCCCTTCATGGAATTCTATAACACCACGTACGTTCATTTCCTAATCCCCCTAGGTCATCCTCATCGAAATCCGATTCGAAGATCCTTTGAAGTCACCATGTTGATTCACCCTCCTAAATCATGTTCCCCAAGACTTAGACTACCTTTAATCAGGTCCTAAGGAGTCCCTAAGGTCACCCAAAGGATCCCCTAGCTTCCCTCTTTCTTCCCTTGCTTTCCCACAAAACTGGTTGACGTCATACCCTGATGTCGATCGATCGACGTACGTCATACCCTGACGTCGATCGATCGACGTCCATCTGAGGCACGTCGATCTCTCACTCAATTTACGTCGATCGATCTACGTTCATCTGAGGCACGTCGAACCCTCACTCATCCTACGTCG
This sequence comes from Eustoma russellianum, assembly GCA_036186865.1. Taxonomy (NCBI): domain Eukaryota; kingdom Viridiplantae; phylum Streptophyta; class Magnoliopsida; order Gentianales; family Gentianaceae; genus Eustoma; species Eustoma russellianum. The sequence continues at coordinate 26,897,865 of AP025070.1, read as the reverse complement.
ATCGATCTACGTCCTTCTGAGGCACGTCACACCCTCACTTGCTATACGTCGATCGATCGACGTACGTCATACCCTGACGTCGATCGATCGACGTCCCCGTTCCAGAACACCATTCTGCAATTTTCTGCAGAAACTGCAGAATTAACCCTCAATTCGACCCCAACTTCCTTCAAAACCATTCCGAGCCTATTTCCCACTATCAATCCATCCTAAAATCACCCAAGACAACATCTTTAGCACACGATTCACGGATTCAAGCCTACCACTCAAAGTACTTATCAAATCAACCCAAAGATCAAATCTTTTCACTCTCCCCTCCCTTCAACCACCATTATCAACAAAGTAGGGTTCAAGGGGTTGGGATTTACATGATCTCATATAAACAACAATCAACGAACAAGATTTCAACATATAATGGCCAAATCTCAAACCAAAACACATAGATCTCACAAATAGATTCACATAGAGAAATTACTGCATGGTGATCCAAATTGATATCAAAATAGGCCCTTTCTCTTTCGCAAATCGTAAGAACTTATAAACAGATTACTTGCCTTTGATTACTCGAAGACGGATTGAGAAACGAATGAACTACGGATTGGTTCCTGAGAGATTTTTCCTCCTAGGGCTGCAGGGTGAAACGTTTCTGGAGAGGGAGACTGCGTCAGTTTTCTCTGCGTAATGAGGAAACTGACGTTAGTCAGGTTTTTATATGGCCAGGGTAAAGTTTGGTGTTTCTACATTATATCCTATTTTCCTATTTATCTTAAAGGATAAATCTTAATATTTAATTCTAAAATTAAATACCAATTAATTTCTAATATTTATCCCTTCATTTAATTTTCATTAATCCTCATATTAATGCCTAACTTAATTCTTGTTGACCACCATTAATTCCAGTAACATTCTTCTTTGTCTTTTAATTACCCTACGGAGGGTGCGGGGCATAACATCCCTCCCCCCTTATAAGAAGTTTCGTCCTCGAAACTGACGCACCTTATTGGAAGAGCTGTGGATATAACTCTTTCATTTGTTCTTCAAGCTCCCACGTGGCTTCGCGCTCCGTATGATTACTCCACTGAACTTTGACATACGGAATGACGCGTCGGCGTAGGACTTGATCTTTTCTGTCCACAATCCTCATTGGACGTTCTTCGTAAGTGACGTCTTCTCTCACATCTAAGGGTTGGGCTCCAAGGACATGGCTTGGATCCGATACGTATTTCCTTAGTTGAGATACATGAAATACGTTATGGACTTGGGATAAGCTCGGAGGTAAGGCTAGTCGATAAGCTCTTTCTCCAACCTTGCCCAGCACTTCGTAAGGGCCAATGTATCTCGGGCTTAACTTGCCCTTCACTCCAAACCTAGCAACTCCCTTAGTTGGTGAAACTCGTAGGTAAACCTTATCGCCTTCCTCAAACTCCAACGGTCGTCTCTTGGTGTCAGCCCAACTTTTACTACGATCTTGAGCCACCTTGAGTTTCTCTCTTATCACCTTGACCTTTTCCACTGTTTGCTCGACCAACTCGGGTGCAGTGATTGTCCTTTCTCCAACTTCATCCCAACAAATCGGGGATCTGCACTTACGTCCGTATAAGGCTTCGAATGGCGCCATGCCAATTGCACTGTGATAGCTGTTATTATATGAAAACTCCATTAATTTCAACATGCTATCCCAGTTCCCTTTGAAGTCCAAGGCGCATGCTCTCAGCATGTCTTCCAATGTTTGGATGGTCCTCTCGGATTGCCCATCCGTTTGCGGGTGGTATGCCGTGCTCATTCTCAACTCTGTACCCATAGCTTTCTGAAACGCCCTCCAGAACTTAGAGGTGAACTTGGGGTCACGGTCCGATACGATGCTGACTGGGACTCCATGTAGGCTTACAATGTTATCCACATAGATATTGGATAACCTCTCATACGAAGTACCATGTGGCATGGCTATAAAGTGAGCCGTCTTCGTTAAACGGTCTACAATCACCCAAATCATCTCGTTCCCATTGCGGGTCTTGGGTAGTCCCATTACGAAATCCATCGTCACGTGCTCCCACTTCCATTCTGGAATCTCTAGTGGCTTCATCAAACCACCAGGTCGTTGATGTTCAGCCTTGACTTGTTGGCATACCAAACACCTTTCGACATGTGTCGCAATTGATCTTTTCATCCCCATCCACCAATAGTTTCTTTTAAGATCTTTGTACATCTTTGTGCTCCCGGGATGAATAGACATCTTTGAGTTATGCGCTTCTTGGAGCAATTCCGTCCTGAGTTCGTCCTTACTTGGAACGCATAACCGGTTTTGAAACCATAGACTTCCATCTTCTCGCAACTGGAAGTCCTTTATTGGTTCCGCAGCTAGTTTGTCTCGGATTTCTCTCAGTGCCGAATCCTCATACTGTACTTCTTTAATTCTGTCTACCAAGTCTGGACTGATAGACAAGGCTGTAAGGACATTCGTCACCGAATCTACCAATTCAAGGTCAAACTCTTCGATCTCTCTTTCCAATGGAGACTGTCTTGCGTGGCTAGACTTTCTGCTCAATGCGTCCGCCACTCTGTTGGCTTTGCCTGGATGGTAATTGATGGTCAAGTCATAGTCCTTGAGTAACTCTAACCATCTCCTTTGTCTCATATTCAACTCCTTCTACGAGAATAGATACTTTAAGCTCTTATGATCAGTGAACACAGCACATTTCTCTCCATATAGGTAGTGTCTCCAGATCTTAAGAGCAAATACCACAGCTGCGAGCTCCAAGTCATGCGTCGGGTAGCTCTACTCATATGGTTTCAATTGTCTTGACGCGTATGATATGACTCGTTCATTTTGCATCAAAACACAACCTATAAACAGAACGTTAGTTTAAGACTAGCATATATATATACACTGCATTAATTGTAATGATGTACATACCTAGTCCTTTCTTAGACGCGTCGCTATAGATCACGAAACCGTCGGTGCCGGAAGGTTGTGCCAACACCGGGGCTGTGGTCAATCTCTTCTTGAGCTCGGTAAAGCTCTGCTCGCATTCCGCAGTCCATTCGAACTTAGTCTTCTTCTGCGTAAGTCGACTCAATGGTACTGCTATCGTTGAGAATCCCTCAACGAACTTCCTATAGTAGCCTGCCAAGCCTAGGAAGCTTCTGACTTCGGTCACATTTGTGGGTCTTGGCCATTCAGTGATGGCTTCTATCTTCTTAGGGTCTACTGAGATCCCATCTTCAGAAATCACGTGACCGAGGAAGGCTACACTTCTTAGCCAAAATTCGCACTTGCTGAATTTGGCATAAAGCTTTTGTTGCCTCAAGATTTGCAACACCACTCTTAAGTGTTCAGCATGTGCTTGCTCATTGGGAGAGTAGACTAGGATGTCATCGATGAACACCACCACGGATTGGTCCAACTGCTCTCGAAATACGGTGTTCATCAAGTCCATGAAGGCCGCTGGGGCATTAGTTAATCCAAAAGGCATCACCAAAAATTCATAGTGCCCGTATCGAGTCCGAAAAGCGGTCTTAGGGACGTCTCCCGCCTTCACAAGCAATTGATGGTATCCTTGACGGAGGTCAATCTTTGAAAACCATCTAGCTCCCTTTAGCTGATCAAATAGATCCTCGATCCTTGGTAGAGGATATTTATTCTTAATGGTGATCTTGTTCAGCTCCCGATAGTCGATGCATAACCTCATGCTGCCATCCTTCTTCTTTACGAATAGAACCGGAGCTCCCCAAGGTGATACACTGGGGCGAATTAACTTCTTGTCTAGCAACTCCTGAAGTTGCCCCTTTAGCTCCTTAAGTTCAGCTGGAGCCATTCTATAAGGTGCCTTAGATAGAGGCTCTGCTCCAGGGATCAAGTTGATTTCGAACTCCACTTCTCTCGATGGCGGTACTCCCGGTAAGTCGTCCGGAAATACGTCCTTAAATTCATTGATTACCGGTATTTGATCCATGGAGGGAACTTCTTGCTGAGCATCTACAGCATACACCATATATCCCTCTGCTCCTTTTTGCAAAGCCTTAAACGCCTTAATTGCCGTCATATATATCTTCTTTGGAGCTTTAGTCATCTTGACATTTCCTTGTACCGTGATGTCATTCATCTCAGGGTCCTTGAGGGTCACTTGCTTAAGTTTGCAATCAATATTGGCATGATTTTTGGTCAGCCAACCCATGCCCAATATGACATCAAAGTCCTTCATCGGGATTGGAACTAAGGTCACCGAGAATAACTTCCCATCCAACTCCATCTCACAATCTTTGTACTGGTGGTGGGATACCAGCACTTGCTCGCCGGCTGCTTGTACTCTAAATGGGTTCTCAAGCCATTCGAGTAAACAGTCGAGCCCTTTGGCAAATCGCTTAGAAATGAAGGAGTGACTAGCTCCACTATCAAACAACACGTTCGCGGGTACTTTGTTAATTAAGATCACACCTAATCACAAGGGTAACACGTAAAGGTTTTCACATAGCACATATTCAATCATCAACTTGAAGGACTAAAGTTCAACTTAAACGACTATTATTTAACTTAGATCATACCTATCACCACGTTTGCGTCCCCTTGGACTTCAGCATCTGTCATGGCGTGGACTCTCGCGTTAGGCCTGCCTTTCTGCTGCTGGGCTGGCCCTGCTCTGGCTTGAGCTTTAGGGTCCCATTCAGGACAATCCTTGATCCTATGGCCTGCTTTCCCACATTTGAAGCACGCACCAGTTATCTTCCAACACTCACCTACGTGTCTCCTATGACAGTGGGGACACTCCGCGGGTGCCTGGCGATTGGGTTGATTTGTCTGCGGTGTCCTTTGAACCGGCCCCGCTTGTCCTTTTCTGGAAATCTTGACCCAACGTCCGGGTCTACTACCACCTTGCTCCACTCTTGGCCTCTTGCTCGTCTCCTCTCGGGCATCTCTCGACTGTGACCTACGCATGTCACTCTCAACAAGATAACAGGCATCTAGCATCTCCTCAAAAGTTTTCAAGCTTGACCCCGCTATTGCAGTCCGTATGCGGGGGTTCAGTCCTTCCTCAAATTTTAGCATTTTCATTCTGTTGTTTTCCAAAACCAAGGGTGTGAATTTTCCCAAGGCGTGGAACCTATCCGCATAGTCGGAAACAGTCATTCTCCCTTGCTCAAACCTGTCAAACTGCCTCATCTTTTCCAGAACGGCGGTCTCAGGCACATAGTAGTCCTTGTAGGCCTTCACAAACTGACTCCACTGGATGGGAGAAGTCATCTTGGGCGAAATGCCGTTCCACCATGCATTCGCTCTACCAGTCAGAAAAGGCGTGGCTACATCCACCTTGTGTTCTTCAGGCACTTGTACAAGCCTGAAGCACTTCTCTATCTCATCAAGCCAAAACCCAGCCACCTCTGGGTCAGTTGTCCCTTCAAAGTTTGGGACGTGCATCTTGCACATCTCCCCAATATAGTACCTTATGCCGTGCTGCGGTGGTGATGGCGCAGGGGGTTGTTGCTGTTGTTGCGCCACTCCTTGCGCTATCACTGTGATAGCATCGATTAGCGCGCCTGAGGTACTAAAACTGGGGGTGGTGGTGGTGGAGGGTTATCGTTCCCATTGCCACCGTTTCCTTGGTTGTCACGTCTGGGAGGCATCTTTCTGCAAGATCACGCTTATTAGTATCTCGCGGTTCCAAAATAAGTACTTGGGTCCATAACATGTTATAAGACGGAATTTATAAATGAAAATAACTACAATCCTTGATTACACTTAATCGCGCTCGTACACACACCCCTCCCAATCAAACTTAAATCTAAGATTGCATGCTTAGACTTAAAGATAAACTTACGGTGAAAATCATAGCTTAAGACTCTACATGTCATAACCTAGGTCTCCGAGGTAGATCTGAAGCCTAGGCTCTGATACCACCTGTAGTGCCCCGACCCGGACAGCGGAATCCGAACCGGTGCACCCGTCGTAGCTTACTGAGAAGACTACAAGACGTCTCATTTCTCGTGTACACATCATCAGTGACGTACGAAAGTAAAAGCGGAAACATGTATCTAACGAATGTCAACCGTCAACTCGTACATCAAGAATACTAAAATCCCAACAAGCTAATCATGATGTTCACCAACTCAAACCTTCAAACAAATGAAATAACTGAAATAAACAACATCTGTCCCGACTATTCGCCCTTAGGCACTCTAAGCATCCCACTCAGCCCACTCGCCGTCGTCTTCAATGAAAATCATGTCGTAGCTAGGCTCATCTGCACAATAAGAGTAGTACCCTTAGCGAAAACGCTAGCAAGTAACCCGCTTATAAGACATACAGGATCAACACATGGCAAGACATGAGTAATAGATAATTCAGGGGAATTGTGGGGCACATGTCTTGTAAACTTCCAAATACATATATGCGAATACGTAATAAATCAAGTACAGCAATTTGCACAGCAATAACAATTCATTGGCTATCAAATAACACGCACGTCCATACCACATTGACTCTCGTGATGCATGTCAAAATATGCACTACACTACACCATCACAAATGCATGAGCCATTTCCTTTCAAATCAGTGCAATGCATGTCACAATGTCCGGTCTCGTAACTCGTTACCCTGTAACGCGCCCCGGCTTATATTTCCATCCCGGTTTACGTTACAGGCTCGTATGCTCTGTGATGCGCCCCGGCTTATATTTCCATCCCGGTTTACATCACAGATCTCGTAAAACTCTGCAATGCACCTCGGCTTATATTTCCATCCCGATTAACATTGCAGAGGACTTTATACCCTGCAACGTGCCCCGGCTTATATTTCCATCCCGGTTTGCGTTACAGCCTTTTGTGCCCTGCAATGCGCCCCAGCTTATATTTCCATCCCGGTTTACATTACAGGTCACCTTCGCAAATATGTACCGAAGCACATCTCTTTTTCAAAACAATATGCAATGCAAGTGCCATGATGCAAGACTCCTCGTTTCAATCACATATCTCATTCACATATGCAGTTCATATTCACATGCGCAAGTAAGAGCAACACACAAGATTTCCCTAACTTACACATCAAAGCTTAGGCTTCAACTAGATCGTCGACACTTAACCTTGATTTCAAAAGGTCACCAACCAATGCGAGTACCCCTATCTTCCCTTCATGGAATTCTATAACACCACGTACGTTCATTTCCTAATCCCCCTAGGTCATCCTCATCGAAATCCGATTCGAAGATCCTTTGAAGTCACCATGTTGATTCACCCTCCTAAATCATGTTCCCCAAGACTTAGACTACCTTTAATCAGGTCCTAAGGAGTCCCTAAGGTCACCCAAAGGATCCCCTAGCTTCCCTCTTTCTTCCCTTGCTTTCCCACAAAACTGGTTGACGTCATACCCTGACGTCGATCGATCGACGTACGTCATACCCTGACGTCGATCGATCGACGTCCATCTGAGGCACGTCGATCTCTCACTCAATTTACGTCGATCGATCTACGTTCATCTGAGGCACGTCGAACCCTCACTCATCCTACGTCGATCGATCTACGTCCTTCTGAGGCACGTCACACCCTCACTTGCTATACGTCGATCGATCGACGTACGTCATACCCTAACGTCGATCGATCGACGTCCCCGTTCCAGAACACCATTCTGCAATTTTCTGCAGAAACTGCAGAATTAACCCCCAATTCGACCCCAACTTCCTTCAAAACCATTCCGAGCCTATTTCCCACTATCAATCCATCCTAAAATCACCCAAGACAACATCTTTAGCACACGATTCACGGATTCAAGCCTACCACTCAAAGTACTTATCAAATCAACCCAAAGATCAAATCTTTTCACTCTCCCCTCCCTTCAACCACCATTATCAACAAAGTAGGGTTCAAGGGGTTGGGATTTACATGATCTCATATAAACAACAATCAACGAACAAGATTTCAACATATAATGGCCAAATCTCAAACCAAAACACATAGATCTCACAAATAGATTCACATAGAGAAATTACTGCATGGTGATCCAAATTGATATCAAAATAGGCCCTTTCTCTTTCGCAAATCGTAAGAACTTATAAACAGATTACTTGCCTTTGATTACTCGAAGACGGATTGAGAAACGAATGAACTACGGATTGGTTCCTGAGAGATTTTTCCTCCTAGGGCTGCAGGGTGAAACGTTTCTGGAGAGGGAGACTGCGTCAGTTTTCTCTGCGTAATGAGGAAACTGACGTTAGTCAGGTTTTTATATGGCCAGGGTAAATTTTGGTGTTTCTACATTATATCCTATTTTCCTATTTATCTTAAAGGATAAATCTTAATATTTAATTCTAAAATTAAATACCAATTAATTTCTAATATTTATCCCTTCATTTAATTTTCATTAATCCTCATATTAATGCCTAACTTAATTCTCGTTGACCACCATTAATTCCAGTAACATTCTTCTTTGTCTTTTAATTACCCTACGGAGGGTGCGGGGCATAACAGACATGACCGTGTATAATCAGCTACAACAAAGAAACAGATTGTACCAGTTTTTACAGGCCATTAGTACCGAAAATGATGCAGAAAAACGGGACATTCTGAGGACAGAAGCTCTTCCTTCAGTGGAAGAAGCCTATGCTCAGATTCGCAGAGAAGCAAACCGAAGGAGCATCGGGAAAGGAGGAAAGGAAGAAACACCAGGACAGGAACCAGCAGGCATCGGAAGTGGGCTGTTTTTGGGAACAGGAAAGTCAGCCGGACCTCCTCATCGGCGAGAAATGGGGGAAAACAGGGGGAGGACGGTCAGATCCGGCGAGAGGAGCTCAGCCTGGGTCATCATCCCGTTCTGAAGATGACAAAAGCCACCTTTGGTGCACCTATTACGGAGGAAGTAGACACACCACAGATGAATGTTTTCAACTGATTGGCTACCCAGACTGGTGGCCAGATACACGGAAGTGGGGCAAGAGAGGAGTCGCAGCAGCCTCAGCCTCGGGCAACCAGAAGGTCACCAGCGAGGAAGACGCAAATCTGGAGAGCTTTGGAGGGACTGCTCAATGAACGAAATTGTCAAGGGAAGAGAAGATTCCAGAGAAATGTAGAGAGGCCAGCGACGCATACTGAGGTAAAGGGCTTGGGGTTGTAAAATTACACCCAAGCCCTACTTTATGTAATGCTTCCCCTGCCGCCATTAATCAAAAGTCCCCCTGGATTTTTGATTGTGGTGCTACCGACACAATGTCATATGATATCTGTGATTTTCATCCATGACTAATCCCATAAAACATGTCATTCGTACTGCTAATAGGGGCTGCTCCTCGGTTGAAGAGACAGGGAGTATTCATATCTCACCAACCCTACGCCTTAAAAATTGTCTTTATGTTCCCTCCCTATCACATAAATTACTATCCATTAGCCATATAACCAAAGAATTAAACTGCACTGTCCTAATGCACCCGACTTTCTGTCTCCTGCAGGATATTCAGACGGAGAAGATAATTGGGCGTGGTTCTGAGCGTGACGGACTCTACTTCGTTGACGAGGTGAACCAACAGGGTACGGCAGCGCTTACTCATGGGACAGTTGATAGGCAGGCCTGGTTATGGCACCGCCATCTGGGTCATCCTTCTCTGGGGTATTTAAATATTTTGTTTCCTAAAATTTTCCGTCATATTTCCCAGTTGCAGTGTGATTCTTGTATTGTTGCAAAAAGTCACAAAAACACTTATCCACAAAATAATACCAAAACACTCATGCCTTTTTCACTTGTTCATTCGGACGTATGGGCCCTTCTCCTACACCCAGTCCCAATGGTTTTTTATATTTCCTGTTATTTGTGGATGATTGTACACGCATGACTTGGGTATATTTCCTGAAATGCAAATCTGAGGTCTTTGAGAAATTTCTGGCATTCTACCAAATGGTGAACACTCAATATAAGACCAAATTACAAATTCTCCGCACAGATAATGGTACTGAGTACATAAACACTCAGTTTCAACAGTTCTTTCAAAAATATGGCCTCATCCATCAAACCACCTGTCCGGATACCCCACAACAAAATGGGGTAGCCGAGCGAAAAATTCGAATACTTCTCGAGATCACCCGGGCTCTTATGATAGAATCTCATGTTCCCACTATGTATTGGCCCGAGGCAATTGCCACGACTAATTATCTTATCAATCGACTTCCTACCAAATCCTAAAATACCAAACGCCACTTGATACCCTTGCTAAATATCATACTGTACCTCTTTATCTCTCTTTACCACCACGCGTGTTCGGCTGCACTGTATATGTACATATTCACCCAACGTCGGAAGTTTGATCCCTGTGCTATCCGATGTGTCTTTGTTGGATATGGCATCAATAAAAAGGGATACCGATGCTACGACCCACATACCCACCATCTCTATACCACCTTAGACTGCAACTTCCTTGAGTCTGAGTATTATTTTTCCCACCATCCTCACAATCAGGGGGAGCTTTCTCAGGATGACTCTCTCGGATGGTTACATAAGCCAGTCCTACCCGATACTGTTCCGACAGAGGAAGTAGGCCAAACCACCAGATCAGCCTCAGAAAACGAAGGGGAGCCTGCGTACGCAAAGGATAATGACCCAATATCAACCCCGGAAGAGTATCCTGAGGTAAGTCAGTCTGCTTCCTCCACTCAGTTTCCTAATATTCCCACTACTCACGCACCCACTATTGATTTAAGTGAACCATCTAATCATGTTCCACCAGAACCCTCAGATTGCAGATATGTGCTCCCTCCCTGGAAAAATCGTGGAGTACCCCCAAGGAGGTACGAACCGGAATACACTCCCAAAGGCTCACTATATCTGATTCAAAAACTTGAAGGACTCTCAGACTCAGCAAAAGCCTTCCATACTTCGCTCTGTACAGTACCCATACCAAGAACAGTTAAGGAAGCTCTAAACCACCCAGAATGGAGAAAAGCAATGGATGAATAAATGAATGCACTGCGGAAAAATGAAACTTGAGAAAAATGCACGATAAGCCCAAAGAAGAAACCAGTAAGCTGCAGATGGATCTTCACTCTAAAGTATCGGGCAGACGGTTCTATAGAGCGATACAAGGCGAGACTGGTGGCGAAGGGGTATACACAGACCTATGGCATTGATTACTCAGAAACTTTTTCACCAGTTGCAAAAATAGATACAATCAGAGTGTTATTCTCCATAGCAGCAAATCTTGAATGGCCTCTGTATCAAATGGATGTGAAGAATGCTTTTCTTCATGGGGATTTAAAGGAAGAAGTGTATATGGAGCCTCCACCCGGATTTACGGATGAGTATACCACGGGAGAAGTATGCAGATTAAGGAAAGCCCTATATGGGTTAAAACAGTCACCTCGAGCATGGTTCGGGAGATTCACCATGACCATGAAAAAGTGCGGACATCGACAAAGTAATTCAGACCATACATTGTTTCTAAAACGAAAACAGAACCGAGTCACATGTCTGGTCATCTATGTAGATGATATGATTATTACCGGGAATGACGAACAAGAAATCATCAGTTTAAAGAAACGACTGTCAGAAGAATTTGAGATGAAAGATTTGGGATTGCTCAGATATTTCTTGGGAATTGAAGTATTCAGATCAAAAAGAGGGATATTCATTTCTCAGAGAAAGTATGTACTGGATCTTCTCACTGAGACAGGACTACTTGATTGTAAACCGGCTGAAACACCAATAGCAGTAAATCACGGTATTATGATTCAGCAAGGGGCGAGCCTAGCAAACAAGGAACAATATCAGCGGTTGGTAGGGAAGCTAATTTATCTGGCACATACAAAGCCAGACATAGCCTACGCTGTTGGAGTAATCAGCCAGTTCATGCACCAACCACAGGAGCACCACATGGAAGCTGCAATGAGAGTCGTTCGATCAGTTGGACGAGGGATAGTCTTCGGGAAACATGGCAATCTAGACATTGAAGTATACACAGACGCTAATTGGGCCAGAAATCCTAATGACAGAAGATCAACATCTGGGTACTTTGCACTAATAGGAGGAAATGTTGTGACATGGAAAAGCAAAAAACAGAAGGTTGTGGCATTATCAAGTGCCGAAGCAGAATTTCGAGGGATTGCACGAGGCCTAGCCGAGATATTGTGGTTAAGAAAGATTCTGACAGAAATAGGGTTTCCACCAAAAGTTGTTCCGAGACTAATGTGTGACAACAAAGCAGCAATCAAAATATCAGAGAATCCAGTTCAACATGATCGAACAAAACATGTGGAGGTGGACCGCCATTTCATAAAGGAGAAAATCGATAATCAAGAAGTGAGCCTACCTTTCGTAAGATCAGAAGACCAGCTGGCCGATATTCTGACTAAAGGGATTCCAGGAAGGCAATTCCGAGAAATGTTGAGCAAGTTGAGCATCGAAGATCCGCTGACTAAACTTGAGGGGGAGTGTTACCGTATCAGCACAAAAAGGAAAGAAAGATTTGATCAATATTTGATTGATAGACATTTAGTGTGATTGATATTGTAATTATGAAGGCTTTATCCTAATCCCCAAATTGTAGCCCCTTGTGTATCTATTTAAAGAGGCCTTCGGCCATGGGACAAATCAAGCAAGAATGAATAATAATTTCCTTCTTCCAGAATTCCATCTTCATCTATACTTCAATCTTTAAACAGGCTTCCTCAGATCTCATCCGGCATAAACCCCGAGGCTGTGATAGTAGTACATCACGTGTGATGACAATCTAGTGGTCACTCTTGATTCAATACCCTATTTGGTGGGGCTGATACGATACTTGATGTGTATTTTACTGAACCTTTTTCATTTTAGACTTACGTTTGTATCAAGACTCTTGACTATTTACTTGTGTCCTTCTATTGTCTTGTTGATAAACAGTGATTTCTATTCATCTTGCCGAAGAGTAATTAAAAACTTTTTCCCCGGAGGAGATATGTATCCTACCGCGTGTATTGTTGTGGGTGCTGCTCGGCTGATTTATAAAATGTGATATAAGAAGATTATATCTTAGAGTTTGCAAGAGGAAAATGACATGCTAGAAGCATGGGAAAGTTGGCTCCACCTGTGTTTTCTCTGGGGTCCTTTATTTGCTTTGTGACTACTATAAGTGACTAGTCAATAGATTTTGGTTTGTGGAGAGACACCTTGTGTAGGTAACTGCGTAGGATCATACTCAACCTAAGAGGCCGTTGGACTCTTGATTTACATCTTCTACACATACTCCTTGAGGCTGAGACAGTAGGGGCCCCGATGTGATGGATTTCACCTTTTGCTCCAAGTCAATAGATTTTGGCTGGTAAAGATCTAGTAGATTTCGGTTGGTTGATGAGCATCTTCTATCCTAACGTGTTTTATTTTCTATCTTGTTTAATGAATCTCATGTACAACGATTCAAGATAAAGTAAACATATGTTACAATATGATAGCAAAAGTAAATATATGTTACAATATGATAGAAAATGTGACAAATCGTGGGTTAGAATATCGTAACCAGATTTGGGTCTTCCCTGCATCTTATTTTCTACGTTTTGCTTAGGCATGAAGCATATCACTCCATCTGCTGGTTACTAGAAAACAGATTTTATGTTGCTTCAAGAACAATTAGTGTCACAATGAGATAACGCTACATAAAATTTACCTACACTGCAAAATAATAGGTAATTGACCAATGCAGAAGGCCCATACGCTCCAGTGCCGCTAGTCTACACCGATTCGGTTGTATCACGGGATACGGTTGCTATCTTTGGTTGGACACAGTATACCTGAGCAATACGTCTTAAGGAAAGAGTCCGGGACTCGCCTCGATTTATCTGCTCAGTTGAACTGCTGAGCGGCTGTTAGCGCAGCACTGCTGATCTGCAGTGATGCCGTACAGAGTTCAACTGGTCTGCCAAGCTGTTGATGTGCTGAGCTCGGCTGATTGGCTGTCAGCGCAACACTGTTGCTCGGCAGTGCTGCTGTGCTGAGCTCGGCCGATTGGCTACTAGCGCATCACTGTTGTTTGGCAGTGCTGCTGTGCTGAGCTTTGTGTTGAGCTCGGCTGATTGGCTACTAGCGCAACACTGTTGTTCGGCCGTGCTGCTCTGCTGAGCTCTGTGCTGAGTTCGGCTGGTTGGCTAATAGCATAACACTGCTGTTCTGCAGTGCTGCTATGCTGAGATCGACAGGTCTACTGTCCAAGACAAACTCATTTGCGCTGCTTGGACTGATCTGACCTGACTGGTTAACCCGACCTGTCCTGAGCTCGACAGGTCGGTTGTTGCTTTATTTCACACAAACACTATACAGAATCATTTTGTCGGACAAAGGATCCAACAAATCAAAGTATGGGTCAGCCTAAATGTATTAAGATTGTTGAGTGTGTAATGCATTTGGTGGACAATGCAATTTTTTAATTGCATAGATCGCGAATGGACTAATGCAGTTTTTCATATTGCGGATTTCTATTGTATTTATAATATAGAGACGTTAAACAGAGGAAAATCCACTGAGTGAATTAAATTTCACCTTTTGTAGAGGTGACATAGTGTGTAAACAAACAATAAAAATGATACAGATTAAGTTGTCAAAGTTTTAAATCCAGACATGAATTATTGAGTCAAAGTTTTAACTCTAGACTTGATTGATGTATAAATTTTGGAGTAGAAGTTTGGAGACGAGGTGGGGCCTGTAGCTCAGAAGATTAGAGCACGTGGCTACAAACCACGGTGTCGGTGAATTATTGGGAAAGACATTATATCCTGAATTAGCTCGCTGGAACTAAAGAGAAGAAAGCTAGTGAAAGGTATCTTCGGCGCTGGCGTTACATACGTACAAAGACTCGTTGAAACCTCGCTACTTGATTGAGTCGGATCGGAGATGCTAACGGGGCGGAAATCGAAGTGATGAGAGGTAGAAAAATTTGTTGATACTTCTAGAGAACAGAAGTCATAATACAGGATGACGTCAAGTCATCATGCCCCTTATGCCCTGGGCGACACACATGCTACAATAGCCGGTTTTTAGCTTTCAGACATGATTGTGTAGAGAAAAAGGGGTTTGAGTGATTTTCAAATACATGATTTAAATATGCACAAAAACGAGCATAAGATAAATGTGCATGATATATTGCTTATTACTTGCCTTATATAGTTCATATATTATGTTGCCGTACTAACGAGCCATGAAGCTACAAAGCTTACATCAAATGGCAAACATTTGTTGTGTTTATACTATTTTCAGGTGCCACCATTAATGAACTAAACTAGTTCATTAAGTGAAGTACTTAGTTAACTAAACTAAGTAGTTCATTAAAGGAAGCTACATTTGGAAAAGGCACAAAGGCAACAAGGCTAAGAAAGGAAAGTCTCCTCCTCCTCATTTATCACTCCTATACATGCCTACATACATATATAAATATATATTTTCAGATTTGTTTTGAAAAAGGCACATACACATGTATTCCAACGTACTACCGACACGTTATATATTTTACGTACGTACGTTAACGTAACACCACTATGCTTAACTCATATTTATGAGTATATTCAGGTCTTATATCATATGATATAAGTCATGGTGATGACAAATTAAATACGACACGTTAAAAGGTTCTAAACCGAAAATTGTCGTATCGGGCGAATACCGAAACTTCGCCAACGTGTCACGTACTTGCCATAAATAAATGGCCAGCCCCTATACTTCAAAAATATCTATAATTTTACGTGCCTAGGGTGATATTTTCAGCCATAAAATCTTTCTATGTTGGCACACACAAATCACCCCACATTAAGGCCAAATTATGGAGATTCCAATTTTAATTTTGTCACATGTCTAGGCGCCACTTTAATCAGCCTTATAAGCTGAATATTAAATTTTATATTATGTATATTATGTGTAACATAATATATATAACATGTGCAAAAAGTTGGAATTTAATTAGAGAAAAATCGGGTAATCGATAAACATCGAAAATTCGGTTTTCTACTCACACAACACATGGAACATTTTTGGCACATCATACGACACGTATCTAGACACTTTTTACATATGTCATACATCTTAAAGTGTTCTAGAAAATTAAATTAAGGGCTGAATATAACATGTGTGTATTATTAAATGTGCACTATTTTACAAAGTTAGCAAAAATAAAATTTAGCACATGCATATACATGTATACACGCCCCTACAGCTGAGATGGAGCATATGTGGAGCCTTTTTGGCTTATTGATTGATCAAGAATCAATCATACAATGTTGGTGATTTAAAGAAAGAAGCTACAAAAGGTAATGTTTCAAATTTTATCTTATTTGAAACACATGCTGAAAATTTCAGCATGTGCACAAAGTTTTGGCCGATTTTTATCACTTTAAATGAGCTATATTTTGTGTCTTGAAACATGTGATTAATTAGAAGACAATTTGGAAGTGTTTTAAATATTTTATGGAATAAAGAAGTGATATTCTTGAATATCACACATGCTGAAAATTTCAGCATGTGTATAATACATCTTGGCCGATTTTTAGGGGTTGTATATGATAAAGCTTTATTCCAAAATTAAGGAAGATGTCTTGTACTAAATGGAGATGGATTTCTTGAATTAAAACAATGCTAAATAGGAAATATTTTGAACAAAAAGTGTATGCAACACATGCTGAAATTTCAGCATGTGCATTTGGCATTCATGGCCGATTTTTGTACCTATTTTGTGGAGAAATTATCTTGCTTAATTTATGTGACAATCTTGTGAATTATGGAAATTATTCTATGTTGATTTTGGCACATGTTCTTAGTGAAATATTAAGATTTTCCAAGTCATCAAATGATGACAACATTCACCCAATCATGAAGTGCCAAGTAAGCAAAGGTTAAATGATCATCCAATGAGAAGGTGCCAAGTAAGCAAGATCATGTCACAATGATGCCACACATTCTTTCAAGGACTTAGAAGACAATTTTCAAGAGGGGAAGGACTCCCAATGGGGCGGCCACAGTATGATTAAAAAGAAGGGAGAAGAGCAAAAACAAAAACAAGAACAAGTGTTGCAAATTGAAAGATCAAAAGTGTTCTAGCCTTATTCTTCTACACTCTCTTTCTTTCTTCTTCTTGAAAGCCTATTGTACTTATATTCTTATTCTTGAATAGGCTTGTCATATACCACCACATAATCTATATCTTTGTAAAAGATTGATCAAGGTGTGATCAATCTTCAATCTTGTAAGGTGGTGGTGTTCGTGCGAATTGTATTCATCGTACAAGGTTTGTAAAGGGTTGGAGTTGATGTGTAACTCCATCAACTCTGTGGTAAGGTGTATTTGTGTTGTGTGACTAGTGTGAACCAAGGAAGGTGTTCCTTGAAGACTGGAGTAGGTTTTTTATAACCGAACCAGTATAAAATTCTCGGTGTCATTTACTTTTAGCACTTATATTCTGTTTCTGCATTGTTTACTCTTTTTGTTTACGTTCGTAAAAATAGTAAACGACTTTCAAAAATTACGAAAATTTTCAAAAACAAAGTCACACGTCTTAGGGTTAATTTGGCACAAGTTTCAACCCTTTTGGATAAGTATAAGTCATTCAAACATCCAAAGATCTGAGACTAGAGCAGTCTGATTTTCAGGCTTACAAAGGTTGAGACTTTGAGTGTATTTGACTAACTTCCCGAAGGAATTTTTCAAAAATGTTTCAACCCATTTAAATACAATATATATAGGGTTAGTGGTTAAATTTTCAGAGCATTTGGAGTTAAGAACAAATAGGAATAAAGTTTTCAAAACAGTCTACCGTTTCTGGCAGATTCGCGTAATCTGACCACCAACGATTTTTGAAGGGGTTAAAGATTGAATTTAAATTTGAAATTTTTAGGAGACCCTCATAACATCTGAGGCTAAGTTCTCTCAATATTTTAGAATTTTTGGAGACCTATAACCTGGTTTTAAAAACTGGTCCTGAAAACAGAATCTGTTTTCAGAAGTTGAGTTGTTTAGTTTTAAACCAATTTTAAAAACCATACTTTGCGCACCACCTATTCAAACCCCCCTTCTAGTGGTGCCTTGCAGATCCTACAGATTCATATATAATTATGATATCAGATTTTGAAACTTGAGACATGACTGATATAAATTACACATTCAGAGCTGTTGTTATTTTGAATATATATGTTCAGTGAGAAGGACAACGACTTCTGTCAGAGCAGTTGAAAGCCTAATTGTAGAGGGAAGATGAGTAAAGACAGACCCAAACTGATTTGGAATGAGCGGATTATGCATGACTTATTAGATTTGCACCTCTTTGAGGACATGGTCCAGAATAGAAGTACATGGAAAAATATGATTAAGATTTAACGAGGTTTAGGCAGGATATAGATTATATTTAGGGGCTTAGATAATCTCTACACTTCAGGTAACTTTACACTTTTTTTGTGTTTGCCTTTGTTTTTTTATTATTTGTCTTTCATTATTTTTCTATATAGGTACATGTAGAGCTGGAGGTCTCGTTGGAAGCAAACTCTATGTCCTTTAAGATGGAAGTATTGTTTTATGCATCTAATACTCCCTCGACCTAGCGATAGCTTTGCTGTTATTGGAATATACTGGGTATACATTGTCTTTTGGGTGTGTTTTTCGTGAGAAGGAGTAAGTTGTTCTCGCTGTTCAGCAAGTAAACAGTGTAAAATTTTTTATTGGTACTGTTTTTCCACCCTTGTCATGTTTTTTTGGATTACTACCAAGTTCTTATATACTTTTACGATTATCCTGTAATGGTTTATGTTGTATAATCATGTGATAATGCTCAGTCATTAAATTCTCTTACATAGTTTCAATAACAAGATAATTGATAATAAAATTGCCCTTTGAATATATCAAAGTAAAGAATATATTATTGCACAATCACGTAATCTAATGGAAATTCTAAGAAATGTAAATGGAGCATACTAGAGGTGCAGATGAGCTAAACGATCCATGAACCGATCAAGTTCGGCTTGAATTTTTAGTCAATTAATTCGGTTCGATAAAGCACAAGATCGAACTCGGCTCGACTCAAATATCAACGAGCTAATCTTGAGCATATTGATGCTCGGAGCGTTAGCTTGAGAACATACTCGAACTTCTGATACATGTGAAAATTGTGCATGATTTGATGTTAGATTAATATATTTATTTGATACAAGTGTTGTGCACTGGTGATTGGTGCCGTACCTCCATGAAGAAAATTAAGGTCAATTTTATGCTTTCATTTCTTTTTATTTTTCCATAGGCGGTTTAAATTCTCCTCATTATATGTAATGTTCTTTTTTTTTTTTTTTTTTTTTTTTTGCGAAATGCATTATTTTCCTTCTGTAGAAAACGCAAATGACAAAGGAAATCGTGCTTCCAATCAAAAAATGATGTTTTACACCTCTAGGGTGACTCTGCCTTAGTTGTTTCTTTGGAGTGAAAGCTTGTGTTGATTTATATTTTTGAATGTTTCATGGGTTCATTCTTACATTTGATCTAAAAGTATCATGTGAATGAGAAGCTTTAAACAAATTTTGGCAGACATTAGATTGCTTTGTAAATTAAGGTATGGGGTAACATCTTATTCAGATGTAGGAAACTTTGAGTCAAGGGCCAAAAACTCTTAAAATTTAATAAAAAAAAGTTCATATAGTTTAATAATTATTATAAGATTCACATAGTTTAATAATTATAAATTTTTTCATCCTCCTTTTATCAGTTTTGTTAATATGATTATTGTTGTTGTTGTTATTGTTTTTATTGCTATTATTTTTTGGAAGCATATACCCAAGCATCTAATTTTAAAACGACATGTTCGACGGTAATTTATTGGTCAGTCGGTAACATACACTTCTGCCACTATAGAAGAAAACACACAAACACTTCCATAACTGGAGCCTGACCCTGGTTTTCGTTCCACAAGAAGTAATTTCTAGTAGTAAGATGATTAAAATTAAAAACTATTGCTCGTCTTAAAATATTCCATATCGAAACACCCTACTAATCTTACACCCAAAAAAAATAAAAAAAATAATTTCCAACTACTGTGTTTGCTTTAATCCTCGATAATGGTAGTGGAGCTAGATATTAAGAAACAGCAAGATGGGAGTAAATGCCATATGTACGAAAATTTCATGCTTTTTCCTATATAAGATAAGATGATCCAACTTTTCCATTCTCCTTTTACTTCTCGTTTCTTTTCTTTTTGTGGGGGCGAGTATTGACACGAGGCAAATATCAGGTTTTTGAACTTAGATACGTTTAGTTATACAAACTATTTGGCTCAGTCTGTTTACTGTAACGAATTTCAGATTTCGTTTTGAGTTAAGCTCGATAATACTATAACTATTTAATCAAGCTAAATAGTTCGTGAATAGTTCGGCTCGTTTTAGTAAACGAACCTAATTAGGTGTTTGAATTTGGTTCGTTTAAGTAAAATTAACAAACAAACTCAAATGAAATACGAATCAAACTCGAACAGTCTGTGAACTGTTTGATTTGTTTAACACCCCTATTGGCACCAGATCCTTTGACTCAGATTTTTTTTGCACGACTTTGACCCAGATTTGAGTTGCAATTTTTTGTTTATATGTTTATTTTTCTAAAAGAAAAATCAATATTAATTAATAAAAAGATGACGGGTCATGGAGCAACTGATAAGGTTGCTGCTTTGAGACCTTAAGGTCACGGGTTCGAGCACTGGAAACAGTCTCTTGCACAAAATGTAGTTTAAGACTGCGTACATCAAATCGCGAAACGATCCGTCTTCTTCTTAGACCCTACGAAAATATGGGAGACTACTGTACAACGAACGCCCCTTTAAGATTAATTAATAAAAAATGCGTCTTTTCTTTTTGTGACAACTCTACCTCTTTCTTCGAACCCTGCGCAAACACAGAAGTCTAGCGCACTGCGAACCCTTTTTAAGATTAATTAATAAAAAACGGAAGTGTCGTTCTTTTTCGTGACAACTCCACCCCCTTTTGTGTTTCGATCTTTGTTCATTCCATGTGTCGATTTATAGCCTTTTCACTTAAAGATAGATTTAATTAGCATATTGGTTGACATCATATACGCATAATAAAAAATTTAAACAAACAATGCATAAGCTAAAGCGATGACGAAAGTACGATAGATGTAAATTTTACAACCGAACGGTTATTACAATAATTCAATATCTATTGCAGGCAAATGTACGATGTATAAAATAATATATTATTCGATTACTGAGATTTTGTCGATTTGTTGACAACATTTATGACGTCATATACTATAAGTAACTGTAAGCACACCACAGATCATGTAATCTTAGTTCATGTTAACTGTTAAGGCTAGAGCTGAACCCCATTAATAAAATATTGAGTTTAAATTCTTATAAATGTAAATTTCTTTTTGCACTTTTATAATAATTTAATTTTCATGTATTATAGTGGCTCCATGTATTATTTGCTTTTAAAAATTTTTATCCAATATAAACAAATTTGTATGTCCACACCCAATATACGGCCTTCCTTTGTATTATAATTATCGACCATAGGAATAAAAATCATAATAAAGAAGGACGACAACAACGATGTAGTAATATAACCACACAGTATAATATAATGTCTTGATTATCAAGAGTTCGCAATGCTTGTACATGAAAATCAACATTCTAAAATTCTGGACAAGTCAAGATGTATTTCTTTTCCTTTTACCAAACATCTCTAATTGTTTGCCCTTGGCAGCATCTTCATTTTCTTGGCATGATACTTATAGTTGGCTCACACTTCCCTTATTTCATCCGTCCTATTCTCTGCCATCAACGCATGAGATGATTAAACTGAAAATTAAGTTAGGTAGCTTTGCCACAAAATGTGCAACTTCAACAACCTCCAATACGAGAAAGAAGTAATTGAAAAATCTACTTTATCTTATTCAATCAAAGTAGAGTGACTTAAATGAAAAAAACCTGAAGTTTTGTATATTGCACATGCTCTTTAAGCCGTATGCAGCAATGATATGAATAAAAAATAAACAAATAAAGAGTAGGATTAAATTAATGAAGGACGACATTTATAATCCTACAATTTCATTTTCTCTTTTGGGTAGGACTGAATATAATTGAGCATGAAGAGACTTCTTTGACCCTGATAATCTTCCATAGTTAGTCATTTTTCTTCTTTTTCTTTTTTCGGGAAGCCTTCCCCATTCACTATAACATGGTACTTGACTAATAATATTTCCTTTATGCACCATAAACATAATAAGTTATGCGTGTGACCACTAATGCTTCCATCAACACAAGTCATCATTTATTTCATGAATTTCTCGTTAATTACTTTGTACTCTTGTGCATTATTTCTAAAGAAAAAAATGCTATTATAAGAAAGAAGACCGTTAGTGGAATTCTAGTCTTGTACCTATGTCAAAATTATGCCACCAGCTATATTTTATGCTCAATTATAGTTCAGATCTGATTTTTTTCAGCTCATTCTAATTATTACACTAGCCAAGCTTGAGCCTACTTAAATTGAACAAAGATGGATTTTTTCCTGAACTATTTGGTATGAGGTAAGTATCCTGTCGGCAAAAGAATTGCCCAAGAAATCAATCTACAAAGCATGCATAACAAAAGAATTGGCTATTTTTTTATACACGTATTGCAACTTTATGCATATTGATCAGTCAGAGCATCTAATGCCCACAAAATAACAGAAATGATGTTATTTTATTCGATAATTACAAATTTTAGGATGATTTTTTAGTTAATCTCCTACATATTGAAGGTGTCTTCACTAATTTTCTAATTGAGTCGAAATTATTTTTCAAGGAAAACAACTATTACCGGTTTTTGTTCATTACCTAATTTGAATGCAAAGGGCAATTAATACAAACAACAATCACATTACTCCATCGACTTAGAGGCTCCCGTCTATAACGGAGTATAAAGGGAGGGTCGGATGCACGTAACCATACCTATGTGTTAGAAATACACAGAGGTTGTTTCCCGATGACCCATAATTAAAATTTCGTCAAGATGTGTCTATTAACTGCTACTTCACAATATAATAAGTGCATCCAATTTAGTGAGTCGTTTTGCTTTATTTCAACATATTCCAAAGTCAAACAAAATGTTGTCTTTAACTCCATTAGGAATGGAAAATAAATGCAATAATAGAATTATAGAAACATGAGATTTAAGGGTGGGAAATGCAATAACAGAACGAGTCCGTGAGATGAGGAAATGTCACATGAAACAGTAGGAAACGAAAGGAAGCTAAATGTCGACATGCAAAACAACCTATTTCGAGGGGTCGTACGTGGATATAATTAGTAATACAAAGAAGAAAAGATGAATACCAATTACATAGCCAACAAGTACGTAGCTTACCAAAGTTGATGGTATACCTTAGTAATAATGATTGTATTGTGGAGGAGATGCCATGAGGTGATGATCATGGTGTGGTGGAGGATGAGATGGGTGCGTTTTGTATATGGCAGGCGTACGTGGTGATGGAGACTTATGCATGTGATGTGGTGGATATGAATGATGAGGTGGCTACTGGTGCTTGTACCCATTTTTATGAGGTGGAGATGGAGGAGACTTGTGAAACTTGATGATGATGTGGTGGAGGAGAATGATAATGTGGGCGGATGCACGTGAGCCGGAGGTGATCTGTGACGCGAAGACGGTGGTGACGGATGGGGCATCTTGGATGTGTTGGGAGGAGCATGGTGAGGGGGGGAGAATGGTGGTGATGAGACGAAGTGGTCGAGGGGATTTGTGAGGCGTGAGGATGGTGGTTGATGCCTTTTTTGAGGTGGTGATGGGGCGGAGGGGCTATGGATGCTGAAGTGTGAATGGGCAAGCTGATAGTCATTACTTGACTAGTAAAGAAGAGAAGATAGAGGCCATTGGGACAAGGTTTTGGCCTGTTGCTTATGTGCTTGGTTTTATTGTCCTTTGAGTCTCTTATATAGGAGGGATCTCTTATGCTACTTCCTCTTTCTTCGCCGGCAACTTTTTACTGACTTCATAACTTCTTGATATAAATTGAATAAACAAATAAAATGAGAGTATGGTTTTACCTTTTACTATTAAATTAGTAACAATACGCACACAATTAAAAGAAAAATGTTACAAGACTCGTTGTTCAACTATGTTTACTTCTTCAAATTGTATTTTCATTTTTTTTTCTGGATATAGCTTTCTTGAATCAATTAATCATTCATTGTTACAACTAATGAACAAAATAGCATGCTCTGACCCCATAATTAATTTTATTTGTTCTATTAGATCCAATGTTTTTACCAATATTTATCCTTGCATATTAATTATGTAACAGTTAACTAATGAGATAAGGTCATTCAAAAAAAAAGCTAATAAATTTAAAAAACTTTCATGATTGATTGATGCAATTCTTGGTCAATGTACCTTGTAAAGGAGATAAACTATCACTTCAAGTTCTTTCAAAGGGGGAGAGGGGGTTTTAGTGCACATTAGAAATCTTTGACTCGTGCATTTTATGTTAAAGGAAATAAAATTCTGTACAGTACAGTATTTGTGTTCATGTAAACTAAAATAGAACAACATGTAAACTGAGGTGAGTCTAGGACTCTGTCTTTAAGGCGAATTGCATCGGTATACTGTGCCAAAACCGGATGTAGTAAACGTATCCTAGGATACAACGGATATCAGTTCAGACAAGCGGCACTGCAACGTAAGATCTCTACAACCCTGTGAAGTGTTCGGACTTCTCGCAATTAACAAATGCAAAATGCAGTGTAGCAGTAGTGTAGCAATCAGATGTTTAGTCGTATGCAGGAAGTGCTGAATGGCGCAGAATGAGAATTAACTCAGACAGAGGGCCTGCCTCTGTGCTTATAGAGGAAAAAACCGGTAAGGAGGTTAAAAGACAGATCAATCTGAAGCCGTTAGATCAAAAACTGCTGAAGCAGTTTTGATCTGAGCCGTTGGATCACAACGGTAACCCACAATCACGAACGTCCCACGACACCACGACGCCACGAACCGCTGGATCACAACCGGTAGAATCAGACAAAAAATTCGAACCGTTAGATCATCATATTTAATCATAACCGTAGGATCAGATAAATTATTTTTCTAGAAAAATTTTAAAAAAAATTGTCCAAAAAGATAAGAACCGGGCCAAACCCACGAGCCCGAACCGAGACGGACGGACGGGCGGGCAGCGGCGGCGCGCGGCTTGTGGCAGCCATCTGCGTCTTTGTAGCGCCCCGACCCGGACAGCGGAATCCGAACCGGTACACCCGTCGTAGCTTACTGAGAAGACTACAAGACGTCTCATCTCTCGTTTACACACCATCAATGACGTAAGAGAAATAAGTGCGGAAACATGTATCTAATAATAAATCTCCACCATCAACTCAATACATCAAGTGATAACAACATCTCTAAGGGTAACCACAGTAATCACGAATTAATCCTCAAGAGTAGGAAAGAACTGAAATCAATAATAACTGTCTCATCTAGCTCCCAACTTGTCTCTATGTATCCCATTCAGCCCACTCGCCGTCATCCTCAATAAAGATCATATCGTACTCGGGTTCTCCTGTAACACAAAGGCAGTACCCTTAGCGAAAAACGCTAGCAAGTAACCCGCTTATAAGACATACGGGATCATCACATGGCAAGACATGAGTAATAGATAATTCAAGGGAATTGTGGGGCACATGTCTTGTAAACTTCCAAATACATATATGCGAATAACGTAATAAAGCAAGTACAACAATTTGCACAGCAATAACAATTCATTGGCTATCAAATAACACGCACGTCCATACCACATTGACTCTCGTGATGCATGTCAAAATATGCACTACACTACACCATCACAAATGCATGAGCCATTTCCTTTCAAATCAGTGCAATGCATGTCACAATGTCCGGTCTCGTAACTCGTTACCCTGTAACGCGCCCCGGCTTATATTTCCATCCCGGTTTACGTTACAGGCTCGTATGCTCTGTGATGCGCCCCGGCTTATATTTCCATCCCGGTTTACATCACAGATCTCGTAAAACTCTGCAATGCACCTCGGCTTATATTTCCATCCCGATTAACATTGCAGAGGACTTTATACCCTGCAACGCGCCCCGGCTTATATTTCCATCCCGGTTTGCGTTACAGCCTTTTGTGCCCTGCAATGCGCCCCGGCTTATATTTCCATCCCGGTTTACATTACAGGTCACCTTCGCAAATATGTACCGAAGCACATCTCTTTTCAAAACAATATGCAATGCAAGTGCCATGATGCAAGACTCCTCGTTTCAATCACATATCTCATTCACATATGCAGTTCATATTCACATGCGCAAGTAAGAGCAACACACAAGATTTCCCTAACTTACACATCAAAGCTTAGACTTCAACTAGATCGTCAACACTTAACCTTGATTTCAAAAGGTCACCAACCAATGCAAGTACCCCTATCTTCCCTTCATGGAATTCTATAACACCACGTACGTTCATTTCCTAATCCTCCTAGGTCATCCTCATCGAAATCCGATTCGAAGATCCTTTGAAGTCACCATGTTGATTCACCCTCCTAAATCATGTTCCTAAGACTTAGACTACCTTTAATCAGGTCCTAAGGAGTCCCTAAGGTCACCCAAAGGATCCCCTAGCTTCCCTCTTTCTTCCCTTGCTTTCCCACAAAACTAGTTGATGTCATACCCTAACGTCGATCGATCGACGTACGTCATACCCTGACGTCGATCGATCGACGTCCATCTGAGGCACGTCGAACTCTCACTCATCCTACGTCGATCGATCTACGTCCTTCTGAGGCACGTCGAACTCTCACTCATCCTACGTCGATCGATCTACGTCCTTCTGAGGCACGTCATACCCTCACTTGCTATACGTCGATCGATCGACGTACGTCATACCCTGACGTCGATCGATCGACGTCCCTGTTCCAGAACACCATTCTGCAATTTTCTGCAGAAACTGCAGAATTAACCCCCAATTCGACCCCAACTTCCTTCAAAACCATTCCGAGCCTATTTCCCACTATCAATCCATCCTAAAATCACCCAAGACAACATCTTTAGCATACGATTCACGGATTCAAGCCTAGCACTCAAAGTACTTATCAAATCAACCCAAAGATCACATCTTTTCACTCTCCCCCCCTTCAACCACCATTATCAACAAAGTAGGGTTCAAGGGATTTGGGATTTACATGATCTCATATAAACAACAATCAACGAACAAGATTTCAACATATAATGGCCAAATCTCAAACCAAAACACATAGATCTCACAAATAGATTCACATAGAGAAATTACTGCATGGTGATCCAAATTGATATCAAAATAGGCCCTTTCTCTTTCGCAAATCGTAGGAACTTATAAGAAAGTTACTTGCCTTTGATTGCTCGAAAGAAAGAAATGAAGAACGAATGGAGAACGGATCGAAGACCTTGAAGCTATCTTCTCTAGGGTTGGAAGGAGAGGAAATCGCCTATGGAATGAAGGGGCGGCGTCTCTTCTGTTCTGTGAGGGGGAAAACTGACGCTTGTCAGTTAAATATGGATTTAGGGAAAAGTTTGGAGTTTCTAAATTATACCCTATTTCCCTATTTATCTTAAAGGATAAATCCTAATATTTAATTCAAAATTAAATCCTCATTAATTTCAATATTTAAACCCTCAATTAATTCCCATTAATTCTATTATTTAATTCGTAATTAATTACTGTTGACCGTCATTAATCTCATTTAATTCTTTTTTTATCTCTTAATTATTCTACGGAGGGTGCGGGGCGTAACAGTCTTCCCTCTGGTAAAAAATTCTCTTGCCCTTAGGACACATCTAAAGTGCCTCTCCTAAAAATATATAAGGTGACAACTTCAACTCAAGTGGCCAATGTGGTATATTTAAAAAATGATGATGTGTTCAATTCTCATGAAGCCACATCATCATTTTACCATTTTTCAACCATTTTTTACTCCTACTTTGAGCATTAATTTTTCATTCACCTGGTATCGTAATTAAGTGATTCAAAAGCCTAAAATCATCTACTCATTACGTAGATAATTTAAAACTCATTAATTTTCATTTTTAATTAACAAAAACTAATCATAATTAAGTTCAAAATATGTTGCTCACAACCTTTGGACAAACCCATTTCCAATTTTACAAACTTTCCTCCAACAATCCCCCACATGAATGAAAATTAATGCAAATGCAGATGAAGATTCTAACGAGAAGTCAGACAAGAAAATGTTGCATCAGAAGAGGTAGCTTCTGGCTTTGAACCTTTCAAAGTGATGTACCATTGGATTCACTCGGCTAAGTAGTAACTTGATGTCTTGAACCAGTCTGCATTTGCTGTGAACTTAGACAACAATAATCACACAATATTTCCTTTTACATCTTTTTGGTTCTCATGGTTGTGCTTGTTTTGGCCATGAACAACCTGGTTTCAGAAAGTGTTTTAGAGAATTCTGGCCTCACATAATTCTCATAGAAGCGGCCGCACTTCACACTTCCATAGGTGATTCCTGTCAGGAGCATTCTGCCATAACCACTAGATGTATCAAGATATAGGAGATCATTAAAAGCTTTAGCTTGCCTAAGTATTCCGCAGACATCAATTTTATGTGATGGAATGAGTAAGTGTTAAACTGAAACTTCATAACTTAGTTGTCCTATTGAACCAAGATTCTGGGATCTCGAGTCAACAAAGTTGGGTTAACATTACAAAGATTCTTACATAGTAGGCTTAAGTCTCATTCCGTTTGTCAATTTTGACATCTGATCTCTAGGCAAGCCTTTTGTAAGCGAATCCGCAAGATTCTCCTTTGATTTTATGTAATCAATGGAAATCACGCCATTAGAGTATTATAGTATGTCTCAAATGTATATGTCGTGACTTACTATTTAGATGCTGCTTTGTGCTCGTCTTATAGTAGACTGACTATCACAGTGTATGCTGATAGGAGCGATTGGCTTAGGCCAACATGGAACACCTTATAGGATATCTTGAAGCCATTCAGCCTCTTCGTCAGCTTTATCTAATGCTATGAACTCGGCTTCCGTAATGGACCGAGCTATGCATGTCTGTGGACTTCCATGACAAAACACCACCATCAACAATGAATAAGTATCCACTGGTGGACTCATAATCCTTGCTATCTGATATTCAATTTGCATCACATTATCCTTCCAATACTGCTGGATATCTTGTGTAGTGTAATCTAAGGTTCATTGTGTATTTAAGGTACCTCATCACTCTATTTAGAGCTTTCCAATGATCTTCACTTGGATTACAAACCCTACTCAATTTGTTTACTAAACAAGCTAAGTCGGGTATTGTACAGTTTGTTATGTACATCAAACTTCCAATTACCTGTGAGTATTTCATTTGAGCTACAGGTTCACCTCCGTTCTTTCTTAAGTGTATACTTAGGTCTAGTGGGGTCTTTATTGGTTTTGTATCAAACATATTGAATCGTTTGAGAACAGATTCAATAAATGAGTTTACGACATAACAAGGCCTTCAATTACCCGAGAAATTTTAATCCCTAGAATAACATTGGCAACCCCAATATCTTTCATATCAAATTCCGTATTAACATCCCTTGGTATTTAAGATGATGTCACGAGTATTCTCTATGATAAGCATGTCGTCTACATAGAGACATACTATCACATAGGCGTCTGCTGTGTTCTTGATGTGCACACACTTGTCACACTCTTTGATCCTGAAGCCATTTGACAACATTGCCTCGTCGAACTTCAAATGCCACAGTGTGGAGTGCTTGTTTACGTACAAAGACTTGACAAGTTACACACCTTTTTCTCTTGTCCTGGTACAGCAAACCCTTCAGGTTGCTCCATATAAATTTCTTCTTCTAACTCACCGTTCAGGAAAGCAGTCTTCACATCCATTTGATGGATTTCTAAGTCGTAGACTGCAGCGATAGCAACTAGTATCCTTATTGAAGTGATTCTAGTTACTGGTGAGTAGGTATCAAAAAAGTCAAAACCTTCTTTTGTTGATAGCCCTTAGCTACCAACCGGGCCTTGTACTTGTCAATAAATCCATCATCTTTTAGCTTTTTCTTAAAGATCCACTTGTACCCAAGTGGTTTACTTCCTGGTGGAAGATCAATCAGCTCCATGTGTGATTTTGAAGAATCGATTCTATTTCATTGTTTACTGCCTCTTTTCAGAAGGGAGCTTCTAGAGTTGATGATGAGGTCCATAACCCTCATACATGCCAAATAATGAGAATGCACATAATTTTATAAAAAATCCAAGATCAAGGACCATTAACAAGAAGTAAAACTAAGAAACTAATGCATGAAGGGGGCCTTCCTATTAAACATGTGCAAGATGAACCAAGGGAACTTATACATTGCGTTCACCTTATTGAACCTACAACATGATGTTGTAAGAAATTTTAGAACCGTTGTAAAATATTATTAGTATAGAATGTGTTCTTTATTTTGTTTTTTATAAATGTTTATGTTGTATTAATTTAGGCCCATCTCGGATTGTGAGTTTCTGCAGTACCCGTTTTGGTAGAATTGATGTATCTCTCCAACCACAAGGCCAAATCAGGAGTTGCAAGATAAGTTGGAAAGCTAAGACAAAGATATACAACTTTCATTTTGGTACTTTTCCAAAATCGGTCGTCTTGGCATCCAAAAAGAGCATGCAAATAGAAGTACTGTTTCTGCCTAATTCTGTGACATACCTTCAGTAATTTAGATGTATCTCCTCAATGGTTGGGCCAAATGCAAAGAAATTTATATGATTATTTTCTACACTAAATTGGCTACATTTGTCTAAAAAAACAATGCCTAATTCGGGATTGGAAGATGTCCAAAAATCAGTCACAAACCAGAAAATTTCAAGATGAAGACAAATCCTTAAAATCTTCCATGAATAGTACTTGAGGGACCTACTTTGAAAATCATCATTCAAGACTTGAAAGACTAGTTTTTATAGAGCCTACATGAATAGTTTTTAGAAGTGTGTAGTCTTTTAATCATTATTTCAATTTGTAAGATAGTTTGTTGTCTTGTGATATTTTTGCCTATAAAAGGCACATAAGAGAAGCTTTGTAATCACACACCCCAATGAAAATTTCTTCTTCTTCAAGAGCAATTCTTGTGTGTTTTCTTGGTTCATATTCAAAATCAAGGCTAGAATCTTTCAAGGCTTGAACATCCTTGTGAGAGTTGTCCAATTCCGGGGAGAGAAACATCCAAGAGGGAGGTATCTTGCTTGGGTTATGTAGAACTCATTGGAGGACTTATGTTCAAAAGGTTTTCTTCAACTTATTTGGAAGCAAGGTGAAGCTATCTTCATTGTGCTTAAACCATATTTGGAGGAGAAGCTTTAGAGTTAAAGAAAGATCCATTCTTGCACGTATCAAAGTGGTATCAGAGCGAAGGTTTTTCTTTAACTCAACTTATCATTTCTTTGTGTCAATTTTTTTTATTTCGTTCTTCTCTTCATCCACCATTCAACCATCTTCTTAGAAGGTTGAATTCTATTTGGTTTAGTGTCTTCTTGTTTTGAATTGTACAATTCAGAAATAAAAATAAACCAAAACCAAAACAGTTTATCCATGTGTTTTCTAGTTCATTGTTTTGTCTATTAAATTCACTTTTTTTTCTGTTAATCTTCTTTCTTTGTTGTTCATTATTCAAAAAAAGTGTCATCTTTTTGTTTATCAAGTTTCTTTGTTTCTTCCGGTTCAACAAGCAAAAAAACTAAAAAAACGATACACAAGCTTACCGTATCAATTGATGATATAAGGTTGGATTGGACTCTAGACAATTACCCTAACTGGACCTACATGAAATTTGTAATATAAGGTTGGATTGGACTCTGGACAATTACCATAACGCTGGGCCTACATGAAATTGGTGATATAAGGTTGGATTGGATTCTGAGAACTTACAGTAACGCTGGACCTATACGAAATTGGAAAGGACTAAGGACAAATATCTATCTGAGAACTTACAGTAACGCTGGACCTATACGAAATTGAAAGGACTAAGGACAAATATCTCATAAAACACTTAAAGATTATTTCTTTATGATGATTTATGGTTTGTTTATTTCATTTGGTTGGATTTCAATTTCTTTATGTTTAGACACTTTCTTGGACTTTAAGTTCTTTGTTTAGAATCTTTTCTGCATTACTTATATTCAGTCCATTGCTTATATATCTACCTTGGTCTATCCTATATTCTTGTTGTTATCGAAGCTCTTAACTTCTTTTAGACTTTGTGTTTGTTTAGTTGTATTGTGTGGTGACTTAGTTGCATTTTCTTGTGTTCAATATTTGATTTGATAGCCTCGACAAGAAAGAAAATCAATTTGTTCATCTTGAACAACTTGACAACCTATACACAAAAAACATCAACATATCCATCCAAAACAAACACACAAAGCCTTATCAATCAATATTACCAAGATATACACTTTGATTAGCTTTGAACAAGGAAAAAAAAAGAAAGAAAGAGAAGCTTATTTCAAAGAAAAGTTTGCACAAAATAATCGAAGTGAAAAAAAGGCAAAAGAACTGGTCTTGTTTACTTCATAAACCCAAAGTACCCATTTGTTTTCACTTTTGAACACTTGAGTGCTTTACTTCATCCATACTTGCATCTAGCTTGCATAAAGCCTAAGATTAAGTTAAGGATTGCCCAGGGCAACCCCTTAGCATTTCTTTGGCTCAGCTATTACATCAAATTTGGTTTCATTCTCTTTGAATCTTAGTACAGTCCAAGTTTGTTGTTTATAACATTGAATTGTGAATGAATTGGTGGGAGACTTGTGAAGAAAGTTTACTTTACATGATTGAAGTTATCGAATTGATACTCACTTGGCAAGTTTGCTTTGAATTGTTCTAGCCTCAGATTCTTCAAGGAGACACAAGATTGTGTGAACTACAAAAAGAGAGAGAGGAACAAACACTTGTGTTTTTGTTTTCCACTAACATAATCAAGTTTCTTTTGTCTTTGTGTTAGTTTTCTTTTTCTTTGTTTTCTTGTTCAATTTCAGGCAATTGTATCATGGATGATAAGACACCTGAGAGTACCATGAGACTTAACAAAAAGGGAAAGATTGCCCAAACGTGGACGTTTAGCACAACTAATGCAAAAGATGTTGTGGGAAATGAAATTGATGAGTAGTCGTATAGAGGGCCTAGAAAAACAGTCACAATCTCATCCAGAAAATCCTTTACTTGAAGGACAAACATCACATGTACCGGAACATAGGCTTGAAAGTCGTGGGTCTTTTGCTCGGAGAGAGGAACAGGCAGAGGCAGAGGAAGAGGGCTTAATAGGGATTTCATACCTATAAGAACCAAACCAAAGGTTTGATGACTATAACATTGAGGAAGAGTACAACCATTTCGAAACCGTGGGAATCAAAAGAATAACCCACAAGAAGATGAATTCATCAAAACAAAAGTGAACATCCCACATTCCATGGAAAGAGTGATGCTGAGGCATATTTTGAATGGAGAAAAAGGTAGATCTCATATACTCTTGTACAAATTATACTGATTTGACTAAAGTGCACTATGCAGCTATAGAGTTTGCAGATTATGCCTTAATTTGGTGGATCAACTACACAACGTAAGGAGAAGAACCAGACAAGCACCAATCTCTACTTGGGAAGAAATGAAAATTGAGATGAGAAAAAATTCATTCCTTCAGACTATGAAAGAACCATCTACCAAAACTTGCAAAAACTCACTCAAGAAGCCGTAGTGTAGATGAGTATTTCAAAGAGTTAGAGATCTTATTGATAAGAGCTAACATTGAAGAACCAGAGGAAGCTACCATGGCTAGATTCCTAGCTGGATTGAACAAGGAAATTGCAAACAGAGTTGAACTTACCATATATTGATATGACTTCCATGGTTCATAAAGCTGAAAAGATTGAGAGTCAACTCAAGGTAAAACCCTTTATCTAGTTTATCTTTTCGAGCTAATTCTTCATCCTATCCAAGAATGCCGTCTAGGACAAATCAAGGCACAAGTTTTAGGCCAACTGCACCTCAAGGCCGTGGGTTCCAAGGCAAGACTCAACCAAATCAAAACCACCTCAACCACCTCAACAAAACTTGGATAAAGGAAAAACAAGGTTGAAGGTAACATTTCTAATTCCACTACTAGATTTAGAGACATTCAATGCTTTAAATGTTTAGGTAAAGGTCATTTTGCAAATCAATGTCCCAACCCTAAACGTATCATGTTCATTGAAGAGTCTAATGAATATTATTCTGATGATGAGGAAGTGGAACATGTTAATGTTGAGGAAAATCATGATGAAAATGAGGAAAGTGTGAGTGAGGATGAAGAGCTTGCATCAAAAGAATTCTTGGTTGTTAGAAGAGCTCTTAATGCACATGTTAAGATTGATGAGCAAGATCAACACAGAGACAACATTTTTCATATCCATTGCATGGTTAAAGGAAAGTTTGTACTTTGATTATTGACTCTGGATCCTGCACTAATGTGGCAAGTGTTGAACTCGTTAGAAAACTTGATTTGCCATTACTTAACCACCCACACCCTTATAAACTATCTTGGTTGAATGATTGTGGAGAAGTGAGTGTTAGCAAACAAGTTTTGATCTCATTGTCTATTGGTGGGTATAAAGATGATATCTTATGTGATGTAGCTCCTATGCATGCAAGCATATCCTTTTAGGTAGACCATGACAGTTTGATAAGAAAGTAACTTATGATGGATACTGAATAGGTATTCAATCAGGTTTAACAATAAGTTGTTTAAGCTACATGAATTACCCCCACACAAGGTATTTGAAGATTAAAAGAGAATATGTAAGAACAGGAATGATCCTAAGGAGAAAGATGCAGAAAAGAAATTTCTGGAGTGTATTAAGAGTGAAAGAAAGAAAAATGAGTCTAAAGGCAAAGAGATAGTAAACATTGATGAAGACAAATCTCAAAAAATTTGCTTTTATTGCTAAACCAAGTGAAGTCTCACATGCCAAAAACTCAAACAAAATTGTCTATGTTTTGATGTTTAAAGAGACTCTGTTTTTTATGAGTGACTTACCCTCCACTTTGCCCAGTGGAGTTGTATCTTTGCTTGATGAGTTTTCAGGGTTGTTTCCTGAAGAAGAACCTTCTAGTTTGCCGCCTTTAAGAGGAATTGAGCACCAAATAGACTTCATACCTGGTGTTGTCCTACCTAATAGGCCAGCCTACAGAGCAAACCCTGCTGAAACGATGGAAATTCAACGCCAAGTTGAAGAACCCTTGGCCAAAGTAAAGGTGAGGGAAAGCATGAGTCCTTGTGCTGTTCCTGTGATCGTTGTGCCAAAGAAAGATGGTACATGGAGGATGTGTACTGATTGTAGAGCCATCAACAAGATAACTGTAAAATACAGGTACCCCATTCCGAGACTTGATGATATGCTTGATGAATTGCACGTGCTAAGTATTTTACCAAGATTGATCTTAAAAGTGGTTACTTTCAAGTACGCATTAAAGAAGGTGATGAATGAAAAACTGCATTTAAGACTAAGTTTGGATTGTATGAGTGGTTAGTCATGCCATTTGGCTTAACTAATGCACCTAGTACTTTCATGAGATTAATGAATGAAGTCGTACGTGCATTTATTGGAAAATTTGTTGTTGTGTACTTTAACGATATCTTGATTTACTCTAAGACTTTGCCTGAACACATAGGACACCTAAGAAGCGTTTTTGAAGCATTGAAGAAAGAACAATTATATGCAAATTTCGAGAAATGTTTGTATGGAAAAAGTTGTGTTTCTAGGATTTGTGGTTAGTGCAAATGGAATTGAAATGGACGAAGATAAAGTGAACTCAATTTTAGAATGGCCAACTTCCACAACTGTTGGAGAGGTGAGAAGCTTTCATGGGTTGGCTAATTTCTATAGAAGATTTGTTAAGGACCTTTCTACTATTGCTGCACCTTTGAATGAGATTGTTAAAAAGACGTAGAATTGCAGTGGGGAGAGTCACAACCGAAAGCATTTGATGAACTTAAAGCAAGGTTAACTTCTGCACCTATTCTAAGAGTACCTAGCTTTGATGAAACATTTGACATTGAATGTGATGCTAGTGGTGTTGGTATAGGAGCTGTACTATCTTTGTCTAAACAACCGATTGCTTATTTTAGTGAAAAGCTTAAGGGAGCGCAATTGAATTATTCAACCTATGACAAAGAGTTGTATGCACTGGTTAGATCATTGCAGACTTGGCAACATTATTTGCAACATAAGGAGTTTGTGGTTCATACTGATCATGAAAGTCTTAAGTTCCTTAAAAGCCAAGGAAAGTTAAACAAGAGGCATGCAAAATGGGATGAATTCATTGAACAATTTCCTTATGTGATAAATATAAGCAAGGAAAAGATAACATTGTAGCTGATGCATTATCTAGGAGATATTCTTTAATTACTACATTGTCATCTTATTTGTTGGATTTGAGTGCATCAAGGAATTGTATACATCTGATCCTGACTTTCAGTCAATATTTGATGCATGTGCCGATTCTCCATTTGGTAAGTATTATCTACATGATGGATATTTGTTCGAAGAAAGAAAATTGTGCATACCTAAGTGTTCTGTCAGAGAGATACTTGTCAAAGAAGCACATGGTGGAGGTTTAATGGGCCACTTTGGCATCTTTAACACATTAGAGATGTTAAAGGAATGTTTCTTCTGGCCTCATATGAGTTGATGTAGAGAAGGTTTGTGGAAGTTGTATGACTTGCAAGAAAGCTAAATCTACATCACATCAACATGGTTTGCACCCCATTACCTGTCCCTATGTCACCTTGGATTGATATATCTATGGACTTTGTCTTGGGATTACCTAGATCAAAAATAGAAGTGATAGTGTGTTTGTCGTCGTTGACATATTTTCTAAAATGGCACACTTTATCGCTTGTAAAAGGTTGATGATGCATGTCACGTTGCAAACTTGTTCTTTCAGTAAGTTGTATGTCTACATGGCATGCCTAGAACCATTTTTAGTGATAGAGATGCTAAGTTCTTAAGTCACTTTTGGCGTGTGTTGTGGGGTAAATTTGGAACAAAACTCTTATTTTCTACTACTGCTCACCCCCAAAGAGATGGTCAAACTGAAGTTGTTAATAGAACTTTGTCTCAATTATTACGTGCTATAATTCAGGAGAACCTTAAGAATTGGGAAGATTGCTTGCTATATATTGAATTTGCTTATAATAGAAGTGTTCACAGTGGCACCACTCATTCACCATTTGAAGTTGTATATGGTTTCAATCCTTTGTCTCCACTTGATCTTGTGCCTATTCCTGTTCATGAACGTGCAAGTATTGATGGTAAGAATAAGGCTGAACTGATTAAGAAATTGCATGCTAAGGTTAAGCTACAACTTGAGAAGAAAAACAAACAGTATGCAAAACAAGCTAACAAAGGACGCAAGGAAGTTTTATTTGAACCAGGTGATCTTGTTTGGCTGCATTTAAAAAAAAAAGGTTTCCTAGAGAAAGGAAATCTAAACTCATGTCAAGAGGAGATGGCCCTTTCAAAGTACTTCAAAAGTTTGGAGATAATTGTAGAAATATGAGGGTTTGAGTGATTTCAAAATAAAGAAATTGAATATAAATATATATATAAACGTTGGATACACAAGTGTACATGTATGCATGATAACTTGCCTTATTTAGCTTATATATTGTTGCCGAACTAACGAGCCATGAAGCTTTAAAGCTTACATCATATGGCGAACATTTGTTGAGTTTATACTATTTTCAGGTGCCACAATTAATGAACTAAAGTAGTTCATTAAGTGAAGTACTTAGTTTAATAAACTAAGTAGTTCATTAAAGGAAGATGCATTTGGAAAAGACATGAAGGCAACATGGCTATGGAAGGAAAGTTCTCTCCTCCTCCCCACATCAATTTCACACGCCATTTATATATATAATATATATTTTCAGATTTTTTTAAAAGGCACATACACATGTATTCCAACGTACTACTCGACACGTTATATCTTACGACGTACGTTTACGTCACACCACTATACTTAACTCATATTTATGAGTATATTCAGGTCTTATATCATATGATATAAGATATGGTGATGACAAATTAAATACGACACGATAAAAGGTTCTAAACCGAAATTTGTCGTATCGGGCGATACCGAAACTTCGCCAACGTGTCACGTACTTGCCATAAATAAATGGCCAGCCCATATACATCAAAATTTATTAAAAATTTCGTGCCATACACTGTATATTGAGACAAAAATACTTTCCATGTTGGCACACACAAATCATCCCACATTTAGGCCAAAATGTGAAGATTCCAATTTTATTTTTGTCACATGTTTATGGTACCACTTTAAATCAGCCAAGTGCTGAAAATTAAAGTATATATTATATATATTATTTATAACATAGTATATATAGCATGTGCAAAAGTTGGAATTTAAATTAAAAAAAAAAATCGGGTAATCGATAAATATCGAAAATTCGGTTTTCTACGCACTTGACATGGAACGTTTTCTTGAACATGATGTGGCACGTATCTAGACACTTTGTACATATAATATACATCTTAAAGTGTTCTAGAAAATTAAATTAAGGCTGATTGGAATATTACATGTGTGTAATATTAAATGTGCACTATTTTACAAAGTTAGCAAAAATAAATTTCAGCACATGCATATACCACACTATTAACGTCACCCCAGCTGAGATGGAGCACATGTGGAGTCTTGTTGGCATGTTGATTGGTCAAGAATCAATCATACAATGTTGATGAATCAAAGAGAGAAGCTACAAAAGGTAAGTTTTCAACATATACCTCTCTTATGTCACATGCTGAAAATTTCAGCATGTCACACATCTTGTGGCCGATTTCTTCAACATTAAGGGAGATATTTTTGTTGATTTTTCATTAAGGAATAAATCAAAGGAGTTATGGAAATGATTTGAATTGTATTAAGTGTGATATTCTTTATATCACACATGCTGAAATTTTTCAGCATGTGTGTGAAAATGTTGTGGCCGAATATGACACCCTTTTTTGTCCAAGTTCATTCATCAATTGATAGCAAGACTTACCATGTATTATTGAGAAAAATCAAAGTAAATTAGGGATTATCTTGAATAAACATGCATGATGCACATGCTGAAAATTTCAGCATGGCAAGGAGCATAATGGCCGAACTTTTGGTGAGGAAGGAAGGAAGAATTTTTTGTCTCACAATTTATGTGAATATCTCTCAATTTATGGAATGTATTATGTGATGATTATTTGGCAAATATTTAGTGTTTTATTCAGATTATCCATGTCATCAAATGATGACAACATTGAGCCAATCAAAAGGTGCCAAGTAAGCAATGACTAAATGATGGTCCAATGGAGTGATGCCAAGTAAGCAAAACATTGTCACCATGATGTCTCACACCCTCTCAAGTACTTAAAAGGAAATTTTCAGAGGGGGAGAAGCATAGGGGTGGACGGCCATAGAGTGCTATAAGGGAGAAGAGAAGAACAACAAAAACAACACCAAGAATCATATTCAAAAGTGATCAAAGTGCAAAAGCTTTCTTCTCCTACACTTTCTTTCTTTCTTCTCTTGTAAAAAGCCTATTGTACTTACTTCTTTCATTCTTGAATAGGCTTCATAGAAACCCACATTCATTCATCTTTGTAAAAGATTGATCAAGGTGTGATCAATCTTCATTCTAGCGAGGTGGGTGGTGTTCGTGCAAATTGTACTCACAATACAAGGTTTGTAAAGGGTTGGAGTTAAGGTGTAACTCTATCAACCTGCGGTAAGGTGTACTGCGTGTGTGAAATTAGTGTGAACAAAGGAAGGTGTTCCTTGAAGACTGGAGTAGGTTGTTTATAACCGAACCAGTATAAAATTCTTGGTGCAATTTACTTTCTGCATTTACGTTTAGTTTCTGCGCTGTTTACTCATATTGTTCACTTTCGCAAAATAGTAAACGTTTTCTAAAAAATTATAAAAATTTCCAGAAACATATATAAACGTTCTAGGGTTAATTTGGCACAAGTTTCAAACCCTTTTGGACAAGTATAGGTCAGTCAAACATCAAAAGTTCTGAGACTAGTGCAGTCTGATTTTCAGACTTGCAAAGTTGAGACTTTGGTGGTATTTGACCTACTTCCAAAGAATTTTCAAAAACTGTTTTTCCACCCATTCAATATAGTGTGTGAGGAGTTATTGGTCAAATTTTCAGATCATTTGGGCATTCACACAAATAGGAATTAATTTTTCAAAACCATCTACCGTTTCTGGCAGATTTGCACAATCTGAGTGCCAACGGTTTTTGAAGGGGTTAAAGGTTGAATTTTGATTTGAAATTTTTAGGGGACCCTCACATCTGAGGCTAAGTTCTCTCAAAATTTCATAATTTTTGGAGACCTCTAACCTAGTTTTAAAACGTTTTAAAACTGGTCCTGAAAACAGAATCTGTTTTCAGAACTTGAATTGTTAGGTTTAAAGAAATTTTAAAAACCATATTTTCCGCACCACTATTCAACCCCCCCCTTCTAGTGGTGCCTTGCAGATCCTACAAGTGGTATCAGAGCGCAGGAATACTCACGACAAGGAATCCAACGATTCAGTGAGATGGCATCCACAAATCTCAAAACCGAACAAGAAGGTATGTCGAGCCAAAGGCCTCCACTCTTTGACGGTGAGTCTTTTATTCAATGGAAACTTAGGATGAAACTTTTTCTTATGGCTATAGACATAGACCTTTGGTCAATAATTGAAGATGGTCCATATGTCCCATCTAAATTGTCCATTGTAGATGGAGTCACACTAGAAGTAATTAAAACGACAAGACTATACTAGTGAAGACAAAAAGAAACTGAGTATGAATGCTAAGGCCATGCAATTACTCTTAAATGGTTAAGTAAGAGTGAGTCTAGTTATGTGTCCAATTGTTCGAGTGCACAAGAAATGTGGAGAATCTTAGAAATGAAACACGAAGGCACGAGTCAAGTAAAGAGTCTAAAATTAATATGCTTATGTCTACTCTTGAGTCTTTCAAGTTGTTGCCTAATGAGTCAATTGTTGATATGGATCTTCGTTTGACTAACATCTATAACTCTCTTGAGTCTCTTGGTAAGGCTTTACAACGCAGGAAAAAGTACAGAAAGTCCTACGGAGCCTCCCTTCAGAATGGGATCCTAAAGTGACTGCCATAGAAGAAAGCAAGGAGACTAAGTCAATAAAAATGGAAGAACTCATTGGTTCACTAAAAGTGTATGAAAACAAACTCATTATTCGGAAATCGGAATCAACCAAACAAGGTAAGACAATTGCTTTTAAATCAAATGAATACGTCTCCCCTCCCTCCGATCACGTAGATGATAGTGATTCCGAATCGGATAATGATGACTTAATTCTATTGGCAAAGGACTAAGAAGATTCATGAGAAAATCATTTAGAAATAAAAACAAGGGCACTACATCTAAGAGAAATAAAAACAAGTCAAATGATAAGGACATTAAATGTTATGAATGCGGCAAACTCGGACACTTATCATATGACTGCCCAAACAAAGAAAAGCAAACTAATAAGTACCCTGACAAGCGGAACAAAAATAGACCCGTCTCAGATCCTAAACAAAGGAAACGTGCACTAAAGGCCTCCACATGGAGTGACTCATCAGACTCTGAAACTGAGACCGAAGAGGAGACCGCTCAAGTTTGCTTCGCTTCAAAGGCGTCTAATGATCATCCGATCTGACTCTGACTCTGAACCTTCTTACGATGATCTTTTTAGTCAATATCTTGAGTTACATAAATTTACTAAGACTCTCGCAAAAGAAAAGAAACGTTTAATTGAAGACAAGAAACTGTTAGAATCTTCTAACGAGAATCTTGTCGCTCAATTAAGCGATTCAAAGAAAGAGTCTTCATGTGCATCACTGCATTAAAAACCGAGATCTCATCATTAACTTCTCAAAATAATGAAATGAAATCCGAGATTTCAAATTTGAAATCAAGGAATACAGATTAGAGAAAATGATGAAACAATTCGATACAGGGTCAAACATGCTGCATCGCATCATATTATCGCAAAAGCATGACAGTGACAAAACTGGATTGGGGTACGTTGATACTAACGAAGTATCAACCAAACCAACCAAGTTTGTTGTGTCTAAAAAGGTAGACACCCCTAAGCATCAAGTGGCGTCTAAGATGACGCAAAAAGCACCCCCTTCCACACGCCCCACTCCCTCATATCATGTGAAATATAAGTTGTACCATATAG
Organism: Eustoma russellianum; assembly: GCA_036186865.1. Lineage (NCBI taxonomy): Eukaryota > Viridiplantae > Streptophyta > Magnoliopsida > Gentianales > Gentianaceae > Eustoma > Eustoma russellianum. Next base: position 26,855,604 of record AP025070.1, on the reverse strand, counting down.
ATATGAGAAGAAGAGATCAATGCATACACGAATACATATCATCCACGCACTACACACACAAGGACATATCACAAACGTCCTTCATACAATGAGTATAGGGGAGTCCTTGGGCAAAGACCCAAAGTACATGCACCACATGTATACTATTCGCACCTTCATCTACTTTCTTGCCATTTGATAGACCGAGAAGGATCACCCAAGTATGGGTACCGAAAGGTACCTTTACTAAAAGGTGATTAACTAACTCGAAAGGACCCAAAATTAAAAGGGTACCTAAATCACCTTTTTACATTGCAGGGAGACCACTCATCAAAAGACACATCAATAAAGTGGTTCCTTGACAGTGGTTGCTCGAGGCACATGACAGGTGACCCGAGCCTTTCTCCAAATTAAAGAAGGTCACAAAAGGCGGATCCGTGACCTTTGGAGACAACAATGAAGGCAAGATCATTGGTAAAGGTACGATTGGAAATCCGGATACACTTCAAATCTCCAACGTGTTTTTGGTAAGCAACTTATCTTACAATCTTCTTAGTATTTCGCAATTTGTTGACAATGGTTTCAATGTGTGTTTTACTCACCCTTACTGTAATATAATAAATAAAAATGGAGAAACTGTTTTAAAAGGAAAACGTGAAGGAAATATATTCACACTATCTATGGATGATGTAGTAGATGCCAAAGTTAAATGTTTATGTCAAATGAACCCAATGTGAATTTGTGGCATAGACGTTTAGGACACATAGGTATTTCTACACTAGAAAAATTGCAACGAAAGAACCTAGTACGGGGATTGCCTAAGCTTGATTTAGACAACTTTCAGTTGTGTGAATCTTGCATAAAAGGCAAACAAACACGTGAGTCACTTAAGCCTAAAAATGAGATAAGCACGACTAGAATACTAGAACTATTGCATATCGATTTGTTTGGTCCTAGTCGTACTACAAGCCTTGGTGGGCGTCACTATGCATGTGTATTGTTGATGACTTTTCTCGTTATACTTGGACTTTATTTCTTGCACATAAGGATGATAGCGCCGTAGAAATCGCTAAATTAATTAAACAACTTGAAAATCAATACGGCGTAAATGTGAAAAGAATAAGAAGCGATAGAGGCGGTGAGTTTAAAAATAAAGAGATGATTTCATTTGTGAAGAAAAAGGAATTAAACATGAGTTTTCGCCACCTAGAACTCCACAATTAAATGGAGTAGTAGAAAGAAAGAATCGCACACTACAAGAAATCGCTAGAACTATGCTTTGCGAAAATAAATTGCCTAGATTTCTGTGGGCGGAAGCCGTAAATTGTGCATGCTATATTGTAAATCGCCTATCTATAAGAAAGAAAATAAACAAGACGCCTTACGAAATTTTGAATGATCGCATGCCTAAGATAGATTATTTTCGGTTGGTTTGGAGCAAATGTTTTGTCTATGAATACAAAAGTAAACTTAGATAAATTTGAATCCAAATCGATTGAGTGCATTTTTTATTGGGTCTTCCATAAATTCAAAAGCATATAGATGTTATGATCTCTCACTAGACAATCATAGAATCTATTATGTTAAATTCAATGAATTTGGAGAGATTGGATTAAAGAAAAGGAATCATGATGATGACTTTGTTTTGAAACCCGTTTTGGATGAAGTAAAATGAGTCTTTTGATATGCATGAGATGAATGAAACACTAGAAATGCATGATCATATAAAAAATGCATGATAACTTAGAAAATACATCAACCAAGATGGCATAGAGATCAACCACATGATCTCATCATTAGGCGACATCACTCACGGTGTGCGACCACGTAGAAGAATCACTTCGGATGAAATAAATGATTTCATGCTATGATTTCTGAAATTGAGCCTAAAAATGTGCATGATGCTTGAGTGATTCATCTTGATTGATGCTATGCCTGACGAACTTAATCAATTCGTTAGAAATGATGTATGGGATTTAGTGCCACGACCACAAGATAAGACAATAATAGGCACAAAGTGGGTATTTAGGAACAAATGAATGAAGAAGGAAATGTCGTTAGAAATAAAGCAAGACTCGTAGCTCAAGGATATATCAAGAAGAAGGAATAGACTACGATGAAACATTTGCACCCGTAGCACGTTTAGAGCCAATACACCTCTTACTTGCTATTGCTGCATGAAAGATTTTAATTGTATCAAATGGACGGTCAAAAGTGCTTTTCTAAATGGGTTTATACAAGAAGAAGTATACGTGAAGCAACCACCCAGGTTTTTGAAGATTTGAAACATCCTGATCACGTGTACAAACTACAAGAAGGCACTATATGGACTAAAGCAAGCGCCTAGAGCATGGTGTATGATCGTTTTGCTACTTTTCTTTTAGAAAATAATTTTAAACGTGGTACTATAGATAGTACACTATTTTTGAAACAAGAAAAATCAGATTTACTTATTATTCAAATTTACGTAGATGACATTATTTTGGTTCTACCTCACATAGACTCGTTAAGGATTTTGAAAATTGTATGAAAGCTGAATTTGAAATGTCTATGGTTGGTGTGAACTTAATTATTTTCTTGGCTTGCAGATTAAGCAACTAGTAAAGGAATTCTATATAAGCCAAGCTAAGTACGGTAAACGACATGATCAAGAAATTCCAATTTTGAAAATTTGAAACCATCCCCCACGCCTATGAGTGTTACTACTAAATTAGACAAAGATTGAACATGGTAAAGACGTTGATAATGGATTATATCGATCTATGCTAGGCTCTTTACTATATTTACTGCTTAGTAGGCCTGACATCATGTTTAGCGTATGCATGTGTGCTCGTTTTCAAAGTCAACCCAGGTGTCACACTTAAATGCGGTTGGGTAACAAGAATATTCCGTTATAGTAAGCACACGCCCACCTTAGGTATTTGGTACTATAAGGATTCTACATTCGACTTAATGCTTATACTGATGCAGATTATGGTGGCTGCAAAATAGATAGAAAAAGCACGAGCGGAACTTGCCAATTTATAGGAATTCCCTTATTTCGTGGTTTTCCAAAAAGCAAGCAAGTGTTGCTTGTCCACTACTGAGGCTGAGTATATGGCTCTTAGCCTTTGCTGCACACAGTTGTTGTGGATTAAAACAACAACTTTCGGACTTTGAATTACCGTAGATAAAATTCCTATATATTGTGATAGTATGAGTGCAATAAATTGTCTAAGAACCCCGTATTACACTCTAAGGCTAAGCATATAGAAGTTCGCTATCATTTTCTTCATGATCACGTTAACAATGGTAATATTGTCATAGATCACGTACGCACAGAATCGCAAAGTAGCAGATATATTTACAAGGCCTTAAATCAAGCCACATTTGAATCTCTCCGTTCTAAATTAGGCATGCTTCCTGTGATATGATTTAATGGGATATCATTGATGTACTTTCCTTTTTGACAGGAATCTTTTGATTAACTTCCAAAATAAAGGGGGAGAGAGAAGCATGATTTTTAAGGGGGAGGAGGAGAGAGAGAGATTTAAGGGGAGAGAGATCACTGATTGATTCTAATTGCATAAATCAAGGGGGAGCCGGATTTGAAATTCGAAATTCAAATTTCAAATCTGTGCATTAATTCAAGGGGGAGATAACACTTAAATCATATACACTAGTTATTTTGAAAATCATCAAAAGGGGGAGATTGTAGAAATATGAGGGTTTGAGTGATTTCAAAATAAAGAAATTGAATATAAATATATATATATAAACGTTGGATACACAAGTGTACATGTATGCATGATAACTTGCCTTATTTAGCTTATATATTATGTTGCCGAACTAACGAGCATGAAGCTTTAAAGCTTACATCATATGGCGAACATTTGTTGAGTTTATACTATTTTCAGGTGCCACAATTAATGAACTAAAGTAGTTCATTAAGTGAAGTACTTAGTTTAATAAACTAAGTAGTTCATTAAAGGAAAGATGGCATTTGGAAAAGACATGAAGGCAACATGGCTATGGAAGGAAAGTTCTCTCCTCCTCCCCACATCAATTTCACACGCCATTTATATATATAAACTATATATTTTCAGATTTTTTTAAAGGCACATACACATGTATTCTAACGTAATACTGACACGTTATATATCTTACGTACGTACGTTTACGTCACACCACTATACTTAACTCATATTTATGAGTACATTCAGGTCTTATATCATATGATATAAGATATGGTGATGACAAATTAAATACGACACGATAAAAAGTTGCTAAACCGAAATTTGTCGTATCGGGCGATACCGAAACTTCGCCAACGTGTCACGTACTTGCCATAAATAAATGGCCCAGCCCATATACATCAAAATTTATTAAAATTTCGTGCCATACACTGTATATTGAGACAAAAATACTTTCCATGTTGGCACACACAAATTATCCCACATTTAGGCCAAAATGTGAAGATTCCAATTTTATTTTTGTCACATGTTTATGGTACCACTTTAAATCAGCCAAGTGCTGAAAATTAAGTATATATTATATATATATGTATAACACTAGTTATATAGCATGTGCAAAAGTTGGAATTTAAATTAAAAAAAAAAATCGGGTAATCGATAAATATCGACAATTCGGTTTTCTACGCACTTGACATGGAACGTTTTTCTTGAACATGATGTGGCACGTATCTAGACACTTTGTACATATAATATACATCTTAAAGTGTTCTAGAAAATTAAATTAAGGGCTGATTGGAATATTACATGTGTGTAATATTAAATGTGCACTATTTTACAAAGTTAGCAAAAATAAATTTCAGCACATGCATATACACACTTAAACGTCACCCCAGCTGAGATGGAGCACATGTGGAGTCTTGTTGGCATGTTGATTGGTCAAGAATCAATCATACAATGTTGATGAATCAAAGAGAGAAGCTACAAAGGTAAGTTTTCAACATATACCTCTCTTATGTCACATGCTGAAAATTTCAGCATGTCACACATCTTGTGGCCGATTTCTTCAACATTACGGGAGATATTTTGTTGATTTTTCATTAAGGAATAAATCAAAGGAGTTATGGAAATGATTTGAATTGTATTAAGTGTGATATTCTTTATATCACACATGCTGAAATTTTTCAGCATGGTGTGTGAAATGTTGTGGCCGAATATGACACCCTTTTTTGTCCAGGTTCATTCATCATTGATAGCAAGACTTACCATGTATTATTGAGAAAAATCAAAGTAAATTGGGGATTATCTTGAATAAACATGCATGATGCACATGCTGAAATTTCAGCATGGCAAGGAGCATAATGGCCGAATTTTGGTGAGGAAGGAAGGAAGAATTTTTTGTCTCACAATTTATGTGAATATCTCTCAATTTATGGAATGTATTATGTGATGATTATTTGGCAAATATTTAGTGTTTATTCAGATTATCCATGTCATCAAATGATGACAACATTGAGCCAATCAAAAGGTGCCAAGTAAGCAATGACTAAATGATGGTCCAATGGAGTGATGCCAAGTAAGCAAAACATTGTCACCATGATGTCTCACACCCTCTCAAGCACTTAAAAGGAAATTTTCAAGAGGGGGAGAAGCATAGGGGTGGACGGCCATAGAGTGCTATAAGGGACAAGAGAAGAACAAACAAAAACAACACCAAGAATCATATTCAAAAGTGATCAAAGTGCAAAAGCTTTCTTTCTCCTACACTTTCTTTCTTTCTTCTCTTGTAAAAGCCTATTGTACTTTACTCTTTCATTCTTGAATAGGATTCATAGAAACCACCATTCATCATCTTTGTAAAAGATTGATCAAGGTGTGATCAATCTTCATTCTAGCGAGGTGGTGGTGTTCGTGCAAATTGTACTCACAATACAAGGTTTGTAAAGGGTTGGAGTTAAGGTGTAACTCTATCAACCCTGCCGGTAAGGTGTACTGCGTGTGTGAATTAGTGTGAACAAAGGAAGGTGTTCCTTGAAGACTGGAGTAGGTTGTTTATAACCGAACCAGTATAAAATTCTTGGTGCAATTTACTTTCTGCATTTACGTTTCAGTTTCTGCGCTGTTTACTCATATTGTTCACTTTCGCAAAAATAGTAAACGTTTTCTAAAAATTATAAAAATTTCCAGAAACATACATAAACGTTCTAGGGTTAATTTGACACAAGTTTCAAACCCTTTTGGACAAGTATAGGTCAGTCAAACATCAAAAGTTCTGAGACTAGTGCAGTCTGATTTTCAGACTTGCAAAGGTTGAGACTTTTGTGGTATTTGACCTACTTCCCAAAAGAATTTTCAAAAACTGTTTCAACCCATTTCAATATAGTGTGTGAGGAGTTATTGGTCAAATTTCAGATCATTTGGGCATTCACACAAATAGGAATTAATTTTTCAAAACCATCTACCGTTTCTGGCAGATTTGCACAATCTGAGTGCCAACGGTTTTTGAAGGGGTTAAGGTTGAATTTTGATTTGAAATTTTTAGGGGGACCCTCACAACATCTGAGGCTAAGTTCTCTCAAAATTGCATAATTTTTGGAGACCTCTAACCTAGGTTTTAAAACGTTTTAAAAGTGGTACTGAAAACAGAATCTGTTTTCAGAACTTGAATTGGTTAGGTTTAAAGAAATTTTAAAAACCGTATTTTCCGCACCACCTATTCAACCCCCCTTCTAGTGGTGCCTTGCAGATCCTACAATAATTCTTACATTCTTGACCTTCCGGAGAGTAAGTATGGTTCAATTTCTCATACATTTAACGTTGCTGATCTTACTCCTTTTCGTGCTGATTAGATTCGAGGTCGAATCCTTTTGAAGAAGGGGGGAATGATGAGGTCCATAAGCCTCATACATGCCAAGATAATGATAATGCACATAATTTTACAAAAATGCAAGATCAAGGACCCTTAACAAGAAGTAAAACTAAGAAACTAATGCATGAAGTGGGGGCCTTCCTATTTAAACATGTGCAAGATGAACCAGGGAACTTATACATTGGGATCACCTTATTGAACCTACAACATGATTTGTAAGAAATTTTAGAACCATTGTAAAATATCATTAGTATAGAATGTGTTCTTTATTTTGTTTTTTTTTTATAAATGTTTATGTTGTATTAGTTTAGGCCCATCCCGGATTGTGAGTTTCTGCGATACCTATTTTTGTAGAATTGACGTATCTCTCCAAAAACAAGGCCAAATTAGGAGTTGCAAGATGCGTTGGAAAGCTAAAACAAAGATCTACAACTTTCACGTTTTGTATGTTTCCAAAATTGGTCGTCTTGGCATCCAAAAAGAGCATGCAAATGGAAGTAGTGTTTCTACCGAATTCTGTGACATACCTTCATAATTTGGATGTATCTCCTCAATGGTTGGGCCAAATGCAAAGAACTTTATATGCTTATTTTCTACACTCAATTGGCTACAATTCTCTAAGAAAAAGCAAGGCCTACTTCGGATTGGAAGATGTCCAAAAATCAGTCACAAACCAAAAACGATTTCAAGATGAAGACAAATCCTTAAAGTCTTCCATGAATAGTACTTGAGGGACCTACTTTGAAAATCATCATTCAAGACTTGCAAGACTAGTTTTTATGGAGCCTACATGAATAGTTTTTAGAAGTGTGTAGTCTTTTCAATCATTATTTCAATTTGTAAGATAGTTTGTTGTCTTGTGATATTTTTGCCTATAAAAGGCACATAAGAGAAGCTTTGTATTCACACACCTTCAATGAAAATTTCTTCTTCTTCAAGAGCAATTCTTGTGTGTTTTCTTGGTTCATATTCAAAATCAAGGCTAGAATCTTTCAAGGCTTGAACATCCTTGTGAGAGTTGTTCGATTCCGGGGAGAGAAACATCCAAGAGGGAGGTATCTTGCTTGGGTTATGTAGAACTCATTGGAGGACTTATGTTCAAAAGGTTTTCTTCAACTTATTTGGAAGCAAGGTTAAACTATCTTCATTGTGCTAAACCATATTTGGAGGAGAAGCTTTCGAGTTAAAGAAAGATCCATTCTTGCACGTATCAGTTGACATAGCCTCAGAAATGGTTCTTGGATCGTTTTCTACCAAGTATGTAAGAAAATCTGGTCCAAAGGACGTTCGTATTCTGGCTCGCTTGCTTTGATGAAGTTCCTCAATTTCTTGAGGGGTCGCCTCATGCACACGCTTACTAGTGCTTGTTTCTTTGTTATTTTTGTCTTTCTTTGGAAAGACACCCTCAAAAAACACTGCATTCCTTGTCTCCATGACAATATTCTCATGTATGTCAGGAATGTCTGAGTTGTGCACCAAGAATCGATATGCAATACTGTTAGTTGCATATCCTATGAATATGCAATCAATTGTTTTACGCACAATTCTAACTTGTCTTGGTTTATGTACAGCAACCTTCGGCAGATGCCCCCACACTTTCAAGTATTTGTAACTAGGCTTATGACATTCCAAAGTTCATATGGGGTTTTATCCATCTTTTTAGATAGAATTCTATTTAAAAACCGTTGGCTGAAAGAATTGCTTCCCCCCATAAGATCTGAGGTAAACCAGAACTTATCAACATAGCATTCATCATTTCTTTAGGTCCCGATTTTTGCATTCAGCTGCACCATTGGATTGACGTGAGTATGGTGCAGATAATGCCATGTTGTGAACAAACTTTATTAAACGGTGCATCATTGTCACCACCTATATCACTACGAATTGTCTTAATTCATTTGCTAAGTTGATTCTCAACTTCATTTTTATAATCTTTAAAAGCATCAATGACTTCATCTTTGCTACTTAGCAAATAAACGTAACAGTATCTAGTGTAATCATCGATAAAAGTTACAAAGTACTTTTTACCACATCTTGTTTGCACAAGTTTTAAATCACACACATCTGTGTGAATTAAGTCTAACACTTCAATGTTTCTTTCAATTGAAGGAAATGGTGCCTTTGCCATTTTTGCTTCAACACAGACTTGACATTTTTCTTTATTAATATTCAGTTTGGGTAATAAGTCAAGATTAATCATTCTTTGCATTTACTTGTAATTAACATGTCCTAAACGAAAATGCCATAAAAAAGAAGACTCAAGCATATAAGAAGAAATAGAAGCATTCTTATTAGCCTCTTCGGGCAAAATTTTCTTGGGTACAATAGTCATTACACTAAGTTTAAACATGTTGTCGGTCAAGTACCCCTGCCCCAGAAATACCCCATTCTTACTTAGAATACATTTATTACAATCAAATACTAGTCTAAAACCATGACTGACTAGTAAAGCTCCAGAAACTAAGTTCTTGCAGATGTCAGAAACGTGCAATATATCTCGCAGAGTCAATTCCTTCCCGGAAGTCATCTTCAGAATCACATTGCCCGAACATTCAATCTTCAAGCTATCAGAGTTTTCCATGTACAACTTTTCATTATTCTTCGCCAGAGAGTAGTCTCTGAACATCTCCCTGTTGACACAGACGTGTCGAGTGGCTCCAGTGTCCACCCACCATTTACGAGGATTTCCAACCGCGTTGCACTCAGAAACAACAGCGCACAATTCCAAATCATCCATCAGACTGACAAGGTTGGTTTTTTGCTTTTTCTTGTTTTTTCTTGGGCTTATGGCAGTCAACACTGCGGTGCCCCATAATCCCACAGTTATAACATTTTCCAGTGAACCTTGTGGCAACTTTCTTGCCTTTAGGGTTCACTCTGACGGGATTTCCCTTTTTCTTTTTTGTCGCCTCTGCGACATAAGCCTTTGCATGACAAGAACTCAAACTTGGCCTTATTACAATCCTCTATACGGAGTCAAACAATCACATCCTCCAAAGACATCTCCTTCCGCTTGTGTTTGAGATGGCTTCTAAATTCCCTCCACGAAAGAGGTAGATTCTCAATCACAGCCGCCACTATGAAAGATTCACTAAGTGACATGCCCTCTTCTTCTATTTCGGCCACCAACATCTGTAGCTCCTCAATTTGAGAAACAACAGTCTTGGAGTCTGACATTTTAAAATCAAGAAATTTACCAATGACAAACTTCTTTGTACCGGAATCCTCCGTGCGGTATTTCTTCCATAGTGACTTTGCAGTTTTATAAGTACAATACAGTCCGTACAATGAATTATCTAAACAACTCAAAATTTGACAAGCATACATAATTGCTAAAATTCCATGCTTCAGTCATCAGATTGTTCTGCATATTCAGATTCTGATCTTCAACCGAAACCACCTCCGGAGGATCCTCAGTTAGCATCTTTGCCAAGCCTAATGTTGTCAAGAAAAACAACATCTTTTGCTGCCACCGATTGAAGAAACTGCCTCCAAACGTCTCAGGCTTTTCAACGTGTCCAGCAGTAGGAACAGGTGTAAGAACGGGTGCAACAACAGCAGGTGCGACCGGAACAGCACTGTTCTGTTCCTGAGAACCCACATGCACAACAATGAATGAATTGGAACTTTCATTTTCCATTGTGTCTCAATTTTTGTGAAGTGCAGAAACAGAACGTTAAATTCAGTTTGTTTCAAAAAAGAAACAGAAAGAGCACGACACAATACTAAATCTGGTTTGCAATCAGAAGCAAACCAGCATTACAGAACATACACAGATAAATGCAGAATTCGTCTTAAGATTGTTAGCAAAAAAAAAATTCTGTACAGTGGAGTGTGTGTGTTCATGTAAACTGAAATAGAACAACATGTAAACTGAGGCAAGTTCAGGATTCTATCCTTAAAAAGAATTACACCGGTATACAATGCCAAAACCGAATGTAGCAAACTTCTCTCAGGATACAACGGATATCAATTCAGACGAGTGGCACAACAACGTAAGAACTCTACGAACCTGTGAAGTGTTCGGTCTTCTCGCAATTATTTTTTTAGAAAAATTTAAAAGAAAAGTTTCCCAAAAAGATAAGAACCAGGCCGAACCCACGAGCCTGATCTGAGCCGAGCCCGACAGGTAGCGGCAGCGCACACGCGCGTGTAGCGGCCATCTGCGTCTTTCCTCCGGCCAAAAATTCTCTTACCCTTAGGACAAATTTAAAGAGCCTCTCCTAACAATATATAAGGTGGCAACTTCAACTCATATGGCCAATGTGGTATATTTACAAAATGATAATGTGTTCAATTCTCATGAAGCCGCATCATCATTTTTTCATTTTAACCATTTTTACTCCTACTTTGAGCATTAATTTCTCTTTTACCCGGTATCGTAATTGAGCGATTCAAAAGCCTAAAATTATCTACTCATTACGTAGATAATTTAGGACTTATTAGTTTCCATTTTTGATTAACGAAAACTAATCATAATTAAGCTCAAAGTATGTTTCTCACCAACTTTGGACAAACCAATTTCCAATTTTTCAAACTTTCCTCCAACATTTTATATTCATGCCGGCAATATTAATAACTTATGTAAATTTGAATGAAAAATCTGGTATCATTCATCTTTTTTGATGTACAAATGGTTCTATATACAGTCATACATATAGTGAATGGACAGAATATTTGGTAATAACTATTTGACACAAATATGGTTATGATTTGATCCTCCAAATTATGTATGATTTCTTGATTTAGACAACCATATCCCTACTTTTCGTCACTGTCCCTTAAGGTGAGTAGTTGGATCGTCAATACCCAACTTCCATAATATATAATCAAAAGATCCTCTTAGTGGCCGTATTTATGATGATATTTTCTAACTGATCTTCGAGCACACAAACGGAGGCTTCACAATTCCACCTTCCATTTTTTTGATGATGTGTCTGTCTACTTCAACATGCTTTATTTGATCCTGCTGAACCGGATTCTCGAAAATACTAATTACTGCTTTGTTATCGCACAACAATTGTGTCGGAAGTGCCACTAGAAAATCTCAATCATCAACTTCTGTATCCAAGGAATTTCCATTATCCCCTTAGTAGTGCATCTGAACTTTGCTTCAGCATTTGATAACACTACTACATTCTTTTTTTTTTTCATTTCACTAAGCCATCAGGTTGGCTCCAACTAAAGCAAAATATCCTAAAATGGATCTTCTATTGTCCGGATTTCCTGCACAGCCAGCTCAGTGAATCCCTCAACATCTAGATGCCTATGTCTGCCATCACAATGCATCTACCATGTGTGCCTTTTAGGTATTATACTATCCTCATCACAACCTCCATGTGTTTCTTTCTGAGGTTGATGCATAAACTGACTCACAACCCACACAACATATGTAATATCTGGTCTAGTGTGCGATAAATATATCAGCTTCTCTATTAGCCTCTGATATTGTTTTCGGTCAGCTGGCTCACCGTCGTCAACGATCTGGAGTCGATGATTTGCCACCATCAAAGTGGCACTAGGCTTGCAGTCAACCATGCAAACTTCAGTGAGTAAGTCCAGTATGTACTTTCGTTGAGATATGTACATTCCTTTTCCTGAATGCAGTACTTTGATCCCAAGAAAGTATTTCAAGCCTCCCAAATCTTTGGTCTCAAATTCTCTGAATAGCTTTGTCTGAAGACGCCTAATTCTGTCCACGTCCTCTGTTAGAATCATGTTATCCATATAAATTATCGGGCAGGTTACCTTCTCCTCCCATTTCTTGAGGAATAGTGTATAGTCTTCATTACTCTGTCTGTGCCTAAACTTTTTCATAGGCATGTTTGATCCTTCGAACCAGGCACGTGGAGACTGCTTGAGTCCATAAAAACCTATTCTAATCCGACATACTTCACCCTTTTTTAACTCTACAGAGAAACCTGGGGGGCTTTTACATATATTTCCTCTTTCAAGTCTTCGTGTAAGGCAGCATTTTTCACATCAAACTAAAGGAACGACCAGTCTCTATTCCCTACTATCGAGAAAGTACTCTGATGATGTGAATTTTCACCACAAGAGAAAAGGACTCTGAATAATCAACACCATATGTCTGAGTATAACCTTTAGCCCCTAACCTTGCTTTTGATCGCTCAACCACACCATCTGCCTTTTACGTATGAAAATCGATCGACACCCAATAGGCCTTTTTCCACTCAGTAGAACACACTTATCCCACGTTCCATTTTTTCTAGGGCCTCCATCTCGTTATTCATCATCAGCCGGCATTCTTGTTTTCTCATTTGCCTCCTAAGCTATCTGTGGAATGGACTCTGAACACAATGAAGTCATTAGCACATTTGCACTTTCTGCATATCTCTCCCTAGTCACATTAGCTGGATATCTAAAAGATCAGGATAATATTCAGGTGACTACCTTTTTGGTGGTACACCACTATTCTTTCTCAGCAAAAGAACACGTACATATTGCTCAGTCGGATCATCAGTAGTATCATCATTATTAAAACAAAAGGCTCTTGACTAGTATGTAAGGCACTTACCTTTTGTTAGACATCTAACAACGGAGACTTATCGATATTGGGAACTGGCACGTCAGCCATTCCTTTGTTGGACGAGGTATGCTCGGAGGTGCCACCTACTCGCTCTGTTTGGATAGCTTTTGGACACCGGAGACTATTTAACCAATCTAATGTCTCACTCATTGGCTCTCATTGAGTCCTAGGTTGAGCAACAAAGTAGTATCCAGTCTCCAGAAATACACAATCTATGGTTACACAGACCTGAAGAGTAACAGGATTATAACACCGATAATCCTTTTGGGTGGTAGCTTATCCAATAAAACACTTTTTTGCACATCGATCAAGTTTCGATCTTTCATGTTTTTGGATATGTATGAATACAGAGCAACCAAAGATTCATGGTGGAAGTGTAAGCACTGACGGAATCAAAGTCTCAATGGCTAACATTTGCAACGGATTTTTGTATTCAAGTATTTTTATGGAGAGTCAGTTTAAGAGGTAAAGCGAAGTGGCAACGACTCAATGCCATAAGTGTTGGGGAACATAAAATTCGAGCATCATGGTTCGGGTCATTTCAAAGAGGGTACAGTTTTTTCTTTTGGTGACTCTATTTTGTTGTGGTATATTTCGACAGGTTGTTTGATGGCTCAGGCTGTGATGTTGGAAGAAGGTTTGCATTGCGTTGCTTACACACTCCTTTACATTTTCAGAATGAAGGGTTAGGATTTTTCTGATATACTGAGTTTAGACCATGTTGAAGAAATGGATTACTTTTCTAGGAACTTCAGATTTATTTTTTAGTATACCCACGTTATACGAGAGAACCATCGATAAACAACAGAAAATATTAAAAACGACTCTGATTAGGCTCATGTGCTGCTCCTCACACATCAGAATATACTAATGAAAATATACGATTAGCACATGTACTATTTAAATGGAAAATTGTTCGGTGACTTTTCGCCTAGATACATGTTTCGTAAGGCACATGAACTGCGTTATGGGTATATAAACCAGGGAACAAAACTTGAAGGTAACCAAAGGAGGGGCGACATATACGTTGGCCACAACTACAGTTGCTGGCTGACCATCCTTTGAGAAAGATTAGAACGCCCTGTTGAGAGACTCGTCAACATATTATAGGCGTCCTCGCTCAATGCTACATCAAGTATTATTCTTCATATGGATATCCTGTAAGAGGCAAAATTTAGGATACATAAGTACAATGCATTTGAGGTCCATTGTGACTTGACTGATCGATGATAGTTTAGAGGATAACGACAGGACATATGGACAATTATTTAACTTCAACTAGGGAAAAAAATAGGCCCCTCCTTGATCTGGTAATAACTTTCCACTGGTCGTTTCTATATGGGTTTTCGTGCCTGTCGAGAGTTAGGTGAAATCGTGGAAGTCATAACTCATGGTGTCGGTAGCTCCACAGTCAAAAATCTATGTGCGCTTCGGTTTGCACATTGATGGAAGATGGGATTTGTATTGTGAGCTTGTGATAATTTTCGAGATTCTACTGTCACTTTATATATTTCTACATCTACTCGTGGGAAATTAGAATTTCAGAAAGTTTTAGGGTGAAATTTGTAATTTTTAAAAGTTTAACGGTGTATCTCTAATTTCTGAAAGTTTGGAAGGTTTATGTCAAATTTCATAGAATTTCGAGGGTGTATCTTGAAATCTTTTGGAGAAAAATAGGAATTAACAGCATGGGGTTGGGAGTTAGGGCCCCAACCCTTTTACCTTCACTATCAGCCATAATGTTCTCCTTCTTTTGCGTCATTCTGCCGAAGGGTCTCCGCCTCTCCTGTCATTGTGTATTGGGATTGCCGCCTTTGCTGTAGGTGGCCAAAAGGTTGTCCATGGCTAGCGCTCCCCTCCACTGCTTCAGCCTACTTTATGGTGCTTTTGGGTTATCCCACCATTCTGGATAACTATGTATTTGGAAATATTTCTCTCGAGTGTACTTTTTTCGACAACAGCGAGAGCAGCTAAGTTTTCATTTGTCCTCTTTATTGGCAATCCGGGGTGACCCATAAATTGGCATGGTAAATTTTGGCTCTGTAGGTAAGTTGGCAATTGGTTATGAAATGTTTTGTGGCTGTTTTGCTGAATCTTGACCGGCTGGGTTGCTTCTATTTGTCTTGGATGTTGAGCCGGGAGTGTACAGGGACGATGATGATTTTGAATCTGATTCCCAAATATGGTTCTTTTTTTGTCTTTGTTTCTGTTGCTGGTGGATTTTGTTTTTTTCTAGGATGTTCGATTGTGTATGAACAGGACTTGGTTTGGGTATGAACAGTATTTGGTCTTGCCATAGGATTTCGGGCAGGATTCTTCGTTGGGACAATGATAACTGGAATTTTTTTCCCGAGTCCTTAAGGATTAAAGGACCTTCTCAGATACCATGTAAAGTTGAAAGAAAAAACTGTTCTCATTCATCTTTTCTAATATACAAAGGGCCTTATATATAGTCATACACACAATGAATACACATAATATTGGGTAATAACTATGATTCCTTGATTTAGACAGTCATATCCCTACTTTCCATCACCTTATACTATACCACATCAACATAGTGTGCTTCATTCTGACATGGATTCAGATATGCACTATAATATCAATAAACATAGCAATCTGTTATTAAAATGCACAATTATTCTCTTCATCCCAAATAATACTAATGATAGTAACGAAAAAAGAGAATTGATTTTTCGTCCCATGTGTTTTGGCGAACAATCCCTGGACCGCCTCTATGTTTTCGACGGTTAATTCTTTTGTGTTTTTAGATTGATATAAAAATCGGCAATTCGGGTAATTTTAGTTGTACTTGTAGTAAGCATTTTTCTGTTACTTTTAGCCCACCTGTAATTGCTGGATTGAAATAAATAATCGACAATTCGACTAATTTTAGAACTTGTATAAGGAGAAGAAGCGAGATCTATATATGATTTTTATCGATCTTGAAAAAGCGTATGATAGTGTGCCACGTAGACTGATATGTGATAGTCTGGATGCAAGAGGGGTTCCTGTGAAGTATATAGACACAATTGGAGATATGTATGCTAGGACAAAAACAACCGTTCATACGCCTATAGGGAATACATACTTCTTTCTGGTGGAGGTAGGTCTCCATCAAGGGTCCGCATTGAGCCCATTTCTTTTTGCAGTTGTCCTAGACGAGTTGTCAAAGCCAATCCAAGAGACAGTCCCATGGTGTATGCTTTTTGCTGACGATATTGTATTAGTTGCAGAAAATAGACATAACCTATTTATGAGACTAGAGGAGTGGCGAGGTGCTTTAGAGAGAAAAGACCTAAGGATTAGTCGTTCTAAGACCGAGTATCTGTACTTTGACTTCAGCGGTGCAGCCGATAATGAGAATAGCCAACTCACCATCGAGGGTCAAGTGGTTCTAAAAGTGAGTAAGTTCAAGTACCTAGGATCATTTGTACAGAAAGATGGGGACATAGAGAGTAACGTAGCACACCGAGTTCAGGCAGGTTGGTGTAGGATGAGGGCGTCCTCAGGGGTATTGTGTGACAAGAACTTTCCAACTAAATTAAAAGGAAAATTTTATACGGTGGCAGTGCCGCCGACAATGTTATATGGAACAGAATGCTGGGCCATTAAGAGGATGCAGTCACAGAAGATGAAAGTGGCAAAGATGAGGATGCTGAGATGGATGTGTGGGCATACAAGGCTAGACGAGATAAGAAATGAGGCATATAAAGAAAGGTTAGGGGTGGCTAGTATAACAGATAAGATAAAAGAGGGAAGACTAAGATAGCTTGGGCATGTCAAGAGAACACAGACAACGACGTCTGTCAGAGCAATTGAAAGCGTCACTCTAGAAGGGAAGAGGTATAAAGACAAGCCCAAACTGACATGGGATGACCAGATTAGCATGACTTACTAGAGTTGCACCTCTCTGAGGACATGATCTAGGATACGAGTTCATAGAGGCAGAAGATTAAGGTTAAGGAGGGGTAGGCAGGATATAGGGGCACTTTAGAGTATACTTAGAGGATTCGATAGTATTTACTCTATAGGTTGACTTTACAATTTTTTGTTTCGGTATTTGTCTTTCAAGTATTTTTGCATAGCCACTGTTATGACATTTTAATTTCGGGAGATTGCTGTTATGCTTAATAAAATCCCTTCACTAGTACATATGCCTATTATTGTGCTTCCTATGCAGGTACATATAGAGTCAGAGGTCTCACTGGAAGCAAACTCTCTATCCATTGGGATGTATGTATTTTTGTTTGCCTCTCACCCTCTCCAGACCGTAATGATAGCTTTTTTTGTCGTTCAGATATACTGGGTATGGTTGTTGTTGTTGTTGTAGTGATCATTTTGAAATAAAATATTGTTATTTTAAAAAGAAATTTCTAAACAATGATATGTTTTGGTAAAAAATAGGAGCACTTGGTAGTGCCGTCTTAGGAGACCTAGGATGGTACCGCAATTGCGTCTAAGCATCACCCTTGGACGACACTCGTAGTTGCGTCCAAGGGGCTAACTAGTTTTCGGATGCAGAAAGGATGTTTTGGAGACGCAAAACCATCCATTCCTAGGATGACACTGTCAAGCACGTGTAAGGCCGTCCTGAGAATTGGACGGAACTGTTAAAGTCGTCATAGGTTGCTGGACGTGGCTATAAAAAGGAGTCGGTGTTCAAGGGTTCTCTCGCTTGTGAAATCATTTTCTTAATTTTTGATTTGTGAGGTTAAGAGCAGAAGACAAAGAATGTACGACCAGACAAGAAGGAGAGGTATGATCGAATAAGAACAGAGTTACGACTCCCTACAACTAGGCAAACAAACCAATAACTGATTTCTCAGTGGTATTGTTATTATTATTGTTTAGCATGTTACAATTTTAATTACTATTGTAGGTATGTTATTATAGTTATTTTTTCTATGCCTACTGTTATAAATAATTGTTAGTATGTTATTCTTTTAATTCTTCTTGCTATTATGTTATCAGTGTTACATTATTATGTTATTATTATTTGCATGTTATCAAATTGTTAGCATGTCATTATTTAATTTCTGTTAGCATATCCTTATTTAGTTAATTAAATAATGTTGTTAGCATGCTAATTTTTAAGTTATGTTAAATTCAGTAAAATACATGTAGTTAATTATGTTATTTCATTACATTTTTGTTTAACTTTTTTGTAGTTTGAATTTATTACGTTAAAACAAGTCCTTAATGTGTAATGATGTTAAGTGATTGCAAATATAGGTGTACTTATTGCATCACTGGCTATTGATAATGGTTCTAGACAGATGAATGAGTTGAGGCCTGTATTTCCAATTTACTCACTCTTCAGGGAGAGAATATGATACATTTACTTAAGATTATCGATATTTATAAGACACTGGATCGTATACATAGGGTAGATATGTATAAAGAGGATTTAAAGATCCCGTTTAAGTGCATATCGTACATGCAGGAGGTAGGATTATGGGTAGGTATCAGGTGCAGTATAATAATGATCAATCATGCTTTGATCACGATGTTTGTTGAAAGGTGAAAACATAAAACTCATACATTTCATCTGCCTGTGGGTGAGGTGTTTCTCACGCTACAGAACATAGCGATTTATTTGGATTGAGGATTGTTTGAGAGGCTCTTTTTGGGATAGAGCCTACGTATAAGACGCAGGGGTGCAGGGATCTTTGTAAGTTGTTTTCAGATTGGATCCTTAGTGCTGAGGATGTAGGGAGGTCTCGTATGTACCGAAAGAGGCTCGTGGACTGGGTTAAGGTAACCCCTGTTGACGAAGTGTCCAACGTGGAGGTATAACAAAGAGCATATGCATTGATGTTTCTCTATGCCACATCATTATTTTGTGATTCAACCAGTAGCCATACTCATCTGGTCTACTTACACCTCATACAAGACCTTGGAACCTCATCCAGGTATTCTTAGGGGAGCGCGGTACTTGCCTGTCTATGCTGCAACTGATGGGATGCGACTCTTGTTAGTATGAGGCACGAGTAAGCGATTCCCCATGTTGCTGCCTACTATTCTACCAATACGAGAACGACATCCGAGTCCTTCGGTATTTACTCGTGGTTGTCATCGTGCCACCGGTGCCTAGATACATGTAATTTCCAAGAGGTCTCTAAACACATAGTTGATGCGGTTCGTGACCAGCTAGACAACATGACAGAGGGTGATTTTGTAGCGCCCCGTCTGAAACTAGGGTTTCGGCCAAGTGCACCCGCCATACTCTACTACGAGGAGTACAAGGCATCAATACTATACATGTGCATGTCGACATGAATAATGAATCAATAAGCGGAAGCATCATAAAATAAACAAATCGTAACCGACATGCAAGACATTTCATCGTTAAATCCGTACAAGTCATAAGATACAGAGTATTGAAATCTTCTAAAATACATCATAAACCAAAACCTACATTCTCATGGCTAATCTCGCGGTACACTTTGTCATTACCAGTGGCTAACTAACCTGTCCTCAACAAGCCTGTATAATGCTACCTGTTATCTGTGGAGTTATAAGGCAAGTATGAGTGATAGCCAACTTTTAATCGCTCAGCAAGTAATCTACTAGATACGACATGTGGATCATGCATGGAGAGACGGGGTGACAGATCATAACCATAAATTCTGAATATATTATGCACGTCTCCTTTTTAACAAGTACAATATCATAAATGTAAACTGAAAGCATGTAAACAAGGAAAATTTCACCGCATAAGACGGCAGCATCTCGATCTGCTTAATCTGTAACATCATATAATATCCATACTTAACTTCTAATCCATAACTTATACTATTCTCGCATATCTCACATGTACTACATTCTCATGCGTAAACACTACATTGACCATTTCAGTGCCATCCTAGACTTGAGGAATTCTTAATCATAATCCTATTGTGACATGATCATGGCATGATGCATAAAATATGACTTTTAATAACATGATCTTTCAACATGACTTTTCATAAACGTGACGTTATTTTCATAACTTTCATAATATGACATTTTCATAACATGAAGACATAAAAGCTTCATCATTGGCTATAGCAATTACATAAGAATAATAACGCACGACATACCAAATGATTCCCCATAGAGTACATGTACGACATAATCATCGTGAACATATGTACATGTGCTAACGGTGACGAATTATGACTGAGATCCTATGTCCCAGACCTGGTGTTACACTCATCCCTGATGCAAACAAAGGTCTCTGACACCTACCAATCCGGTCCCGTTGTCAAGACAACAACTTCAACATAACATAACATAATCATGATCATGAACATAACATATCGTGTCTCATTGGAATCATTAGTCTCGTGTTTATTATTCATACGTGTATGAACTTTTAAAACATGTGATGCGATAAAAGAACTTCTCAGACTTTGATTTCATGCAACATGAGACTCGGTCAAATGAAGGTATCTCGGCCATACTACAACTAATATCATCACTTACTTACTTACAGTCTAATTATCATAACTTAAAGAAATATCATGACCATACTTCTTTAACATCAAATTTACACATGTATTTCATAGTTCATAACTTAGGTGCATAGAACATATAATTCCTAATTACTTTAACATACCATCTAGGAATTTCATAACTTATATCATGATTTACATATTATCATTTATTGCATATACAAATGTACATAACATGAAATAATATCATTTATGTCATAACATCGTGTTTGGCCGTGTATATATTTTTATGTATGTACAAATATATACTTTCATATATATGAGTGTTCTTTAAGTGTGCATAAGTACTATAAAGTATATATATTTGATCATATTTCATAAACATGTACATAAAACATATGAAGGTCATTTTTTCATAACTTAACATCTATATCACGCATATATGCATATGTATACAATATAATCAAGTCATTTTTATCATAAATGGCCAAATGGCCGAATATATGTAGTGTATACATATATAATCATTTTATTATATATTTTATAATATCTAAAGCTTATTCATTTTCATATCTTTAACATATATATTATACATATATGAATCCATAAAACATATTAAGCCATATTTTGGCATTAAAATAGCCTTATGGCCGAATGTATATGTAATGCGTGTACATGTTATAATCATTTTATGAAAGATTATATAGAATACATAAATTAATCCTTTTCATATCTTAATATATTCATTACACATATATTTGTATATAAAGCACATTTAAGTCATTTTCCATTTAAAGGCCTTATAGCCGAACTTTCATTTGTATATATGTACATTTATATTTTTATACAATATACAATTATGTATCCATATCTCAAAGTAATCATTTTCCTTATAAAAATCTTTTGGCCGATTTTTATATATATAAATATACATAACTGTATTTATTTACATTATTTATATATGCACATATAAAATATTCGTTTCTATAACAAGTCATAAGATTTACTCTTTTTTCTTCATATAGGCCAAAAATATATGTTTATGTTATATATAGATATATGCATTACAAAATTCTTTCCTTGGTTACACTTATGTTTATTTTCCAAATTTGATAGTTAAGCCAACTTTGTACACATTTGTCTTTATCATCATAATATCTTATCAATCATCATAAAATATATATATAACATATAAAATAGTGAAACCTATAAAATAAAGAAATTTTCTCCCAAAACTTATTATTAGCCGTGTGTATATATATGACTATATACATCTTTGCATTTTCTTCAAACTTATGCCTAATATATATATATATATATATATATATATATATATATATATGCCCATTTTATTTTATTTCTGCATTTAGGGGCATTTTAACCCTTTTACCCGTGTATACCTATATATGTATATATATATATATATTTTTTTTTTATGTAAAGAAAATTTTATTAAAAGCCTCACTTATGGCAGAGGGAAACCATATTACAATCATCGTCGTATGAGAATAAGTGAAATAATGAGCTAATAATGGTGTATCTCCAGTCGTATATGATATGCCGCATTAAAACCTTGCCAAGTAAAACCACCCTTGTGGATAAAACCTTGGCGAAGGAAAAAACGTACATATTTATATGGCTCTCATTGATACTGAAGCTATAGAAACTTGAATACATGTTTGTAAGTGTGGTAGAATAAAAAACGATGTTGGTCTGTTGGCGTTGAGGGTCACTGGATGATAATAAAGGACCGCGACTGGATCTTGCTGAATTGACTAAGTCGCCTGGCTCAGTTGGTTGCTTGTGGATTGCCTCGTCAAATATTTGTGCATTGATGTCCACCATAAGAAAAGAAACACAAGCGTGAGAAAAAATGACGCATTTGAAGTGATAGCATAGGATGGGTCGTAAATAATAAGTAGCAGATAGGAAGAAAACGCACCAGCGTTGCTTGTGTTCGAAAACACAGACAACGACAAGGGTGTATAACCGATGGGACGTCCGACATGTGTCAGTGCCGAAGCTGGTGGTAAAGATTTGGGTGCCTGGCATCCTCAGTCACATCATACATCAGAAGGGAGCAGCCAAACCAAGTGCATGTGAGGGGAAAAACAGCGTTAAATGGAAATACATAGCAGAACAAAAATTGTATGACCGAAGGAATGCATAGCATACCGAGTCTGCCTGCACCCCGTAGGATGCATGCAGAAAGATTAAATGCGTGCCAATCCATTTGGAAGACTTGATTAAGGGACATGCAAATGAGCTGTTGAGAGATCCAAAGAAACAGAGTCGCGCACTATTGGGCGAAGAGTGCGAAGGTGAAAACCTGCGTGCTAGGGTTCAACATGGCATGTTGAGCGAGATAGTGAGCAGCCATATTTGCCTCCCTATAAATATGTAGAAAGTCCAGTCGATGAAGATGTGTTAAAGTATGCAACAAGCGAAGGTAGTAATTCCCATGAACCATGTATGGTCGCGAGAGGCGGGATACCAGCTGCTAACAATCCGTTTCAAGGATGATTGAGCGATACAGTGGAAGAAAGTATAATAATCCAAAGACTGCAGACTGTATCTCAGCATTTAGAGGTGTACTTGGAGGAATTCGGAAAGAGATTGCCCCCACACATGAGCCAGTGTGATCATGCAAAATAGCACCCCCTGCACTGTAATGTCTGCCTACCGCCGCATCTATATTTAATTTTAATCTACCTGAAGGGGAGCATGCCAACGCACCAATATAGGGCGTGGCGTTGAGGCGAGGGAAACCAAGTGAACTGCGGCAAAGGGCCGGCCGCTAGTTTTGATCCAGCAATTGTTTTGCTCCACATAGTGATGTCATAGTTGATAGATGCCCGAAGGGATGACATAAAGAAAGTAAGCTTATCACCATATATTAACGCTGCATAAGTGCGCCATATATTGTACACAATAATCGACGGAATGACAATCCTTAAAGCCCCAGGAATAGATGAGAAGGAAGACTAGTACCACCATGAGAGAAGATATTGCCGAAGATGCAACGATGTTGGTGGAGGACAATGCAACTCACATGCAAAGTAACCAGATAAAACAAACTCTCGAGCAGTATGTAAATACATGATCTACTGTGGCCGCTGCTACCTTACAGAAAGGGCATTGCGATGGCCGTGAAGATGCGTATCGGCCAATATAGCCCTCAAACGGTAGAGCCGAGTGAAAAATGCGCCATAAAAACATGAAAAAAACATGAAAGCGTCGCAAATTTCTCTACGTGCCATTTAATAAGACCAAAAGATCGTCTGCATAAGCCAGATGTGTAATAGTAAAAGGGACCCTACTGAGGCGGAAGGGCTGTATTGTTCCAGATGCAACTAGTGATTTTAAACCTCTGCTGAAGCCCTCAGAAGATAAAATGAAAAGCAGTGGAGATAAAGGATCGCCTTGTTTGACTCCTCTATATGGCCGGAACTTGGCAGACGGTTGTCTGTTAATTAAGAGCGATAACATAGTTGCACGTAAATGATTCAAAATTATCCGAATGAAGAAGCCAGAAAATCCAAAGTTATGCAGGAGGAGTTCCAGATATTCTCAGCTGACCCTATCAAAAGCCTTCATCATATCGAGCTTCAAATATAGCTATGTGCCGCCCTTATCTAGCATATGTATCATCTCACGTGCCATTAATACTTGTGTGGAAATATCTGAGCCTGGCAGGAAGCCTGTCTGCTCAGGTGATATTAATTTTGGAAGCAGCATATTCATACGAGAGGCAATAATTCGTGTACATACTTTACTCAAAAAATTTGTCAGGCAGATCGGGCGAAAGTCACTGAATGTTGTGGGTGACTGTTTTTTGGGGATCAAAGTGATTAATGCACTAGCCATTATAGAAGGCTGGGGAACACTGAGGAAAAATTCCTGCACTACTTTGAGAACATCAGCATGTATGACAGACCAACAAGAACGATAAAACTTACCATTGAAACCATCAGGTCCTGCTGCGCTTTGAGGGTCTAACTGCCAAACTGCTTCTTTAACCTCTGCTTCCATAGGCAGTTGTGTAAGTATGGAGTTATCATCTGCAGTCACCAACTGTGGAATATGGCTCAGGATTATGTCATAATTATGCGTTGTCTCACGAGAAAAGAGGCGAGTATAGAATGTCACCGCCTCAGCCATGATAGCTTCGGGTGTGGTGCATTGCTCCCCAGCGATTGTGTTAATTTGCTGGATGCGTAGTTGCATCCTTCGCCCTTTGACAATAGAGTGATAGTACCTCGTGTTAGCATCATCTTCTTTCAACCATCGTATTCGCGCTTTTTGTTTCCAAAACTGAAGTTCATATGTAGAGGCCCGTTGATACTCAGCTTTTGCTGTATGATATTCCATGCGATTTTCATCGGAAGGGTCCATGTCACAAATGCCCTCAGCACGAGTGAGAATCATTTCAGCTTGCATGACATTTGTAAATATATTGCCAAAAATTTCTTTATTCCAATGCTGGATGTCCTTCTTTAGGCGGAATAATTTGGTATAGAAACCGTACATACCTCCTGTGGTAGGGTAAGATGTCCATGCATTCTTCATATAAGTATGGAAATCTGGATGTAGAAGCCATGCATCCAGAAAACGATATGTGCGGCGGCCCTCAGGCCGATGCTGCTGACATATGAATAATAATGGTGTGTGATCCGAAGAAGCACGAGATAGGTGCGTAAGCTGCATATCGTCAAACACATTCGGAAAGGAGGAATTGACAAATAGCCAATCCAATCTCCTGCGGACTCGTCCAAGTCCCCTGCCATCAACCCAAGTAAAACGTGGACCTTTAAACTGTGGCGCCATCAGAGAGCAAGTTTCTATACAATTATTAAAATCTTTCAATGCCGTGAGAGAGGGGTGTGAGCGACCATCATGATCTTCAAGGGAGCGAAAAGTGTTGAAGTCACCTCCAAGTATCCAAGGTAAAGTGAAGTTCTCCAAGAATGAACATAAGGAATGCCACAATGCACGACGTAAGAGAGGTGTGTGCTTGCCATATATCACTGATAAGAGGAAGGTAAACTGTAGGGGCCGATAGGTAAGAGTGAAGTTTACTACTTGGCCCTGATCCTGCCCTGAAACCAAGTGAAAGTGTGAGTCACGCCAGAAAAACTAAATGCGTTTCGACTGAGAGGAATAATGCTGGGGAAAGCCAAGGTCTAAAGCAAAACATACAATATTTAAAGGCGAGTGTTTGGGTTCTATCAAAGCAAGTATATTTAAATGATGAGTTCGAATCAAATGATGCAGTCTAGGCATAGAGACACGCATGCCTCTTATATTCTATAATAAAACATTCATTGGGAAAGGACTGTGTTACTTCCTAGGATGGCGCAAGAAGCACTGCGTGTAAGGACAGTAGAAGGGGGCAATGGAGGCAAATCTTTCCTTGTACGACGCTTTCGACGAGGAACCACGGGGATAAATTCTGCTGTCTCTGTGAGTTCCTGTAAACGTGATATCAAAACTTCTACTTCTGGGGATGGAGGGATTAACTGCATACACAGGATCACATCTTCAGAGACATTCGGCATATCTGAGGTTTGATCGGCCTCAGGCAGTTCGTTATCTGAAGAATGGCCCAAGTTGCACTGATCCAAATCATCTTGCAGTGGAGGGTCTGCAGCCCTGGTAAAAAAGTTTGTATTCAAGTCACTGATTTGCTCAAGAGGAGGCGCCATAGCGAAAGTTTCAGTCGAAGGAATATCAGATGTGCCAGTGACAACATCTCTTGGCGGCACATCCTGCTGCGGCTCAGCAGTATGCTGAGTAGGAACTATCAATGGAGGCTCGACAGGAGGTGCTGAAGCTGGTTTTTTCTTTACTGGAGTCCAGCGTTGTGTAGGCGGCCAAGGTGGTGGATGCAGCGGCGGGGGAGGCATGACTGTTGGAATTTTCAGGGGGCATGATCCCGCTGCATGGCCTAATCTACGACAAGTGGCGCAGAAAAGGGGCAGATCTTCATAGACTACTGACTACAGTATAAACCTGTTCTTTGCCTGCAAATATATTTTCTGTGGCAATTCTTGGGAAACATCAACTTCAACACATACACGGGCAAAAGATGGACGTAGACCGTCCGAGGTGGCGACATCCAATTTTATTGGAGACTCTATAGGCCGCACAATTTCAAACAAAGCCTCTATGCGATGGAGGTGGATCGGTAGGCCTGGAAATGCGATCCATATTGGGACTATGGGAACATCAGCGGTGGGATCAAAATCAACAGTCCATTTTGTGACTCGCATATGACAACTCGATATATGCCATAAACGACGATAGAAACATCGCAAGTAATCCGCCTTATTTTGAAAATTCAACAAAATATGCTTTTGATCAATAAGAGTGATTCGCAAACCATAATGAAAGACAATTTTTTCAAAAACTTCACGTATAACTTTCAATGGAAGATGACCATACCAGAATGTGCCTACCAAAGAGTATTTGAAGGCGCAGCAAGGGCATCAATTTCGAAATCCGGGAAGGAGATCAGCGGGATGCCTTTATATCTTGAAACAGTCTTTGGCGAGATTGATATTTTTTGTGATGATGCTTCGTCAGAAACGATCGCTGCGAATGACGGCGGCGCTGTTGCCATTGAAGGCTAGCGTATCGCGGATTGAAAAAGAAAAAAACGAAAAGAAAGCCGGACGTCTGGAACGGCGGGAGAAACAGCAGTGAGAACAATGTGGTGTTGGACTGGTGGGAAAGAGGCGGCGGCGGCGGCTATCGCCGCGGGAGAGTCGACGATCGCCAGAGCATTCCGGGAGTCCCCTCGACTTATATCATCTCCTGAATATATATATCCTATATATGTGTCTATATATATATATACAGAATAATTTGGACATTCATCATATATACAGAGAGGCCAATATGCCAGCACATTACCTTGCTCATCATGCCATGATGTCGGCCATCACTTCCTATTTCACTTCCTCCAGTCTGCCTTCTATGGTTCGTGCTGCATTCTAATTGGACCTCACGTCAGTGTCCTTACGTATCCGGTAATCACTAAGTCTTCCAAATGGATTGGCACACTTTCTTATCCTCTGCCTGTTCTCCTATGAGTGCAGGCAGGCATGGTATGTTGACAGTACTCTTGCATTTCCTCGTTATTGGCCTTCTAAATGCTTATGCACACACTCTTTTTCCTTTCGAACTTTGCGAGGGACTGAGGATGCTCCTTATACATGAAGAGGGTCGCACTATCAAATACAAGACTGATGTATTCTTTGGTATTACTGCTACATTGGCAATTTCGCGTCTTCAACGTTTGATGGTCACTACTCTCCTGAGTTTGCATGTGACTTGGATTTTCGTTCGCTCATCTGTCTGTGCTTTGGAGAAACCTAATCGGATACATTGGAGTTGGAGTCTCTCCCTTATGCTGTCCCAGCTTGTCTTCCACAGGGACTGGCGAGTCCGGAATTCCCCTGCCTGTCTCCTAAGGGATTCAGGCAGGATCGGTATGTACTGTTATCTCTTGGCCAGCCCTTTATACTGTTCACTTCTGTTTCGTAACTGCCCCTTTATACTTGCTCTTTCATGTCTTGGACTATATCTGTTGGTGGCGAGATATCTCTGTTGTTCACTGGCGGACTCAGTGGCCGTTACACCGCCTCTCTTCCTCAAGTGGCTGTTCATACTCACTGGCATCACCATGATTTGGCTTTGTCCTGTGGTACACCTGGACGCGACACCATCAAGCAACACCTGCATCAGTTGGCGCACTCGACCCAACACTCGGATTGTAAACTACACATATTTGTACTCAATCTCGAATCTAAAACATCTCAATGATGGTTGTATAAATATGTACGCTTTTTCCTTCGTTAGGGTTTTATCCACAAGGGTGGTTTTTCCTGGCAAGGTTTTAATGCGGCATATCGTATATGACTGGAGATATGTTCTTATTAGTTCATTGTGTCATTTATTCGCATACTCAGACATTTTGTACTAAGGTTTCCCTCCGCCACAAGTGAGGTTAATATCAATAAAAACACCGTTTTTCAAATATATATATATATATATATATATATATATTTCTTTTATACATTATACATATACATGTTCCACATATACCATAAAACTATTTACACCACTCAAGATAGTCTTGCCCTTACACACACACACACACACACACACACACATATATATATATGCATATACCCCTTTATATGTGTATGGTCATATATATCTATACCAAATAAAATCAAATCATTTCAAATAAAAAAATTAGGGTCGTATGTTATCATATATATATATTTTACATATATACCCTCCTATAGTCCATACAATTATACCCGTATACATACATACATCTATATATATATATATATATTAGATATATATATATATATATATATATATATATATCTATACATACATATGTATGGCCAATTCTCTCTCAAATCTGCCTACACTATTATCAGCATGACAACTGCTCAGCTTGCAGATCACCGCTACATATGGTGGCCGACTGCACAACCAGGTTTGCGCTTATTTTTATGGCGACTTTGGACTCATTCATTGCCTCTTGTGGAAAATTTATCCAAGTGGCAAGCCATTAATCCCACACATGTGTTTTTTGTCGATGCTCTTCTGATACGACGGATCATATCTTTCTTGAATGCACGCACATTCGGCCAATCTGGATTGAGGCATCCATCCTGTTCTCTAGTCCTTTTCCTAGGCATGAGCCTCTTAGGCAATACTTACGCAGATGGTGGCGAATATCTTCTCAATCAACAATAGCGGGGCAACTCAAAACAATTGCTCCATCTATTATTGCATGAGCAATCTGGAAACGATATGCAGCTGCTCGGTTTGGAGATGAGCAATTTAACTACAGGTCTTTATATGAACATGTTCGTGGAGATATTTACACATGGTGTTCGGCAATGCAGGACAAGAAATTTGCTCACCCCTTGCCATATCTTCAATCGCTTAAATTTGCGCCGCCACTCACACACAACAGACCTCGCTTGGTGAAGTGGCACCTCCCACCTATGGGATGACTTAAGTTAAACGTTGATGCGGCTGTTTGGAAAAAATCTGCGTCAGGTGGAGCTGTGTTGAGAAATGAAAGGGGACACCTCGTTTCTGCTATATGTTTCGCTCTCCCTTGTCTATCGCCGCTGCGGGCTGAGATACAAGCAATGCTCTTTTCCATCCTCTACTATGCTTCGGATCACCATTGTATCATTGTGGAAACGGACTGTAACTCTATCCTCTCACTTATACCAAACAAGTCATCTATAGCAGGAAGTCTCTCACAAGACCTTGACCGAGTTATTAACATTATGACTATCAACCAAGTAACATTGCAGTACAGTCCGCGTCAAGCAAATGCGACAGCACACCTCTTAGCGCGTCATGGCTTCCACGCTCAAGGAATTCGTCAGTACACCTCCGTTCATGAACTTGCAGCTGAAGTGCGTGGAACATTACAGTTGGATCTGCAACAACTTCCCTCTATGCGCCTATAAATGTCTCACATTATGTTGGCGATTGCTTTATTGAGTTGCCTGTGTTCATACACAAAGGCAACATTGGTGCGTAACAAACTCCTCAATTCATATTTTTGCATGGCATGTATCGCATACAGTTTATGTTTAATCTTATGTAATTTTTGGTGTTGGAAAAACAAATGCTGGACTGCGGCGAAAGGCAAACAATCTGGAAGCAGCACCAACAAACACTTCTTCTCCACATTAGATTCATGGTCCGGACGCTGCTCATTGCCGCCTTGGTTCAATTGGACACAAGGTGGCTAGGGTACGTATGTTGAAATATTTTCTTCTCTCAACAGTTTTTTCTCACCACTACTTACATGTCCATATTTATATTCGTCTGAGGTGAAATGGAGTAACATTACATGGAGACAAAATCAGCTTCGACTTGGCCTGCGTGAGGTATATCATTCACTGTGGATCCATTCCAAGAGGTTATTGCAAGAGCTAAAGCCTACTCACCAAACTATGATCAATCAATTCTGCAGAGCGACATCGACAATGACCAAAGACTTGCATAGTTCTTGGACTGCACATTTCCTTACACTTACATCTGAAACTGTAACATTTCGATGGTCCAATCATATAAATATGCACGCTTTTTTCCTTCGCCAAGGTTTTATCCACAAGGGTGGTTTTACTTGGCAAGGTTTTAATGCGACATATCATATATGATTGGCGTTGGAGTATCATTAGCTCTCTTCATTATTGGTTTCACTTTATGAACTATTTGTAATATGGTTTTCCTCCGCCATAAGAGAGGTCATCAATAAATATCCTTTCATAAAAAAAATCTATACATACATATGTACATATATTTTAGTGTAGCCGTATATATATATATATATATATATATATATATATATATATATATATATATATATATATATATCACTTATGGCGGAGGAATACCCGATTGCATGAGTGTGCAAATACATCATCAAAATCAAAAAAATGAAATAGCCAGCGTGTAATGGTGTATCTCCAGTCGTATACGATATGCCGCATTAAAACCTTGCCAAGAAAAACCACCCTTGTGGATAAAAACTTGGCGAAGGAAAAAGCGTACATATTTATACGACTTTCATTGACACTAATTAACATAAAATTGTCTATTAAATACAACGCGTCCCCTTGAGAAGTGATATGACGCCTATAAGCTGAGGGAGTACAAAACCACAGTTGATGCATTGTCCACAGTTGATGCATTATCCTCATTGCGTCTGTAAAGGTAAAACCGTCCCGTTGAAAACAGATGAATGTGCCACACAATGCCATCCATGCACAAGACAAATGTATGACTGAGTGAAGTATATGTAGCAGCCAGATTGAGGGTGTGTAACCGAAAGAAAAGAAAACCATACCAGGTCTGTCGGTTCCCATAAGAAGACCGACAGAAAGAATATATGAATGCCAATCCGATTGGAAGACATGCGACCGTGGGGAGCGATTTGGTTGCTCAGGAGAAACAATCGCCTCAGCATGGAAACCCAAAATGCCATCACCGCCATCGAAGTTGATAGGGAAAACATTCCATGCAGAAAAAGCATTGAACAGTGAGCACAGCCGGCATAGTGACAAGAGACATATACATATGATGAAAGAAAAGTGCATCATACCAGATCTGCCTGCCCTAGCTAAAGGACAGGCAGAGACTGGGGGAAGGGGCCAATCCATTTGGAAGACATATCGTGTGAGGTTGAAAATACAGACATGCGTAAACCATACACAAAGATCAAGCGTAACATTTTCAGCAAGCCAGCAAGATAGGGCAAAGCAGAAAAACAGCAGGAAGCGAATCATACCAAGCCTGCCCGAATCCCCAAGGATACAGGCAGGAAAACTATTGTGTAGCCAATCCATTTAGAAGACCTTAGTATATCAAGGGAGCCGCAAATGTACCGAAGAAAGATCCAGGGAGACAGAGCTCCGGACTAGCGGTGGAAATGAGCGCGAATCATAATCTTGAGTGCTTGGGTGTAACATAGCATGTTGCGCAAGATAATGTGCTGACATGTTTGCTTCCCGATAAATGTGGCGATACTCCAAACGATGACGATTAACCAACGTATGTAGCATTTGAAGGCAGTAGTTTCCATGAATCAATCGTGGAGATGACAGTCGAGACATCAGACTCAAGTATTACTGCTCGGCATAGAGGCAGGAAATATAATAAACCAAAAACCGCAGCCTGTATCTCTGCATGAATTGGTGTACTTGGCGGCAAGCGAAATGAAATTGCTCCCAAACATGTACCGGTCTGGTCCCTCAAGATAGCACCACCCGCACTGTAATGTCTTCCAACTGCAGCATCTGTATTTAGTTTGAATTTACCAGACGGAGGTAAGCGCCAGCGCACCATAGTGGGACGCGGTTGTCGAATCGGGGGAAGCCACAAAAAAGGGTGGCGAGGGCACCTCATGAGCTTAGATCCCCCCAAGGACTTACACCACATTGTTATATCATTCTGTACTGTGAACTTTAAAGAGTGTATTGAAAAGGAACGTGAATCACCATAAATGAGAGAAGTATAAACACGCCACACGTTATAAGCAATGATAGCCGGGACAATGATGCGTAAAGTCCCTAGAAAAGAAGAAAAGGATGAGCGATACCACCATAAGAGTATATATTGGCGGAGGTGCAAAGAGATCGGGAGTGGACACTGTAACTCGCTGGCAAAATAATTCCAGATTGTTCGAATTCCCGAGCAGTATAAAAATATATGATCCACAGTAGCTGATGCTTGCTTGCAAAAAGGACATTGGGAGGGGCACGCCATATAAAACCTACGAGTATAGTCCTCAAAACGTAATGCTGAGTGAAATATACGCCACAGAAATATCTGAGTGACGGGTGAATGATGCTTGAACCAAATAAACTTTGCTGAGATAAGTGTAGGGCTGGGGGCTGAGCAAATATCATAAGCACTGCTCAACGAAAACTCCCCTGTGGATGTTGGTATCCATGAAAGATGTTCCCCCTGACCCGTCGCATATTCCATACAAGTAGAATGAATCTTACAAATGAGTTTCCACACTGGCGAGTTAGTTAGCCGAGGCAAATAGTCCCCGCGGCGACCATATTTACTGAACATGTATTTACTCCAAAGTGTATGCTGTTGATGATAGGACCACCAGATACGACAATGATAGGCTCGCTGTAACATATAAAGGTTTCGAATCCCGAGTCCGCCCTCCTCCCGGGGTGTTGCAATCGAAGCCCAAGATACCCAATGATGCCTTTGGCCCCAATAGAAATTCGACATTTTGCTGTGGATTGCCTTAATGACCGATTTAGGCAGGCCCCCTGCTGCTAGAAAATGTAATGGTAGCGAAGATATA
Source organism: Eustoma russellianum (assembly GCA_036186865.1). Classification (NCBI taxonomy): domain Eukaryota; kingdom Viridiplantae; phylum Streptophyta; class Magnoliopsida; order Gentianales; family Gentianaceae; genus Eustoma; species Eustoma russellianum. The sequence goes on along the minus strand of AP025070.1, from coordinate 26,821,934 downwards.
ACTGAACGCAGCAAGACAAGACGACCAGCAGAAGATAACAATTTAGAGTGCCAACCTTGTAGACGATCATCTATATGTTGTAATAATGAAATACAATATCGTGGCCGATTGACGCCCTTATGCAAATACGATCCCAAATATTTAAATGGAAGATGAGATTCGCGCATGCCCGTAATAGTAGCATAATCACGCCGCTGTTGTGACGTTACCGCTGCAGATGTGATAAAACTGCTCTTCTGAAAATTAATGTTCTGACCAGAGGCATTCTCATATTGTGTCAAGAATGTGTGAAAACGCTGAAGATTACGCTGTGTGCCCCGTAAGAAAACCAACAGATCGTCTGCATAAGCAAGATGAGTGATATGAAAAGGAACTCTGCCAATTCGGAATGGCTGTAATGCGCCCGATGTGACCAATGATTTTAATCCCCTGCTGAAACCTTCGGAGGAAATAATAAAAAGCAGAGGGGATAAAGGATCCCCTTGCTTAACACCTCGATACGGACGAAATGATGCTGATGGCATGCCGTTAATTAATACCGATAACGTCGTGGCCTGCAAATGGTTTAAAATGATACGAGTAAAAAAAGCTGAGAAACCAAAAGCGTCAAATATTCGCTCTAGATATTCCCAGCTGACCCTGTCAAAAGCTTTCATCATATCTAGCTTCAAACATAATTGAGGACCCCCTTTATCTAGCATATGAATCATCTCCCGAGCCATAAGGACCTGTGTCGAAATATCATAACCCGGAAGGAAGCCTGTTTGTTCTGGCGAAATAATGCGAGGTAGCAGAGTATTAAGTCTAGTAGCAATTATACGCGTGCAGACTTTACTTATGAAATTTGTGAGGCAGATGGGTCTGAAATCATTAAAAGTATCCGGAGATGGCTTCTTGGGGATTAGAGTGATAAGAGCACTAGCCATGACCGTAGGCTGGGGGATACCCAAGAAAAATTCCTGCACAGCCTTAATGACATCAGTATGAATAATGGACCAACAAGATCGATAAAAGTTACCATTGAAGCCATCGGGGCCTGCTGCACTGCTAGGATCTAAATGCCAGACTGCTGCTTTAATCTCCTCTACTGTAGGCATCGCTGTAAGCATCATATTGTCATCCGCTGTGACAAGAAGTGGAATATGGCGGAGCACCGCATCATAATTGTGTGTATGAGCCTTGGTAAACAAGGATGTATAATAAGCAATAGCCTCGTCCTGAATGGCGGCAGCATTAGTACATATTCTTCCATCAGACGTACGGATTTGCTGGATGCGCAGTTGAGAACGCCTACCCTTGACTATGGAATGAAAATATCGAGTATTTGCATCACCATCCTGCAACCATCGAAGTCTTGCCTTCTGTTTCCAAAAATGGAACTCATACAGAGTAGCTTGAATATACTCCGCTTTGGCTTTTTGGTATGCCTCTCGGTTTGCATCAGTGGCGTCAACATCCCACGCGTTTTCAGCCAAGGTAAGAGCTGATTCAGCGTGCTTGATATTGGAAAAGATGTTTCCGAAAATGTCCTTATTCCAACGCTGAATATCCTTCTTTAAACGGAACAACTTTGAATAGAATCCATACATACCTCCTGTTGTTGGGTAGGATGCCCAAGCACTTGCCACATAAGCATGGAAATCTGGGTGATGCAGCCAGGAGTCTAAGAACCGGAAAGACCGGCGTGTGTCTGTGATTCCCAATCGGCATAGAACTAATAATGGAGTATGATCCGAAGAAACGCGGGGAAGATGCGAAAGGCAGGTGTCATCAAACCAACTTTGAAAAGCAAAATTATAAAACAACCAGTCTAACCTGCGTCTAACCCGTCCCAGACCTCGACTATCCGTCCAAGTGTTTCGAGAGCCCTGATACTGCGGTGACATTAATGAACATGCTTCAATACAATCATTAAAATCTTGTAAGGTGGAAAGCGACGGTCGTGAGCGGCCGGCATGGTCCTCCAGAGAACGAAAAGTATTAAAATCACCCCCAACTAGCCATGGCATATCATTTGAGTCAGCAAAGGTGGATAGCGAGTGCTATAGTGCACGTCGTAAAGGAACAGTATGACTGCCGTAGACCACAGAGAAGCCAAAATTTTTCTGAAGTCGACAAATTGTGAATGTAAAATGAACAACCTGACCCTGATCGTGTGAATCCACCAGATGAATATCTGTGTCATGCAAAAACAACCAAATACGTTCGGTTTGAGAAGAGAAATGATGTGAAAAACCAAGATCCATAGCAAAACGAGAAATATGATGTGGTGAGTGCTTTGGTTCAATGATAGCAACTATATCTAAACGATGTTCACGAACTAAATTATGTAATCGAGGCAAAGAGGCACGCATGCCTCGTACATTCCATAGTAAAATATTCATTGAGCAAGAGTAGAACCACTTCCCTGAATTGCATGAGACGCACTACGAGTTAGAATCACGGAGGGTGGCAGAGGCGGTAGCTCTTTTTTGGTACGGCATTTACGACGTGGAACCACTGGAATAAATTCAGCCTCTGCAGTGGAATCCTGCTGACGCGATAATAAAAATCTTTGTCTGGCGAAGTAGGAATTAACTCCATGCGCCTAACTACGTCATCCGGAACCGTTGAAACCTCCGGGGGTGGATCAGTTTCTGGTAGCTCATTGTCTGAATAATGGCCAATATCACAATCATCGGTGGGATTTTGTGGTGCCGTGGAGTCCCCAACAGGCAACGGAGCATCTCCCTCCAATATTGATGAATCAGTGACTCGGACATTAGGGCTAGGGTCTGCGTTAGAAGGCATATGTGCGGCCACAGGAGGATTAGTCACTGGCTCCGTCATGGGACGGAGGTGTCCTTCTTTGCGCTTGACGGGGGTCCAGCGTTGGGCAGGTGGGCGTGGAGGCGGCGGAGGAGGCACCGTACCCTGGGTCTGCGGGCGACAATCATGCGCTGCATGGCCAAGTCGTCTACAGGAGGTACAAAAGCGCGGCAAGTCCTCATAAATCACTATTTGCAGGATCATTCAATTTTTTGCCTGTAAATATATCTTTTGGGGCAATTCTTAAGAGACATCGACTTCCACACATACACGCGCAACCGACGGACGTAATCCATCCGCCGTAGCCACATCCAGTTTTAGCGCCGTTCCTATTGTGCGCGCTATTTCAAACAATGCCTCGCGGTAATGCAGATGAATCGGTAATCCAGGAAAAGCTAGTCATACCGGAACGATCGGAACGTCAGCTGCGGGGTCGAAATCCACAGTCCATTTTGTGATACGCATATGACACCCGGAAATATGCCATGAGCGGCGATAAAAACATCGCAAATAATCCGCTTCATTACGAAAGTTCAAGAGAATATGCGTTTGATCAATAAGTGTAATGCGCAAATCTTGCTGAAAACCAATTTTTTCAAATACTTCGCGTATAATCTTTAATGGCGGCCGGCCGGCCCAAAACGTGCCAACCAAAGAATGACGGAATGGAGGAGCGAGGGCATCTATTTCGGAATCAAGAAACGAAATCATGGGGATGCCCTTATATCGTGATACCGTTTTAGGTGAGATAGTGATGCGCTGAGAAGAACCTTCACCTGTCACCACCGCTGCAAAAGACGGCTGAGTTGCAGAGGACATTGCGGATGATTAAAAAAATCGCAGCTTTTGAAAAAATCTGGAAACCGGACGAAAGAAACTTGCAGAATTGCAGCAAAGAAGGAGATCGGAAGGCGTAAATCATCGGCGGCGGCTGGGCCGCTGGCAAGGCGAGGATCGCCAGAGAGCCATTTTTTTCTATCACATATATATTGCACTTTATATATATATATATATATATATATATTTTAAAGAAAGATTTTATTATAGAAAAGCCTCACTTATGGCGGAGGAAAACCATGATACAAAGCATTCGAATATGCAAACCTATGAATGAGAAAGGTAATGATGATATATCTCCAGTCATATACGATATGCCGCATTAAAACCTTGCTAAGAAAAACCACCCTTGTGGATAAAACCTTGGCGAAGGAAAAAGCGTACATATTTATACGACTATCACAGATATCAAATATGAGACCAAGTAAATACAATAATATGGCATCTTTTGTCCTCTGAATGAGTAGCATCCCCTGGTCATGATAGAGCACCCGACATGATAAAATATATGTATGCCTAGACCGCCGCCGAAGAGGAGTGAGAGGGCCCCATAACAATGTCCGAATTCCTGTGGCGACACGTACAGCGTTCTCGTGGAAAGAAACCAGCAACCAAGTCGTCCATGCAACATACAAATCACAGCATACGTGAGGCATCATTGGGAAAAGTAATGAAAGGACACCCGCCGCAAGAGTGTAAAACATAGCCGGTCTGCCTATACCCATAGTGGCACAGGCAGGGAAGCAGAAAATGAGCCAAGCCATACGAAGATGCCAGCTAATCGCGTCCATCGAATGTGTGAAACTCCAAAACGCCCGTGCAACAGCATTACCAAAACAGGCATCAAAATCACACAGTAAAGTCATAATTTGTAAATATGATATGAAGATGAGGAGCTCACCAAAGCTGCCTGCACTGACAAGAGTACAAGCAGCGACAACATGTGTGTGCCAATCCCGTTGGAAGACAATAAGATACTTTTGACATGCAGAGGTTCGAATCGTCCTCGACCCCCCACCTCGTGAAAGGAAGGTGAGTGGATGAAATATGTGCGCATATGTAAAGTGGGTGGCAACGATGAGTAGATGAAAGAATACAGAAAACGTACCATGTCTGCCTGCACGAATATGAGCCCAGGCAGAGGATAAAAATATGCGCCAATCCATTCGGAAGACTTGATGATTAACCCATGCGCAAATGTGCAGATGTGAGATCGAGTAATAAAGCAGCACGGACCAACGATGGCAAGTGCTGACCATCAAAGGATGTTGTCTCTGGATGAAGCATAGCGTGTTGAGCTAAGTAATGAGCTGTCATATTTGCTTCGCGATACACATGAGCGATTGATAACTGATTATGCTGAAATAGCGAGTACAGTTGGGCCAAGTGGTAATTGCCAAAGATGGGTTGCGCGGATCTCAATCTCGATACCAAAGATTCACAGTCAGATTCTATAATAATAGTGCGGTATAAAGGAAGAAAATATAAGAGACCAAAGAAAGTCGCCTGGATTTCTGCCACTAATGGCGCACAGCACGGCAGGCAGAAAGATATGGCTCGCACACACTCCCCATGATGATTGCGTAATAGTGCGCCACCTGCTGCATAGCGCGCTCCCACAGCAGCATCCACATTAAGTTTAAAACGACTAGAGGGCGGACATTTCCACCGAACAACCTTTAGGCGGGGAGACCGGATGCGGGGGATCCAGGAGAGAGAAATAGGTGGACCAGCAGTAAGCTTGGTCCCCTGAACCTTGTGAGTCCAGATATTAATGTCAAAATGTATCGCATGTCGTAACTGAGTAGTCGAGAAGGATTTGGAATCCCCATATATTAGTTGTGCATAGTGTTTCCAGATGTTTAGAACAATGAGAGCTGGAACAATAATTTTTAATACTCCAGCGAGTGAGGATTCAGAGGAGCGAAACCACCATGAGAGCAAATATTGCCGAAGCGTTGATGGGGTTGGCAGCGCTACCTGCAGTTCCGAGGAGAAGAAAGCCCATATTGGCAAAATACACTCACAGTACATGAAGACGTCAGCAGTTGAGGCAGAAGCGTGCCGACAGAAGGGTGCGTCGGACGTATCACTGCATAATGGCCAAGATAGTCTTCAAACGGAAGTGCAGAGTTGAAGATATGCCACAACAGCAATTTCGTTGATGGTGAATGGTGCTTAAACCAAATAAACTTGGAAGACAATTGCGCTGAGACCGAAGTGCGGCAAATATTGTAAGCCGACTTTAGCGTAAACTCACCAGTGGGTGATGGAGTCCATGAGAGGAATTGTCCTTCACCCGTCGTGTGTGCCATTCCTACTGGGTGCATACGACAGATTAATTTCCATATCGGCGAGTCCGGAAGTCTTGGAATAAAATCTCCTCGCCTACCATATTTCATGTGCATATAAGTGCTCCATAATGTGTCGTTTTTATGATATGACCACCAAATTCTGCAATGATATGCCTTTTGTAGTGAGATAATATGACGAAGACCCAGCCCTCCTTCATCGAGCGGTTGAGCGATCTTTGACCAAGACACCCAATGGTGGCGGTTGCCCAAAAGAAAGAAGCCATTTTCCTGTGAATGAGACGGATGATTGATTTGGGTAAACCACCCACAGCTAGAATATGTAATGGGAGAGCAGCTATCACCGATTGTAGCAATACCAATCGACCTGCATGATCGAGAAGTCTTGTGTGCCACCCATGCAATCGCGTGTCCATGTGTTGGAGCAAAGATGTGCAATATCGAGCCCTATTGATACCTTTGTGCAGATATGACCCAAGATAGCGTAATGGGAGAGATGATAAACGCATACCAAGAATTTCCTTAAATCTTCTCTGTTGTGGCATTGTAACATGAGATGAAGTGATAATTGTACTCTTATGATAACTAACCTTTTGGCCAGATGCAGCTTCATATTGAGATAAGAATGATTTAAAACGCTGTAGGTTTCGCAGTGTACCTCGAAGGAAAATGAGCAAATCGTCAGCATAAGCCAAGTGTGTGATAGCTAGCGGAACACGTCCCAGACGAAAAGTGTGAATGTGCCTGGCTGCCGAAAGGGACTTTATACCCCTGCTAAAACCTTCAAATGACAATATAAATAACAATGGGGATAGTGGATCCCCTTGCTTAACTCCTTGAAATGGCCGAAACTTAGAGGATGGCTGACCATTAATTAGCACAGACAATCGTGTGGCACTTAAGTGGTTAATAACCACACGGATGAAAAAATCTGAGAAACCAAACTGCCGCAATAAAAGCTCCAAATATTCCCAACTGACTCTGTCGAAAGCTTTCATCATATCCAATTTCAAACATAATTGAGATCCCCCTTTATCCATTACGTGTATCATCTCCTGAGCTAACAATACCTGTGTGGAGATATCATGACTGGGCAAAAATCCTGTTTGCTCCGGGGATATTAGTTGCGGCAGAAGTGTACCCAAGCGTGTGGCCAAAATCCGAGTGCAGACCTTACTCAAAAAATTCGTTAGACAAATGGGGCGAAAATCGCTAAATGTTTGTGGAGATTGGATCTTAGGGATCAACGTAATCAAAGCCCCAGCCATGACCGCCGGCTGCGGAACCCCCAGAAAAAATTCCTGTACTGCTTTTAAAACATCCGAGTGTATGATCGACCAGCATGAACGAAAAAACATACCATGAATCCATCAGGTCCTGCTGCACTATGAGGATCTAGGCTCCATACAGCAGCCTTCACCTCTGCTGCGGTTGGAAGTTGTGTAAGCATATCATTGTCTTGCGCAGCGAGAACACGTGGGATGTAGGATAGAGTCTCTGAATGATTGTATGTTTCCTCGCGCGCAAATAAACGTGTGTAAAACTCCACCGCCGAATCCATAATATCATCCTGGGAGTTAAGGAGTACGCCGTCAGAATTTTGTATTTGCTGAATACGAAGCTGCTCACGTCTGCCTTTAACCAGAGAGTGGAAATATTTTGTGTTAGCGCCTCCCTCCCGTAACCATTTTACCCTTGCCTTTTGCTTCCAAAAATGCATTTCATAATTTGATGCAAGTAAGTATTCTGCTTTAGCCTTAAAATAAGCTTGCCGATTATCTTCCGTGGGTGCGGAATCCCATTGACGTTCCGCGGCTTGCAGCAGATCTTCAGTATGTTTTAGAGTGCTGAAGATATTACCAAAGACTTCTTTGTTCCACGTCTGAATATCCTTTTTTAGGGCAAATAACTTAGCGTAAAACCCACGCATTCCGCCAGTTGTTGGATAAGACTGCCATGCGGTTTGAACATATGAGTAGAAATCTGACTGATGCAACCAAGCATCCAAAAAACGAAACGAGCTCCGCATGGGGGAAGCAGCTGATTTGCATTGCACTAGAAGTGGAGTGTGATCCGATGTTGTTCGAGGCAAATGAGTTAACTGCAGACTATCAAACCAATCTTGAAACAAAGAGTTTAGAAAAACCCAGTCTAACCTCCTTCGAACTCGACCCAGCCCCCTCCCGTCAATCCATGTAAAACGGGTACCGTGATATGGAGGAGCCATAAGAGAACAGCTTTCGATACAGTCATTGAAATCTTGTAACGAGGCCACGGATGGAGAAGACCTGCCACTGTGATCTTCCAGAGTACGAAAAGTATTGAAATCACCCCCAACTAGCCATGGAATATTCACTGTGGTGTTAAAATTACACAAAGCTTGCCAGAGCAACCGACGCCGGATGGGTGTATGCTTCGCATAGACCAGAGAAATAGCAAATGTATGTTGCAATAGTAAAGAAGTTAAGGTAAAGTGGACCACCTGATTATCATCCTGCACATTATTCAAACGAAATTCATGATCCCGCCAGAAAAACCAAATATGCTCAGACTGTGAAACAAAAGACTGAGAGAAACCAAGACGTAAGCCATATCTCATTATCTGCGAAGGAGAATGTTTAGGTTCTATCAAAGCTAGAAGATGCAATTTATGATCGTGTGTCAACATGCGTAACCGGGGCATTGAACCATGCATGCCACAGACATTCCATATTAATATATTCATTGAGGTTGAGTAGAGGCACTTCCCTGAATAATGTGCGAAGCACTACGCGTTAGGATTGTAGAAGGAGGCAAAGGAGGAAGATCCTTGCGGGATCGACGTTTACGGCGTGGCACCACTGGTATAAATGCGGACTCCGCTAATGGATCCTGCAACCGGGATATCAGTAAGTCATCCTCCGGAGAGGGTGGGATTAGCTGCATGCGCCTTTCAACGTCGGTTGACACCAGTGGCACCTCCTCAACATTCACATCAATGGGTAAATCCGTGTCAGACACATGGCCAATATCGTGCTGCATGTGATCAACTAGGAAATCCGCAGCATCACAAAATACCTCTGGATGAGTAACCTCTGACAGCAGGGGATCATGTGGGGGATCTTCATCATCCGAGCTAGTGTCCTCGGCATCCAAAGTTGCTTGACCCTGTGATGGACCAGCCTCATCCAAAGGTGGCTGGGCGTTTGCAACAAGTGGGTCTTCAGCTGTATTTAAATTATCCATAGGAGCCAGTTCTTCAGCGTGCATATGACCCATAGACGGAGGGGGAACGCGAGACTCACCCTTTGGCGGACAATCCGAGAGTTTATGTCCAAGTCGGCGGCAATCCGTACAAAATAACGGCAAATCCTCATAGATAATCGATTGAAATATTAATCTACCTTTGGCCTGCAGGTATATCTTTTGCGGCAAATCTTGAGAGACATTCAACTCGACACAAACCCGTGCTACCGAGGGACGCAATCCTTGCGTGGTGGCGGCATCCATTTTGATTGGAAGACCAATCGTGCGAACAATTTCAAACAATGCCTCCTACTGATGGAGATGAATTGGTAATGCAGGCAAAGCTACCTAAACGGGCACAATGGGTACGTCCGAGGACGGATCAAAATCGACCGTCCACTTTGTAACTCGCATATGGGAACCAGAAATAAGCCATGAACGACGATAGAAACATCGCAAATAATCCGCTTCATTGCTAAATGTCAGCAAAATATGTGATTGATCGATGAGGGTGATCCGTAGATCTTGATGAAAACCGATTTTTTCAAAAACTTCACGTATAACCTTTAATGGAGTATAAGAGTGTAAGAATGATGCCCATGCTCTGGCGATCGCAGGCGCTTCTGCGGCGATAGCCGCTGCCACTGTTACTCCTCATTAGTCTGCCTCTCCATTGCCGATCGCCGTTTGCCGTTCGTCTGTCTGCCGGTGCCTTCCTTCCTCTATTACTCGTCTTCCACGAAAAACCACATCTTCCTCGTCACTGCACAAATGACGGCTGCACCGTCACCATCATTTGCGGCGGTGGTTTCCGGCGACACTTCGTCATAGAAAATATCCATTTCGCCTAAGACCGTTTCGAGATATAAAGGCATCCCTATGATATCATTCCTGGATTCCGAGATTGATGCCCTTGTTGCGCCATTCAGATACTCATTGGTAGGTACATTCTGGTATGGTCGCCCTCCATTGAAAGTCATACGTGAAGTTTTTGAAAAAATAGGCTTTCACCATGATCTGCGTATCACACTTATCGATCAAACACATATTCTCTTGAATTTTTGTAATGAAGCTGATTAATTCTGCTGTTTTTATCGACGCTCATGGCATATATCTAGATGTCATATGCGTATAACGAAATAGACTGTCGACTTTGATCCCACCGCTGATGTCCCCATTGTCCCGGTATGGATAGCGTTCCCAGGGCTTCCAATTCACCTTCATCACTGGGAAGCATTGTTTGAAATTGTGTGTCTGATTGGGTCTCCCATAAAACTAGATGTAGCGATGACAGATGGTCTGCGGACGTCTGTCGCTCGAGTGTGTGTTGAAGTAGACGTTTCCCAGGAGTTGCCGCAGAAAATATATTTGCAGGCCAAGAACAGATTTATCCTGCAGTCAGTGGTCTATGAAGATCTCCCGCTATTTTGCACCTCATGTCGTCGGTTAGGCCATGCAACGGGCTCATGCCCTCTGAAATCTACAACTGTGCCGCCTACGCTGCCGCCTCCACCACCTCGCCCGCCAGCACAGCGATGGACACCGGTCAAAAAGAAACCGATGGCAGAACCTCCATCTGACCCGCCATCGATTGTTCATTCCCAAGATACTCCTGAGCCACAACATGATATTCCTCCCACTGATGCTCCCACCGTGGCACCTCCCCTTGATCACGTTAATGACTTGCATGCTGGCCTATTTTGTGGGGCTGCGAAACCCCCACTGCAGGACAATTCAGATCATTGTGACTTGGGACATTCTTCAGATAATGAATTGCCTACAGCTGATCATAACTCGAACATGCCAAGTATCCCTGATGAAGTGGTCCGGCGCATGCAGTTAATCCCTTCATCACCCGAAGTGGATATTTTGATATCACGTTTACAGGAATCAACAGAGGCTGCAGAATTTATACCCGTAGATCCTCGTCGGAAGCGCCGTACAAGAAAAGATCTACCGCCCTTACCGCCCTCCACCATCCTTACGCGCTGTGCTTCTCACGCCATCCAGGGAAGTGACACTAATATTTCTCAATGAATGTCTTAATATGGAATATAAAAGGCATGCGTGCCTCTCTACCTAGATTGCATCATTTGATACGCGGTCATCATTTAAATTTACTTGCTTTGATAGAACCTAAATATTCATCTTCAAGTGTTGCTCGTTTTGCTTTGGACCTTGGTTTTTCGCATCATTATTCTTCTCAGTCGGAACGTATTTGGTTTTTCCGGCGTGATTCAGATTTTCACTTGGTTGCAGCGCAGGATCAAGAACAAGTGGTTCATTTCACTCTGCTATTTCGGCCGCTTTAGTTGTCTTTTGTTTTATCGGTGGTCTATGACAAGCACACGCCATTTTTACGCCGTTCATTATGGAATTCTTTATGTAATTTCTCGGAAGCATCCGCTTTACCATAGGTGGTAGGAGGAGATTTTAATACTTTTCGGACTCTTGATGATCATGAAGGACGCTCACACCACTCTCTTACAGTATTGCAAGATTTTAATGATTGTATTGAATCTTGCTACCTGACGGCTCCACCATTTCATGGGTTGCGATTTACTTGGGCTCATGGTAGGGGACTCGGACGAGTCTGTAGGAGGTTGGATTGGTTATTTATCAACTCTTCTTTTCAGGATGCGTTTGACGACATGCAGCTTACGCATCTATCACGCGTTTCCTCGGATCACACACCCCTATTATTCATATGTCGGTTACGTACGGCTGAGGGCCGTCGTTCTTTTTGTTTTCTGGACTCTTGGTTACTTCACCCGGATATTCATACTTATATACAGAATGCTTGGACATCTTATCCTACAACAGGTGGTATTTATGCATTTTATTCAAAGGTATTCCGTCTAAAGAAGGACATCCAGCGGCGGAATAAGGAAATTTTTGGCAACATACTCACCAACATTATGCAAGCAGAAACTAAGATGAAATTTTTGGCAACATATTCATCCAACATTATTCTGAATCATTTAAGTGCCACTACTTTAGCAGTCTTGATCAATGGCCAACCATCTGCTACATTTCGGCCTTACAGAGGAGTCAAGCAAGGTGACCCTTTATCTCATTTGCTCTTTATTCTTTCTTCTGAGGGTTTCAGTGGAGGCTTGAAATCTTTAGTTGACTCTGGAGCATTGCAGCCCTTCCGCCTAGGCAGGGTACCTTTTAATATCACACATTTGGCTTATGCGGACGATCTTTTGGTATTTTTATGGGGCACGCAGAGAAATTTACGACGGTTCCATGCATTTTTAACACAATATGAAGCTGCCTCTGGTCAGAAGGTAAATTTTCAAAAGAGCAGTTCTATTCCATCTGCAGGCATATATCTACACCAGCAGAGAGGTTTGGAGTCTATACTAAATATGAGATCTTCTGGTTTGCCTTTTTGATACCTTGGTTCTTATCTGCATAAGGGCAACAACCGTTCTAGATATTGTGCTTCCTTATTACAACATATCGACGACCAACTTCAGGGCTGGCATTCTCGGTTACTCTCATCACCAGGTCGTCTTGTTTTGCTTCGTTCTGTGATTTCGGCACTACCATTACATATTCTCGCTGCCGGGGGACTGCCTAAGTCCGTGATTAAAATTATAGACAGGAAAATGGCAACATTTTATTGGGGACGTAGACATCATTGGGTTGCATGGACTACTATCTCCAAGCCTCGTGAGGAGGGTGGATTGAGACTTTGCGATCTCCGCACGTTACAACAGGCTTATCACTGTCACATTTGGTGGTCATATCAGCAGCATGCTACTCTTTGGAGTAAGTATATGCATGTAAAATATAGTAACCGCAGGGACTATCTTCTTGGATTTCCAGATTCACCCGTTTGGAAGATTATTTGTAGAATTCATGCTTCCTGCCTTGCTCAGACTGAAGGTCAAGGCGTCTATCTCAGCTGGACACCCTCGGCCTTGGGGGAATTCTCTTTGTGCTCTGCCTAGATATCTGCCGATCACCCAGTCCAACGTTACTTTCGGCGAAATTCATTTGGTTCAAGCACCATTCACAGTCACTCAAATATTCTTATGGCGACTTTTTCATTCTGCTGTGCCATTCGAGGACTACATTGGTAAGTATAATTCTTCCCGTCCAACGCAATGCCCATTTTGTAAACAAGCATCGGCCACGGTGGATCACATTACATTGTCCCCCCATCATCACTGCATCTTCGCCAATATCTACTATCTTGGAGGTATCGTTCTACATTCTCATCTCTCTTTGGGGTTTTAAAAATCGTCATTCCGACTATTATTGTGTACAATATATGGCACGCTTATGCATCATTAGTGTATGGTGAGAAGAACACTTTCACCATGATCTCCCTTAGGGCTTCCATTCACTATGATATTACTATGTGGAGCAAAACAATTGCTGGTTCAAAGCTAGTGGCTGGGTCTCTGCGCCAGCTTGATTGGTTTCCCAAACTTCAGGCGCCATGCCCTCAGTTGGTTCATTGGCGTACTCTGCCTTCAGGTAGATTAAAGTTAAATATAGATGCGGCGGTGGGCAGACATTATACAGCAGGGGGTGCTATTTTGCAAGATCACTGGTTCCTGTGTGGGTGCAATCTCTTTCTGCTTGCCTCCAAGTACACCTCTCACAGCCGAGATACAGGCAGCGGTATTTGGCTTATTATATTTTCTTCCACTGTATCGCTCAATTATTCTGGAGTCAGATTGTGCTCAGATGTTATCACGCTTGTCGCGACCACAACTGGTCTTTGGGAACTATCATCTTCGGTTATTGCATACATTAACTCATCTTCATCGACTGGAATTTCTTCATATTTATATAGAGGCAAATATGGCTGCTCACTACCTTGCTCTGCATGCAATGTTGAATCCTCGGACGCAATTTTACAATTCTCACACTCTTCCTCCATTAGTTTGTGGTTCCATCTCATTGGATCTCTTATCAGCACACTTGCGGATCCCTTGATCTTCTCACGTCTTCCATATGGATTGGCATTCATCTCATCATTCTGCCTGTACCTTGTGGGGTGCAGGAAGACTCGGTATGTTTTGAACTCTATTAGTATTACTGTTTTCGTTATGCTTCGTATCCATTTTTAACTTAGTCGTTTACTTCACATGTGCATGGATTGGACACTCTATCATGGTGGTCTTTATGCTTGCCATGGCCGAGACAACCCACCATTTGCGACTCATGCAACTGAATTCAGCGATGGAAACTTTATTGGCGGAACATGCACGGCATACTCTTATGTATTTTAGGCTAGCTCTTTCTTCTAAAATGTACTGTATTCCATATCGACACTCCAATTATATAAATATGTACGCTTTTTCCTTCGACAAGGTTTTATCCACAAGGGTGGTTTTACTTGGCAAGGTTTTAATGCGGTATATCATATATGATTGGAGACTGGAAATCATCACCTTTTTGCATTCTCTTCACTCTTACGCTGACTCTCTGATGTAATATGGCTTTCCTCCGCCAAAAGAGAGGTTTTCTATCAAAAAAATTGTTTTTTCCAAAAAAAAATATATGAAGTATAAGAGGCCATAATATTATGATCAAGTGGGATATGATGAAAGCTTTTGATAGAGTTGATTGGACTTTTCTCCGCAAATTGTTTCAAAGGATAGGCTTCTCAATGCAATTTATTCAACTCATCTTTAATCACCTTGAAAGCACCTATCTCTCCATAATCATTAATGGAACGCCATGCGGGTTCTTCAAGCCCACAAGAGGTGTTAAGCAGGGTAATCCACTCTCACCTATACTATTCATCTTGGCTTCAGAAGCATTCTCTCGTGGACTTAATTCTTTAATTGAAGATGGAACCTTAACAGCTTTCTCAGCGGGCAGAGTGAGGCCAATTATTTCACACCTTGCCTTTGTGGATGATCTTTTGGTCTTTCTTAATGGGGGCATCCACTAATTTACAGCGCTTTAAACGGTTCTTGGATACATACTAGTCAGTTTCAGAACAGTGCGTGAATTTCAATAAGAGTCGCTTCATAACCTCTTCACATGCTCAGTCCATCCAAATACACATAATGGAGCATCATCTTCAAATCACAGCCACCACCTTGTCAATGAAATATTTGGGAGTATCTCTTCTTCGAGGCTGCCTTAGACCGCTGCATTGCACTGAGTTGCTAGTGCAACTGGATCGAAGACTATTAGGTTGGCAAAATAATTATCTGTATACAGCGGGAAGACTAATCTTGATTAAACGCGTCTTAAGTTCCATACCAGTTCATGTTATAGCAGCACATCAACTCCTTAAAAGTATTACACGAGCAATCCGCCAAAGAATATGTAATTTTTTGTGGGCTAGTCAAGGCAACACACCACGGCATCATTGGATTCGCTGGGAAAGTCTCTTTAAGCCTAAGGAAGAGGGAGGTTTAGGATTGCGACGCTTGGATGTTTTATATAAAGCATACTCAAGTATGCCTAAGGAAGAGGGAGGTTTAGGATTGCGACGATAGGTGGTCATATCATAACAAGAATAGTCTCTGGGCAAACTTCATGCACTCTAAATATGGTGGTAGACAACACTTCAATCCTCGCATTATAGATACAATAACATGGAAGCGGATTTGTGGTGTTCATGAGTTTTGTTCTTCACATGTGACGGGGCAGAGACAATCATGCATATGAACATTAGAGTCGCATGGTAGGTTCACAATCAGCTCAGCCTATGATATGCTGCGTAACCCAGGAATTAAGTGTCTTTCACATCGCTTCATTTGGCATCAACATCAACAACCCAACAAACAAGTAATGTTATGGAAACTGTATCATCGGGCTCTCCCTATTGAGGATAATCTGCGAAGATTTTTGACGGCCAATCCCACGTGTTGCCCCTTTTGTCGAAGATCATCTGCAACAAAAAATCATATATTTCTTCATTGTCTACAAACCCATCACATCTGGGCTTACTATGCGGCGTTATTGGATTGGCCCCCAACCGGGAAATTTTACAATCTTCCAATATCTCATTTTGTGGTGGACTTCAACTAGTGAGAAATCATTTTGTGGAATACTACGCATTATTGTTCCTGGCATCATTATATGGAATGTATGGAAGGCATACTCTTCTGTAATATTTGGTGATGAAGGCTGCACACTGGTTCAACTACAGGAGCGAATTAGGCACCATATTTATATATGGTGTAGTGCACAAAATTGAAAGAAACATGCTATCTATGATCCAGACTTAATTGCACATGGATTAACCCCCAAGCTTCGGCTCCATCGACCACAGATTATTAGATGGAGTACGCCACCATCGGGGAGGTTTAAACTCAATGTCGATGCAACTCATGGTTTATTCTCTGCTTCTGCCGGAGCAATCTTGAGGGACACAAATGGAAATTTGAAGGCAGCTATAGTGTTTTATCTTCCATTATCTACACCATTCCAACCGGAGCCTCAAATGGCATTCATTGCACTTTTATATTTCTTGCAGTGTTATCGACATATAGATATGGAGGTGGATTCACAAGAGGTGATTCAGCATATTCAGTCACTAGACTGTCCTCCTATTCTTCGCGGATTAATAAGCAATGGTGATGTTCAGGTGGCATACATCCCACGGCAGGCAAATATGGTGGCCCATTTATTGGCACAACATGGTCAATTACATCTTCAATATCATCAGTTCTTTATACTATCTTCATTGCCATCTATAGTTAAAGGAGCTTTTATTACAGATGTATCACTTCCTTATCTACGATTCTAATATGGGAATGTCACACCTAAAACTTCTTTCTGAATGCCTGTGTCGACAATGGACACAGGCAGCACGAGTAATATCCATTATGTGTTGTAGCATCATCACATTATATCATGCGAGTATATATGTCTTGCCTGTATCCTTACGGGTAGTACCACATCACATACATTTCGTTTCCTATTGGATTTTATTATCAAATCTTCTTTTATTATGTTCACTAACACATTCTCTTCTACTGTGCTGAATATATGTTTGCGATGGCTGCGCTGTGATGACACTTGGAGTCTACTCTCATATATTTCTGCTGCTTGGCGGATAACCAAGGATGCTTTGGCTTACAACGGATACAAAGTAGATATGAGGAATGTCTTTCAACTCCTGGATGCAAAGAGGACTTATGATCAAAAGGATGCAGTGGAATGGGTATCATAAACATGTGCTCACATATTAGCTTCTTCACATAGCATTTTCGGCAGTTGCAACTATGGATTACATCTTTTTGATCATTATAGCCATAATCTAGATACAGAAGCTCCTCATATAAATATGCACGCTTTTTCCTTCGCCAAGGTTTTATCCACAAGGGTGGTTTTACTTGGCAAGGTTTTAATGCGACATATCATATATGATTGGAGATTACATATTCTTACTGCGTTATATTCACATTTTGCGTATGATGATAGTTTTGCTAACATGTAATATTGTATTCCTCCGACACAAGTGAGGATTCTATCAATAAAACTTATATTTCTGTAAACAAAATATATGAAGTATATACAAACATATATACCACCAAAAAAACATAGATTTTATATATTCTTGAGAGGAGATCTTGAATATACTACATGATGATCCAATTATACTATCAACATATATGTTTAATCTTTGAAAATCCATGTAGGATCTAGGAAGAGTACTTTCCTTTACCACTTTTCTTACACTTTAAAGTGATGATTTATTCACTTAGTTTTGGGAGAAAATCCTTCTCCATCCTTGCCTTGAAAGCCACGGTTTTGGGAGGAAAATGAGAGGGTTAGTGAGCAACTTATCAAGTTAAATAAGTGAAGAAATATAATTTAACTTAGATAGTGTGTTTATCTTGCTAGATCTTTGTTTTCAACCTCAATAATTTCGGTCATGATGCTTGGGAATAAAGGAGAGTGTTGTAGTTATGGTTTTAGATGTGTGTAGATGTTAAGAAGAGAAGTAAAATCCCCCTTGTTCATGTGAGGCCCACGGCCATGGTAGGGAGAAGGGAGGTTGGATGGCTTTGTTTATGTTTGGAGAAGAAAGAGAAAGTGTTGTGTTGTAGGACGAATAATTATTAAGTGTTGTATAGAAGAAATGAAAAGAGTGTTTATGAATTGAAGAATAAAAGTTTCCTTCTTGATGAGATTTGAGAAATATTTCGGCCATGGATTAGAGAAGAATGAGATTAAAGACTTGTCTGTTTTTCGGAGAAGAAAGAGAGGAAGCTGTGTTAAAGATGGAAGTATGTAGTGTGTTAAATGAAAGAAGAGAAGGGTTTTCTCCCTTGGTTGAATCGTGAGTTGAAGAAGAAGAGAAGAAGTTGTTGGTTTTTGGTTAAAGTGGTGAGAAGAGTATGAGAGTGGTGTAAGAAATGAAGTGTAGGATAGTTGAAGATGGAGAAAGTAAGAGAAAAAGGAGTATGGTTTGGAGAGAAAAGGGAGGAGAGAAGAAGGACAAATAATGAAAGTAGATTGGGAAAAAACGGAAGTGGTAAAAGGGAAAAAAAATTGAGTGAAAGAATGGGTAAAGGAGAGGAAAAAATCTTCTCCTTTTGCTTAAAAAATCGGCTTATGGGGAGAGAATGGAGGGAGGGTACCGTGTAAAGTGAGAGAGAGGGGAAAAAGAAGAATAGTTTGTGGGGGTTTTTGGTGGTAGGTGTAAAGTAGGATGTGAGGTGTGTGGTGTGTACAAGAGGGTGTAAGAAAAAGAAAAAGGGGATGTTGACTTGTAGGAAGGGTAGAGGGCGGCCATAGGGTTTTTCGGGGGAGGGAGAAATTTGTCTTTTATGCAATGTACGGTAAATTGGAAGAAAATGTAATAACTGTGGTAAAAATGTGTAGTGGAATTATCGTATCAGGTATTTTTATTTGGTTTAATTTATATTTACCGACTTACATTGTTACCGACTAATTTATTTAATTTGTATGGTATATCCGAAACGTTAGTTATACTCCTGTCAAGTCTCGCTATATCCGTTAACTTAGTGTTCAGTTATTTTTTCAAGCGTTTCTAACCCGATATATAATGTCGATGTCTTTATTAATCCCAAATAAAAATTTAAATTCCATCGAAAATTTATCGACATCGCATTTGTTTTGTATTTCTAGATATTATTCTACTGCTCCACTGACTCAAAATTTCAGGTTGTAACATTCTTTTCCCCTTATAAGAAGTTTCGTCCTCGAAACTTAGGGGTTGATTTTACCCTTAATGATTTAAACGCTTAATTTCTAGCGTCATTTCTTAATCGCCTATGACTCAACTTAGTATTCACCGACTTATGATATAATTTTTCTTAATTCATAATTTCCGTATACCTACTATTAATCCGCTTAGGTATTCTACAACCTCATATTTCTGCGCGTTAGAGTAACTTTTATACTTACCAATTTCAGCCGTTAACCCTAATCCAGTTAAATCATATCAACTTAAATCTAGTTATGCTTACCCTGATTCAACTTACGCATACTAATTTCAATACGATAATCTGACGACTTTCTAAATTCATAATTTAGCTCCTGATGTGGCCTGACTCATTATATCCTTATCTCGATTTATATAATCATACTCTTATTGCTATGAATTTACATCCCTAATGCGACTAACATCTTTGACCTATTCTGAAAATTTTCAATTTCATCGTCTTATTCATATGCATACTATTTGTTCAATATCTTTACCAAACTCTAATCATCATAATTTCTATAAATCACTGCTTTTAGTTCTACTACATATCATATCTTAATCAGCCTACGAAATTCCATCGCAATCTCCAAATATTATCCCAATTAGAGCTGAACCTGAAACTGTCAAAAGAAGCTTAATGTTCCGATGGCTTTGCGTGGCTAAGGTGCCAAGAGACAGAGGGTTCAACCGTATACAAATCACGTTAAAGTGGATGTGAAAAGCATGGAAATATCGTTCTTCCACTATAGTGTTCTATTCTAGTTTTCGTACAACACAAGGTGGGTTATCCTTGAATATTGACGTATCTACAACCATGATAATCCAGACAGGACCCGTGTTAGACTTCTTCATCAGAACTTAGAAGATGCTGACGCTGAGACTGGAGCTGGGGAAATCAAAACTTATGACCACTAAGTTACTAACATGAAACTAGAATCGAGGTATTCCAGTGACTTGTCCTATAAAAATGTTGGAAAGCCCAAACGACCTACTTACATTTCTATTGAGTTATACTCTCTGGTTTCTCTTCAGCGATACACTAAAATGTTATCAACCTTGTAAAGATCTTTCCTAGCGACGAAATCACAGCAAAAACTACAAGAGGAAATGAGTTTTTTGACAAATGAGCGTTTTACTGTTTAACTCTGAACTCCTTATGTCACAATTCGTATCTGCCTAATACCATTCTATTTTTCTTATAATAAGACTGTCACTTTCACCTAAGATCATTTCTTACATCTATGATCATTTCCTAAATTCTAAGATCACTGCTTAAGTTCATGTCGTTGTTTACTTATGTGTCCACAGTAGATCTAGAGCCTTTGCTCTGATACCACCTGTAGCCCTGCCTAAAATTAGGGTTCTGGCCCGATGTGCCCGCCATACTCTGCTACGAATAGTATAAAGCGTCGATACTATATATGTGCATGTCGACATGAATAATGAATCGATAAGCGGAAGCATCATAAAATAAACAAATCATAACCGACATGCAATACATTTCATCGTCAAATCCGTACAAGTCATAAGATACAGAGTACTGAAGTCTTCTAAAAATACATCATAAACCAAAGCCTACATTCTCAAGGCTAATCCCGCGGTACACTTCGTCATTACCAGTGTCTCCCTGACCTGTCCTCAACAAGCCTGTATAATGGTACCTGTTATCTGTAGAGTAATAAGGCAAGTATGAGTCATAGCCAACTCTCAGCAAGTAGTCCTACGAGATACGACATGTCGATCATGCATGAGTTGACGGGGTGACAAATAATAATGACCATAAATTTTGAATATAATAAGCACGTCTCTTTCTAACAAGTAAAGTATCATATCATAAATGTAAACTGAAAGTAGGTAAACAAGGAAAATTTCAAAGCATAACATAGCAGCATCTCGATTTGCTTAATCTGTAACATCATATAATATCCATACTTAACTTCTAATCTATAACTTATACTATTCTCGCAAATCTGACATGTACTACATTCTCATGCGTAAACACTATATTGACAATTGCAGTGCCATCATAGACTTGAGGAATTCTTAATCATAACCCTAATGTGACATGATCATGACATGATGCATTAAATGTGACTATTCATAACATGACTTTTCAACATGACTTTTCATAAATGTGACGTGATTTTTATAATTTGCATAACATGACATTTCATAATATGAAGACATAACATTTTCATCATTGGCTGTAGCACTTTTCATAAGAATAATAACGCATGACATACCGAATGATTCCCCATATAGTACATGTACGATATAATCATCGTGAAAATATGTACATGTGCTAACGGTGACACATTATGACTGAGATCCCATATCCTAGACCTGGTGTTACACTCAGCCTTGATGCAAACATGGGCCCCTGACACCTACCACTCCGGTCCCGATGTCCGGACATCAACTTCAACATAACATAACATAATCATGATCATGAACACAACATATCGTGTCTCATTTGAATCATTCGTCTCGTGTTTATTATTCATACGCGTATGAACTTTTAAAACATGTGATGCAATAAAAGAACTTTTCAAACTTTGATTTGATGCAACATGAGACTCGGTCAAATGAGGGTATCTCCGCCATACTACAACTGATACCATCACTTACTTACTTAAAGTCTACTTATCTTAACTTAAAGAAATACCATAACCACACTTCCTTAACATCAAATTTACACATGTATTTCATAGTTCATAACGTAGGTGCATAGAACATATAATTCCTAATTACTTTAACATACCATCTAAGAATTTCATAACTTATATATTGGTTTACATATTATCATTTATTGCACATATGAATGTACATAACATGAAATAAAATCATTTATGTCATAACATCGTGTTTGGCCATGTATATATTTTTATGTATGTACAAATATATACTTCTATATATATACGAGTGTTCTTTAAGTGTGTATAAGTACTATAAAGCATATATATTTGATCATATTTCATAAATATATGCATAAAACATAATAAGGTCATTCTTTTCATAACTTAACATCTGTATCATGCATATATACATATGTATACAGTATAATAAAATCATTTTATCATAAATGGCCAAATGGCCGAATATATGTAGTGTGTATATACAAATATAATCATTTTATGATATATTTTATAATATCGAAAGCTTATTCATTTTCATATCTTTAACATATATATTATACATATATGTATCCATAAAACATATTAAGCCATATTTTAGCATTAAAATGGTCTTATGGCCGAAGTATATGTAATGTGTATACATGTTACAATCATTTTATGAAAGATTATACAGAATACATAAATTAATCCTTTTCATATATTAATATTTTCATTACACATATATTTGTATATAAAGCACATTTAATCCATTTTCCATTTAAAGGCCTTATAGCCGAACTTTCATTTGTATATGTGCATTTATATTTTTATACATTATACAATTATATATCCATATCTCAGCATAATCATTTTCCTTATAAAAATCTTTTGGACGATTTTTATATATTTAAATATACATAACTATATTCATTTACATTATTCATACATTCACATACAAAATATTCATTTCTTTAACAAGTCATAAGATTTATTCTTTTTCTTCATATATGCAGAAACTATATTTATATGTTATATATAGATATATACATTACAAAATTCTTTCCTTGGTTACACTTTTGTTTATGTTTATTTTCCAAATTTGATAGTTAAGCCAACTTTATACACATTTATCTTTATCATCATAATATCTTATCAATCATCTTAAAGTATATATATATAACATATAAAGTAGTGAAACCCATAAAATAAAGAAATTTTCTTCCAAAACTTATTATTAGCCGTGTGTATATATATCAATATATACATCTTTACATTTCCTACAAACTTATGCCTGTAATATAAATGTGTCCATTTTATTTTTTCTATGCCTACTACTGTAAATAATTGTTAGCATGTTATTCTTTTAATTCTTCTTGCTATTATGTTATCAGTATTATATTATTATGTTATTATTATTTTCATGATATCAATTTGTTAGCATGTCATTATTTAATTTATGTTAGGATATCCTTATTTAGTTAATTAAATAATGTTGTTAGCATGCTAATTTTTGAATTATGTTAAATTCAGTAAAATACATGTAGGTGATTATGTTATTTCATTACATTTTTGTTTAACTTTTTTGTAGTTTGAATTTATTCATTAAAACAAGTCCTTAATATGTAATCATGTTAAGTGATTGCAAATATAGGTATACTATTGCATCTCTGGCTATTGATAGTGGTTCTGGACAGATGAATGAGTTGAGGCCTGTATTTCCAATTTACTCACTCTTCAGGAAGAGCATATGATACATTTACTTAAGACTATCGATAGTTATAAGACACTGGATCATATACATAGGGTAGATATGTATAAAGAAGATTTAGAGATCCCGTTTAAGTTCATACCGTGCATGCGGGAGGTCTGATTATAAGTAGGTAACAGGTGCAGTATAATAATGATCAATCACGCTTTGATCATGACGTTTATTGAAAGGTGAAAACATAAGACTCATACATTTTATCTACCTATGGGTGAGTTGATTGTCACGCTACAGGACATAGCGATTCTATTTGGGTTGAGGATTGTTTGAGAGGCTCTTTTTGGGATAGAGCCTAGGTATAAGACACAAGGGTGGAGGGATCTTTGTACGTGGTTTTCAGATTGGATCCCTAGTGCTGAGGATGTCGGAAGGTCTCATATGTACCGAAATAGGCTCGTGGACTGGGTTAAGGTGACCCTTGTTGATGACGTGTCTGACATGGAGGTACAACAGAGAGCATAGACGTTGATGTTTCTCTATGCCACATCATTATTCTATGATTCAACCAATAGACATGCTCATCTGGTCTACTTACACCTCATACAAGACCTTGGAGTCACATCCAGGTATTATTAAGGGAGCGCGGTACTTGCCTGTATGTACTACAACTGCTGCGATGTGACTCTTGTTGGTATGAGGCACGAGTAAGCAATCCTCCTTGTTGCTGCCTACTATTCTACTGATACGAGAACGACATCCGCATCCTTTGGTATTTACTCTTGGTTGTCCTCGGGCCACCGGTGACTAGATACATGTAATTTCCAAGAGGTCTCTAAACACATTGTCAATGCGGTTCGTGACCGGCTAGACAACATGACAGAGGGTGATCTTCTAGCGCCCTGCCCGAAACTAGGGTTCTGGTCTGGTGCACCTGCCATACTCTGCTACGAGGAGTACAAGGCATCGATACTATACATGTGCATGCCGACATGAATAATGAATCGATAAGCGGAAAAATCATAAAGTAAACAAATCATAACCGACATGCAACACATTTCATCGTTAAATCTGTACAAGTCATAAGATACAGAGTATTGAAATCTTCTAAAAATATATCATAAACAAAAACCTACATTCTCAAGGCTAATCTAGCGGTACACTTCGTCATTACCAGTGGCTACCTGACCTATCCTCAACAAGCTTGGAAATGGTATCTGTTATCTGTAGAGTGATAAGACAAGTATGAGCGATAGCCAACTTTTAATCGCTCAGCAAGTAGTCCTACTAGATATGACATGTGGATCATGCATGGAGAGACGGGGTGACAAATCATAATAACCATAAATTCTGAATATAATAAGAACGTCTCCTTTTCAACAAGTATCATATCATAAATGTAAACCGAAAGCAGGTAAACAAGGAAAATTTCACAGCATAACATAGCAGCATCTCGATCTGCTTAATCCGTAACATCATATAATATCCATACTTAACCTCTAATCCATAACTTATACTATTCTCGCATATCTCACATGTACTACATTCTCATGCGTAAACACTACATTGACCATTGCAGTGCCATCATAGACTTGAGCAATTCTTAATCATAACCCTAATGTGACATGATCATGACATGATGCATTAAATGTGACTATTCATAACATGACTTTTCAACATGACTTTTCATAAATGTGACGTGATTTTCATAATTTGCATAACATGACATTTCATAATATGAAGACATAATATTTTCATCATTGGCTATAGCACTTTTCATAAGAATAATAACGCATGACATATCGAATGACTCTCCATATAGTACATGTACGATATAATCATCGTGAACATATGTACATATGCTAATGGTGACACACTATGACTGAGATCCCATATCCTAGACCTGGTGTTACACTCAGCCCTGATGCAAACATGGGCCCTTGACACCTACCACTCCGGTCCCGATGTCCGGACAGCAACTTCAACATAACATAACATAATCATGATCATGAACATAACATATCGTGTCTCATTGGAATCATTCGTCTCGTATTTATTATTCATACCTGTATGAACATTTAAAACATGTGATGCGATAAAAGAACTTCTCAAACTTTGATTTCATACAACATGAGACTCGGTGAAATGAGAGTATCTCGGCCATACTACAACTGATATCATCACTTGCTTACTTACAGTCTACTTATCATAACTTAAAGAAATATCATAACCATACTTCCTTAACATCAAATTTACACATGTATTTTAGAGTTAATAACTTAGGCGCATAGAATATATAATCCCTAACTACTTTAACGTACCATCTAGGAATTTCATAATTTATATCATGATTTACATATTATCATTTATTGCACATTTGAATGTACATAACATGAAATAAAATCATTTATATCATAACATCGTGTTTGGCCATGTATATATATTTATGTATGTACAAATATATACTTTCATATATATGAGTGTTCTTTAAGTGTGTATAAGTACTATAAAGTATATATATTTGATCATATTTCATAAATATATACATAAAACATAATAAGGTCATTCTTTTCATAACTTAACATATGTATCATGCATATATACATATGTATACAATATATTAAAGTCATTTAATAGACACATTTGTGTGTGTGTGTTTATATATGTATATATAATTTTTTTTAAATAAAGGAGCCCAGGTCTCCATATTTTACTTATGGAAAAAACCCTCACTTATGGCGGAGGAATACCTTTGATACAAATAAAGTCATAGCAAAGCCGAATGTAACTACTGAGTGGGCAGAAAATACAGCTCCGTAAGACACAATTTATGGAGGGGAAATGTTCAAATTTGGTATGATACGCCTCATCAAAACCTTGGAAGGCAAAACCACCCTTGTGGATAAAATCCTGCATAAAGGAAAAAGAGTACATATTTACCACATTTGAAGCATGCAGTACAGAAAGAAAAGACTGCTCCAATTCCATCCATCCATGCCAGCTCACGCAAAAGCCGCCGACAATGCCTGCGAGTATCCATGTAAAAACAGAAGGTCCAATATCATAAAGTAAGATAATCCAATAAAGAAATAAATCATGCATAGCCAGGAGCAGTAGATCGTACCGAAACTGCCTGCACTCTGTAGAGGGCAGAAAAAATTTGTATAGCATAGCCAATCCATATGGAAGACAAACAAAGATAGTGCGGGGAAGACGCCATTCATGCAAGCCGAAGGTGGGCAGTGGTAACATCAAGAGTGACGCAACTACGAACCAAAGGAGGAAGTGTGTGCGGGGTATAATAACCCATCGTTGGAGTCATCAATCCATGCTGCGCTAAATAATATGCTACCATATTGGCCTCACTGAAAACATGTTGTACGTCATACTGTGTATGCAGTTGTAGCCACCGAAGCATGCGGAGATGATAACCCGCATCGGCAGCATTGTGCCGATAAAGTAGCTATGCTAACTGGTAACAATCCGTCTCCAGAATAATAGGACAATGTAGTGGTAAAAAATAAAGCAACCCAAATAATGCAACCTGCATTTCAGCAATGAGAGGGGGGCATGGCGGCAGTCTGAAAGAAACTGCCGCAACACATACGCCAAAGCTGTCTCACAAGATTGCCCCACTTGCGGCATAAGTACGGCCAACTGCCTCATCAACATTGAGCTTCATTCAACCTGAAGGAGGAAGGAGCCACCGGACCACTATGGTTCTTTTCGAACGAAGAGGCGGTAACAAATGTAAATGTGTGATTTTGCCAACACCAGTTGCAAGCTTTGTTCCATCAATTGTTTTGCCCCATAAATAAATATCAGAGCGGATAATAGCAACAAGTGAATCAACAGAATAATGGGTGGCCTCACCATATGTCAAGGAAGCATATGCCTGCCATATATTATAGACTATAATACCTGGTATCACTATACGCAGAGTCCCTAGAAGTGTATTTGATGAGGCCCAAAACCACCAAGCTAATAAATGAGGCCATAAACGCGGTGATGACAGCAGATTCTCCTGCATAATTTCTGGAAAAAGATGCCAAATAGCCGAGGGTATGGGCAATGCAGGAAAACATGATCAAATGCGGCTGAAGCTACCTTGCAGAAAGGGCATTGTGTGGGCATATATGCCGTAAACTGACAATATAATCCTCAAAAGGTAAGGCTCTATGATACAGTCGCCAAAGGAATAATCGGATCGCTGGCCTATGATGCTTGTGCCAGATAAATTGAGCCAAAAGAAGAGTGGGGTGTGATATACGACAAAGATCATAGGCAGAACATAAGGAGAATTCTCCCGTGGCCGAGGCAGTCCAGCACAAATATGCACCATGCTGCCGACTGTGAGAGGAACAAAAAAATATGAATGCAACAAAGAATCTTCCAAACAGGTGAATCTTGAAG
>AP025070.1:26753451-26793847 GCA_036186865.1 Eustoma russellianum | reverse complement strand
GAATGCAACAAAGAATCTTCCAAACAGGTGAATCTTGAAGGCCCAAACCGCCTTCAGCACATGGTGTCTGAATAGTTGACCATGCAATCCAATGTCTTCTTGGACCCCAATAGAAACCGGCCATCTTATGTCCTATGATCTTAATCACTGATTTTGGCAAACCACCTGCTGCTATAATATGCAAAGGGAGTGAAGAAATAACATACCTCAATAAAACCAGCCTACCCGCCTGAGACAACAACTTATTATGCCATCTATGAAGGCGGTTATCAATGTGCTCCAGTAATGATGTACAATAATGCGCTCGGCTAATACCCTTATGCAAGAAAGAGCCCAAATAACGAAATGACAAACTTGAGGTACGCATACCAAGGATGTCGACATAATGGAGTCTGCGCTGCAAAGACGTATTGGTAGAGGAGATGAAGCTGCTTTTACCGGCGACTTCATAATGAGTCAAAAAGGTGTTGAAGCCACGTAACGTATGAACTGTACCACAAAGAAATATGAGCAAATCATCCACAATATGCAAGATATGTCACGTGGAAAGGTATGCGGCTCAAACGAAAAGGCTGCAAGACACCCGTTGACACTAGCCCCTTTAACCCTCTACTAAATCCCTCCGATGATAAAATAAATAACAAAGGTGATATCGGGTCACCTTGTTTCACCCCCCTATATGGACGAAAGCTACCTGACGGAACACCATTGATAAGGATAGGAAAACGGGTGCTGCTTAAATAAATCATTATAATGCGCGCGAAAAATCCAGTGAAGCCAAAACGAATCAACAGCCGCTCCAAGTACTCCCAACTGACTCTGTCAAAAGACTTCATCATATCAAGTTTGAGACATACCTGACTTCCCCCTTTGTCAAGCATGTGTATCATCTCCTGCGCCAGCAGTACTTGAGTAGATATATCCTGTCCTTTTAAAAAACCCGTTTGCTCCGGCGAGCCTTTATATATATATATGCATATATATATATATATTTTATATAAAGAATATTTTATTAGCAAAACCCTCACTTATGGCGGAGGAAAACCTTATTACAACAAATGAAAAGATGACGATAGTAGCAGTATATGATTATCAACATCCATATTATATATGATACGCCGTATTAAAACCTTGCAAAGTAAAACTACCCTTGTGGATAAAACCTTGGCGAAGGAAAAAGCGTACATATTTATATAAATGGACTGTTGATATGCGCTACCGTGTAACATGAAAGAACATAAAAATCGGATATTACATAAACGTAATGAAACAAATAGCCATGTGAACATCCACTCCTGATGATTGTCCCTTGTCCACTCGGAATTCGCGTCAGTGGCCAGGCAAATAAGCGCAATCTGTGTCCCCGTCTATGCAGCAAAAAATTTAATGGCTGAGTGAAGCAGAGGTATGATACATAGTGAAATGTGTAAGGCAAATCGAATGAAGATCATACCAGGCCTGCCTGCACTAACTAAAGTGCCGGCAGAGAAATAGAAGACACGCCAATCCATTCGGAAGACTTGCAATAGAAGGGAGCAGCATATTTGTATCAACCATGAACTCATCCCATTGTCATGGGGGATATAAACAAACATGAAACATGAATGCATCAATGTCGAGAATATATAAAATGATGAAGTAAACAAATCAATGAACCATACGCAAAGTGTGAGAATGAAGCGAATGAGGGTCATACAAGGTCTGCCTGTCCCAACTAAGGTACAGGCACAGACTGCGATAATTTGCCAATCCATGTGGAAGTCCTGAAGATTAAGGAACTCGCAAATTTGCGGAGGAGAGGTCTAAGGTGATGGCACCACAAACAAGTGATGGCAGATTGTGCCGCGAGTAATACTGGGTGTGAGGAAACACCATCGCATGCTGTGCAAGATAATGTGCTGCCATATTGGCTTCTCGGTACACATGAATATAATCCAGTCGATGGTGATGTAGTAATATCCATAATAGCCGAAGATGATAGTTCCCAAAGATAGGATTTGGCTGCCTCAATCGTGTAATAAGTTGCGCACAGTCAGACTTTAGAACAATAGATCAATAAAGTGGTAGAAAATATAACCGACCAAACAATGCAGTCTGAGCCTCCGCTACAAATGGCGTACTATGTGGAAGCCGAAATGAAATTGCCCCTACACAAACACCCAAATGATCGCGTAATAGTGCCCCTCCTGTAGCGTCATGCCTGCCAACTGATGCATCGATATTCAACTTTAGCCGACCGGATGGTGGTGTTTGCCAACGAACAATATGTGATTGCAGGGGCCGAATTCTTGGGATCCATGAAAGTCGTGATGTGTGTGTCACTGCGAGCTTTGATCCTTGTTTAGATTTGACCCATATCTCAATGTCATAATGTATTGAAGCCTGCAGAGTAGCAGGAGCAAATGAGATAGAATCCCCATACACTAATGCTGAATATGTTCGCCATATGTTGTAAACAATAATAGCTGGAACTATGATTTTTAAAACCCCAAATAGAGATGAGAACGAGGAGCGATACCACCAAGATAGCAAGTACTATCGAAGATGTAGCGAGATGGGCAATGGTCTAGATAATTCGAGCACAAAAAATGCCAAATATGACGAATGTGATTGCAGTAGATGAAAACACAGTCTACCGTGGCCGAATATTGTTTACAAAATAGACACTGTGTGGGTCGAGCAGTAGAATAGCTGCCTATATAATCCTCAAATGGTAATGCCATGTGGAAAATGCGCCACAAAAACAATTTTATGGTTTGAGAATGATGTTTATACCAAGTGAATTTAGCAGAGAGCAGTACAGGCCTTGCAACACGACAAATGTCGTAAGCTGATTTCAGTAAAACTCACCTGATTCCGTCAGTTTCCATGTCAACCTTCCGTCTGAACAATGCAGTGAACATGGATTCTACAAATCAGCTTCCATATCGGCGAATCCAGAAGGCGTGGGATGTAATCTCCTCTGCTGCCATATTTTACATGCATGTATTTACTCCATAGGGTGTCGTGTTGATGATATGACCACCATATGCAAGAATGATATGCCATTTGTAGGCTAGTAAGATCTCGAAGTCCTAGTCCACCTTCTTCAAATGGCAAAGATATTTTAGACCAAGCAACCCAATGATGACGATTACCCCAATAAAAATAGGCCATTTTTCTTTTAGTGACCTTGATGACTGACTTTGGCAAACCTCCAGCCGCAAAAATATGTAGTGGAAGAGCTGAGATCACTGAGCATAGTAGTATCAAGCGGCCAGCGGCAGATAAAAGACGCGAATGCCATCCTTGTATGCGGTCATCAATATGCTGCAGGAGAGATGTACAATATCTTGCGCGATTTATTCCCTTCTGTAAGTATGATCCTAGATACCAGAATGGCAATGCGGTGCTGCGCATGCCCATTATTGTTTGAAAAGCACGACATTGCTGAGGCGGGGTGCTGGAAGAGGGTATGAAACTGCTTTTGTGAAAATTAATTTTTTGTCCAGATGCAGTTTCGTATGATGTTATGAAAGCATGAAAGCGGCGTAGATTGCACTGTGTACCCCGAAGGAAAATAAGAAGGTCATCTGCATATGCTAAATGGGTGATGGTAAATGGGATACGTCCCAGTCGAAAAGGTTGCAGCCTGCCAGAGTCAACTAAAGATTTGATGCCCCTGCTAAAACCCTCCGAAGATAGAATGAATAGCAGCGGAGAAAGTGGATCACCCTATTTAACTCCTCTATATGGTCTGAAGGAAGCCGAGGACTGGCCATTAATCAATACTGAATGTGTGGTTGCTCTCAAGTGGTTTAGGATTATCCGAATAAAGAAATTGGAGAAACCAAATTGACGCAATAACAATTCCAGATACTCCCAGCTTACGCGGTGAAATGCTTTCATCATGTCCAATTTTAAGCATAACTGGGATCCCCCTTTGTCAAGCATATGTACCATCTCACGTGCCATAAGAACTTGTGAAGAGATATCATGGCCAGACAAGAAACCTGTCTGTTCCGAAGATATCAACTTATGAAGCAAAGAGCCCAATCGTGTAGCTATAATCCTCGTACAAACTTTACTCAGAAAGTTCGTAAGGCATATAGGGTGGAAATCACTGAAAGTCTGAGGAGACTGAGTCTTTGGTATCAAAGTAATCAAAGCACTAGCCATGACCGAGGGTTGCGGCACCCCTAGAAAAAACTCCTGCTCTGCTTTAACCATGTCAGAATTAATAACTGACCAACAAGTTTGGTAAAACTTACCATGAAATCCACCAGGCGATGCTGCACTCTGCGGGTCTAAATGCCATACTGCTTCCTTAACCTCTATTGCCGTCGGTAATTGCGTGAGCATAATGTTGTCCTCTTCGGTTATCAGACATGGTATATGCGATAATATGTCTGAATGATTATATGTAGGCTCCCTTGCAAATAAGGTTGTGTAAAAAGAGACTGCTTCTGTCATAATATCTTCTGGGGTCGTATGTAGTGCTCCAGACGAGGAACGAATTTGTTGAATACGAAGAGTAGTGCGCTGTCCTTTAACAATAGAATGGAAATATCGGGTATTTGCATCACCCTCATTGATCCATTTGACCCTCGCCTTTTGTTTCCAAAAATGTAGCTCATAAGTAGATGCCTGCAAGTACTCGGCTTTGGCATGGTGGTATGCCTCTCTAGTTGCGCCTGTGGGGTCGGCCTCCCAGATTGCCTCAGCATGATTAAGACGTGATTCCGCATGCATAAGATTTTGGAAAATATTACCAA
Organism: Eustoma russellianum; assembly: GCA_036186865.1. Classification (NCBI taxonomy): domain Eukaryota; kingdom Viridiplantae; phylum Streptophyta; class Magnoliopsida; order Gentianales; family Gentianaceae; genus Eustoma; species Eustoma russellianum. The sequence goes on along the minus strand of AP025070.1, from coordinate 26,789,093 downwards.
AGATGTCTTTATTCCAACGTTGGATGTCTTTTTTCAGAGAAAATAATTTCGAATAAAAACCATACATACCTCCTGTAGTCGGATATGACAACCATGCATTCTGCATGTAAGTATAAAAATCTGGATGAATCAGCAAGGAGTCCAAGAAACGGAACGTGCGACGTCCACTGGACGTATTGAGTCGACATTTAAATAGCAAAGGCGTGTGGTACAAAGTTACCTGCAGAAGATGCGTTAACTGCATGTCTTCAAACACATCTTGGAATGAGGAGTTATTAAATAGCCAATCTAATCTGCGACGAACACGACCAAGTCCCCTACCATCTGCCCAAGTATATCGGGGCCCTTGATATGAAGGCGCCATAAGAGAACAACGTTCAATACAATCATTAATGTCCTGTAAGATAGTCAGTGGTGGATGTCATCGGCCCTGGTGATCTTCAAGGTCACGAAAAGTATTAAAATCTCTGCCAATTAACCAGGGAAGAGTGGAGGAACCATCAAAGGCACATAATGAATTCCAAAGTGGACGGTGTAATGATGCCTTGTGTTTGGCGTACACAACAGAGAAAACAAACTTGAACTGAAGCGGAAGAAACAACAGAGTAAAATGGACAACTTGTTCTTGATCGCATGTAGCAAGCAAACGAAAATCCGAGTTACGCCAGAAAAACCAAATTTTTCCGGACTGAGATGCATACCAATTGGTAAATCCAAGACGTAAATCAAACGCGTCAATATTAGAAGGAGCATGCTTTGGTTCAATTAGAGCGAGTAAATGCAAACGATGTTCAATAATTATATGTCGCAACCTAGGTAAAGAGGCATGCACGCCTCTAATATTCCATATTAATGTATTCATTGAGAAAGAGTGGTGGCACTTCCTTGAAGAATATGTGACACACTGCGCGTAAGAATCGTGGATGGTGGCAATGGTGGTAAATCCTTCTGTGCACGTCGTTTCCGACGAGGCACCACTGGTATAAATTCAGCCTCCTCCAGTGCTTCTTGGAGGCGTGAATTAACTGCATACGTTGAACTATATCATCTGGCACAGACATTAACTCCACCACTGTATCTTCGGGGGGTAATTGTAGAGAAAAAGGGGTTTGAGTGATTTTCAAATACATGATTTAAATGTGCTCAAAAACGAGCATAAGATAAAACGTGCAATCGTGTGCATGATATTGCTTAGTACTTGCCTTATTTAGCTCATATATAATGTTGCCGTACTAACGAGCCATGAAGCGTTAAAGCTTACATCATATGGCAAACATTTGTTGTGTTTATACTATTTTCAGGTGCCACCATTAATGAACTAAACTAGTTCATTAGGTGAAGTACTTAGTTTATTAAACTAAGTGGTTCATTAAAGGAAGCCACATTTGAAAAAGGCACAAAGGCAACAAGGCTAAGGAAGGAAAGTTTTCTTCTCCTCCCCTCTTTATTATCCACGCCATATATACATACATATATATATATATATATATATATATATATATATATATATATTTCAGATTTTTTTGAAAAGGCACATACACATGTATTCCAACGTACTACCGACACGTTATATATTTTACGTACGTACGTTAACGTCACACCACTATACTTAACTCATATTTATGAGTATATTCAGGTCTTATATCATATGATATAAGATATGGTGATGACAAATTAAATACGACACGATAAAAGGTTCTAAGCCAAAAATTGTCGTATCGGGCGAATACCGAAACTTCGCCAACGTGTCCCGTACTTGCCATAAATAGATGCCCAGCCCCTATACTTCAAAATTCCATAACAATTTCGTGCACATGACTGTATATTCAGCCAAAAATACTTTCCATGTTGGCACACACAAATCACCTCACATTAAGGCCAAAATGTGAAGATTCCAATTTTAATTTTGACACATGATGAATGGCGCCACTTTAGACCAGCCAAATGCTGAGATTTAAAGTATATATTATATATATTATGTGTAACATAATATATATAACATGTGCAAGAAGTTGGAATTTAATTAGAGAAAAATCGGGTAATCGATAAATATCAAAAATTCGGTTTTCTACGCACACAACACATGGAATGTTTTTGGTACGTCATGTGACATGTATCTAGACACTTTTTGCATATGTTATACATCTTAAAGTGTTCTATAAAATTAAATTAAGGGCTGATTGGAATATAACATGTGTGTATTATTAAATGTGCACTATTTTACAAAGTTAGCAAAAATAATTTTCAGCATATATATACATCATACACGCACATTGCAGCTGAGATGGAGCTTATTTGGAGCCTTGTTGGCATATTTATTGGTCAAGAATCAATCTTACAATGTTGATGATTTAAAGAGAGAAGTTACAAATGGTAAGATTTTAAACTTTATCTCATTTGTAACACATGCTGAAAATTTTCAGCATGTGCTAATAGGCTGGCCGATTCTTGCATGCTAATATGACATATTTTATCATCTTAAATTATGTGATTGATTGGTAGAAGAAATAGAAGTATTTTAAATATTTTTCAAAGCCAAAAATAGTGATATATTCAATATCACACATGCTGAAATTTTTCAGCATGTGTAGTATGTATCATGGCCGAAAATGAGGCCAAGTGAGATACTAAATTTCATTTCAAACTTGATCAAGATAATTACCATTAATTAGTGATTTATTTTAAAAAGAAAAATCAAAGAAAAATGGTAATATTTTAAACTTTATCTCCATGTGTCACATGCTGAAAATTCAGCATGGCATATGTTCATAATGGGCGATTTCTTGCTTAGTTGAGAAGGAATTTTGTCTTGCAACATTTATGTGATTATCTTGAGCATTATGGGAATAATTTTGTGATTGATATTGGCACATGTTTAAAGTGTTATTCTCAGATTTTTCCAAGTCATCAATGATGACAACATCCAACCAATCATGAAGTGCCAAGTAAGCAAAACTTAAGTGATCATCCAATGAGAAGGTGACAAGTAAGCAAGACCATGTCACAATGATGTCTTACATTCTCCCAAGGACTTAGAAGATAATTTTCAAGAGGGGTAGGACTAAGGGTGGACGGCCAAACAACATTAAAGGGAAGAAGATGAGCAAAAACAACACAAGCACAAGCATTGCAAATAAAAGTGACCAAAACGCCTAGCTCTTCTTCTTCTACATTCTCTTTCTTTCTTTCTTCTTGAAAGCCTATTGTATTCATATCTTTCAATCTTGAATAGGCTTGATATAGACCACCACATATTCCATATCTTTGTAAAAGATTGATCAAGGTGTGATCAATCTTAATTCTTGCGAGGTGGTGGTGTTCGTGCATATTGTATTGAACGTACAAGGTTTGTAAAGGGTTGGAGTTGGTATGTAACTCCATAAACCCTGTGGTAAGGTGTATTTGTGTTGTGTGACTAGTGTGAACCAAGGAAGGTGTTCCTTGAAGACTGGAGTAGGTTGTTGATAACCGAACCAGTATAAAATTCTTGGTGCCATTTACTTTCAGCATTTACTTTCTGTTACTGCACAATTTACTCTTTTTGTTGGCGTTGGTAAAAATAGTAAACGACTTTCAAAAATCAAGAAATTTCCAGAAAAATAGCCACACGTTCTAGGGTTAATTTGGCACAAGTTTGAACCCTTTTGGATAAGTATAAGTCGATCAAACATCAAAAGTTCTGAGACTAGTGCAGTCTGATTTTCAGACTTGCAAAGGTTGAGACTTTGATTGTAATTTACCTACTTCCCAAAAGAATTTTGCAAAACTGTTTCAACCCACTTAAATATAGAACATAAGGAGTTAGTGGCTGAATTTTCAGAGCATTTGTACTTACACACAAATAGGAATAAATTTTTCAAAACCGTCTACTGTTTCTGGCAGATTCGCGCAATCTGATTACCAACGGTTTTTGAAGGGGTTAAAGGTTGAATTTTAATTTGAAATTTTTAGGGGATCCTCATAATATCTGAGGCTAAGTTCTCTCAAAATTTCAGAATTTTTGGAGACCTATAACCTGGTTTTAAAAACATTTTAAAACTGGTCCTGGAAACATAATCTGTTTTCAGAAGTTGAGTAGTTTAGCTTTAAACAAATTTTAAAAACTACACTTTCTGCACCACCTATTCAACCCCCCTTCTAGTGGTGCTTTGCAGATCCTACAGTAATTCAGTGTCCGAGGAATGGCCAAAATCAGTGTGTGGCGGATGAGTCTGAAGTGGTGGTTCTGAGGCATCACAAAATATCTCTGCATGAATTTCATCATCTTGTTCTCTTAACATTTCGGCCTCAGTAATTGGGGCAGTCGGAGGATCATGCGCTGGTGCCGTAGGGGACGAACCAGCTAGCGGAGGTTATGCCACTTTCTTCTTCTTGACGGGTGTCCAACGTTGTGATTTTGGACGAGGTGGAGGAGGCGGGGGTGGCGGCGGAATAGAAGAAGTCGATTTAGCACATGCCCACAATGCATGTCCCAATCGACGGCATGTAGTGCAAAACAAAGGGAGATCTTCATAGACAATAGGCTGCAGTATATATCTATTCTTTGCTTGCAGACAAATCTTCTGTGGAAGTTCCTGAGAAACATCCACCTCTACACAAATTCTAGCGACAGATGGTCGCAGCCCGTCGGATGTAGCAACGTCCAACTTGATGGGTGTACCAATAGGGCGAACAATCTCGAATAATGCTTCACGACGATGCAAATGAATGGGAAGGCCAGGAAAAGCAACCCATATAGGGACAATAGGAACGTCAGATGTAGGATCAAAATCAACCGTCCATTTAGTGATGTGTACATGGCATCCTAAAATATGCCATGAACATCTATAGAAACAGCGTAGGTAATCGGCCTCATTGCGGAAATTTAACAAAATATGCGTTGAGTCTATGAGGGTGATGCGAAGATCATGATGGAACCCTATTTTTTCGAATACATTCCTGATAACCTTCAATGGAGGTCGACCATACCAAAATGTACCCACCAAAGAGTATTTGAACGGCGCAGCAAGTTCTTCAATTTCCGAATCCAAGAATGAGATTAAGGGAATACCTTTGTAGCGAGAGACTCTTTTTGGCGCAATGTTAATCGTTTGAGAAGATGAAGCTCCGGATGCTATCACTGCAAACGAGGGCGGCGGCTCAGGTGGCATTGTGATATTCAGAGAATAGAAAATTGGCGGTTGTGATCAGCGATTGTTGGCCTGTTCAATAATCAATGTCGTATATGCATATATATATATGTGTGTGTGTATATACATATACAGATATATATATATATATATGTTGTACCCCAACGACCATGTACTTGAAACTATGATTAAGTGACGGAATAAAAGCGTTGATTTCCTTAAGTGCACGTTACTTAAGTCAACTTAACCCTCTTTACTTAAATACTTTTGAGATGATACTAAATAGTTAATTAAGGGGACTTCAAGAAAGTTATACATGAAATATATAGTTATATGAACAATACATACCAATATATATAGGTATGTGCATGTATAGGATATGTGTGTATGAAATGTATATGTATATATATGTGTGTACATGAAAAGATATATATATATATATATGTATAATGTACATATAGGCGTGTATGTATATGTATATATGCGGATACATGTACATTAATATATGTTCTAGGTAACATGCACATTGTACATCCTATTACATATATATATGTTAAACTTGGAATAGAATAAAATAAGGAAGACAATATAGGTTGACATGGGAAAACAATAAAATAAAGAAAACAATAAAACACATGAGTTATTAAGTACAAGAAATACCCAATTGCCCCAAGAAACCCCCCATTCGGCCAAGCCTTCTCAAGGCTTCTATAAGCCACCACAAATAACCAACATAAATATTAAATTAACCAAATAATAAATAAAAACCCAATAAACAAGCATGTAAAGAATAAATTAATAAAATAAAGGAAGCATGCAAGACATGCTCTTACACACTACAACTTCCAACACTCCCGTTTCCCAACTTTTCATAAAGCCTTGTCCCCTTTTTACTTCCCCACCGCCGACTCCCCTCCCTCCTTCCCATCTTAGTTTTAAATCTTGCAAGGCTAACCCAACTCATTCCACCTTAAAACATATTCTCAAGCAAGTATACAAGCAACACTTGGAAACATCTTCATCTCACTCCCCACACCAAGAAAACTTTCGGCCCCTCCATTCTTGAAGGTTAGAAGTTATCAATCAAGCTTCATCTTCAAGACTCAAGAGACATCTAGGTAAGTCTTGTTCCAAACTTCCTTAAGTGAACTCTTATTTTGGTGAAGAATGAAGCTCACATGAACTCTTGTTCTTCATACCAAAACCGTGGCCTCCATGGTTCAAATAGGTGAAAGCCGTCAACTTTCTTAGGTGGTGACATCTTGAGGTGCTTGAATCTCCACTCAAATCTAATTTTGGCAAGATGTTCTAACCTCAAATACATCCTACTTTCATTATTGAATAAAGACTAATTTTTTCCTCCCATTCTCCTTCAAAACCGTATGCTCAAGGAAGGAAGAGGAGGATTCCAACTCAACTCACTCCATAACCAAGCAAAGTCAAGAGCTTTAGCTTGAAGAGGCAAGTATACACTAATCTCACACCATTTACTTAAAGAGTTAGTGACTTGAATGATTAGAGGTCCTTAAGATTTGATCTTTAGTTGAATATCCTAAGTTTAAGATTATTTCTTAGAGACTCCTTAAGAACAATGCATTGCATGTGGCTTATTCTCTCAAAGATGGAATCTTTCATTACATGCATTAAGTTACAAGGCTGTTTTGAGATGATTTAAGGTGCAACTAAGTGGGTCTAGGCAAGGTTGATTCTTAATTGAAATGTGGAAGGTCTAAGAAAAGCATGCATGTGAAAAATAGGAGTTTTATGAAGTTGTTTGTAAGATTAGTTTAAGATGAACCTTGAATGTGATTGCATGCTTGAAAATATGTGGAAAAATGTGGCTAAGGCACCTCCTAGGTTTCGGCCTAAAGGAGGGATGAGGAGGTGAGTATTGTCTTTAAAGATGAACACTTATTTTGGTGCATAAATGACACTTGCCTTGTTATTTATCTACAAACTATTTTGTATGATGAAAAGGTGACTTTATTGTAAGCATGCAAACTGGATATTTATGTTACAATGGAGTGTAAGTGATAATCAATAATATGTTTCATACGAACAAGATGAATGATGGACATTTGATTTGAATAGATGACAAAGTAACAAGCTACTGGAACAAGACAGAATGAGGTAACGTGTTCAATGTCCTGGAAATTGACTTTACAGACCTTCAATGAGGCTGATTTTTGGGAAAAAGTTAGCTTCATGAGTATAGCACAAGGAAGATTTGGAATTTCGTTAAAGTAAGCTACGGATTATTTTTAAGAAATTACGCGGTAAAACTGCTCCAGTTGAAAATTCTGGAGCTGGGCAGAATTGAACAATGACTTCAACGGCTTAAAATAGGACCTTGTAGACCTTCAATAAATCTGATTTTGGGCACAAAGCTAGCCCCATGTGTATAATAGAGATCAGAGTTGGAATTTTAGTAAAATGAGCTATGGTTAATTTTTAATAAAATATATGGTAAGACTGGTCAGACTTGAAAAACGGAAACTGAGCAGAATTGTAACCTCTTTTGAATGGCTTCAAAAGGGACCTTTTAGATGACCAATAAAGCTGATTTTTGGCAAGGTAATAATCCTAGGAGTGTAGTGAACACGCCAGCTGCAATTTTGGTAAAACAAGTTCTGTATTATTTTTAATGAATTAATTAGTAAAACTGCTCAACTGAAATCACTGGGACAAAGCTGGAATTAAGTAACTGATTAGTGGACTCTGAAATAGGACTTAAAAATATGCAAATGGGCTAAATTTCAGTAGGATACTAGTTCCCCATGTTTATGACTCGTGTGAGTTGGAATTTCGGAAAAACAAATTACGGATTTGCCGCAATTAAATCTTTAGTAAAATGGGACAGTTCAGTTTCAGCACCTAACCCATTTCAGAAAATGAATTAAATAAGCCCTTTTGATTACCGAATTAATCTGAAAATTTTACGACAACCACCCAAGACATATAGGAGTAAATTCATGCAAGTTGGTCAGGTTAACCTTAACGTTTTAGGGGGTAATCACGGACGCGAAGTTGATGTACTGCAGCTGAAATTTGGGCTGAACAAGGGATTAAATTAAAAAGGGCTAATTTTGAAGGGTTTGGACCTAGGTACACGGTTTGGGCTTAGGAGTGCTATGCCCTAGGGATTTTTGTTAAACATTCCAAGTGACGGTTCAAATAATTAAGGATTTAAGATTTAAGAAGTTCAGTTAGCCGCCTATGATCATAACGTGGGAATTTGGGAACCTTTAGTTTCCGAAACCATGCATGTTAATACGTTGGTTCACGTCATGACTTGCATTGCATAATCACTGCATGTATCATGCATGATCATGAAACTGATTTTATGGATTTTATTTATGCAAGCAAGTTTTATAAGCGACTATGTTTTCGTGATGCATGAAAATTTTTACGGTCCCATGTTTTTAAAGAAAGCTTCATGATACCTTTGCCGGCTAAGCATGCGACTAACCCGACTCCAGACCCGGGGTTAATTGGTTTGTTACATGTTCTGGACCCGTTCAGACCCGGGGTTAATTGGTCTGTTACATGTTCTGGACCCATTCAGATCCGGGGTTAACTGATCTGATATCTGTTTTGGACCCGTCTCAGACCCGGGGTTAATTGGTCTGTCGATATGTTCTGGACCAGCTAAGATCCGGGGTTAATTGATCTGACACTCTGTTTTTATGACATGTTATTTTATGGGACCAAAATGATGTTTTGACATGACACGACATCATGCATGGCATATTGCATAACTCATGAACACGCTGACATGTTGTATGTTACAGTTAAGGATGTAATAAGATAATAGTGGATAGCGTTACCTAGATTTATGCTTAGGCTATGTCATCAAGTGATCTCAGGATTTAAGACAGGTATGAATTATTGTTTAAGGTTTTCATGTTATTACATTCACATTATAATTCTTTATGTATTTCATGGTAGTTTATTGTATTCTTGCTGGGTGATTTTTATCACTCACACTTTTATTTTTCCCCAGAGCCACAAAATGCCAAGATAGAATGGATCGAAGATGAGCCGAGGGTACCTAATCTATAGGCGAGGAGATATGAAGGGGGCTAAGCTTAAGGACTTTTGTGCTGCCGAGACGTTTTGTATTATGACTATGTTTGAACTCTCTGAATTTCGGTTATGTTATTTTGTGGGATTGCTACTCTTCGGACTTAGTAATTTAGTAATGCATGTTTAATTTGAAAAGTTTTAATTCTGCCTAAATTTTACTACCATGTAAAATGTTAGCATGGGAGTCCATGACTTATGTTACGGATTTTCGCATGTTATGCATGACGCTTCGTACTCTCCTTAGTGAAGTACGGCGGGTGCACCGTATCCGGACGAGGCCCGGGTGCGGGGTGCTACAGGTGGTATCAGAGCTCGGGCTCTAGATTTCGGGCAGAACGTAGGACTAAGTTATAATCTTAGCAATCTAAGTTTGATCTTAGACCTAAGTCATGATCTTATGTGAGTAATGGCCTTAGACTAGGACCACCTAGATCGGGTTTAGGATTTAACATAATAAATTATCCTGAACTATGAAAGCTAGGTCTATGACGTAAGACGTGCCCTTTCCTTCCGTATTTTAAAATTTTCGAATTATGGTCCTTAGTCAAAATAAATTGATTTTATTCCGATATTCTAAATAGACGTTAAACCCATAAGTGCAGATGGTGAGACCACGCGGCAGACCTCCGAGAGCACGACCAGCTGCTCAGGAGCCCATTCCACCACCACAGCACAGGTCCCGCCGCCACCTCAGCCAGACCAAAATCCTCCAGTACAGAATAATCCACCACCAGCTCCACAGGCACCTTTTCCTCCGGTCATCCCAGATATGAATGCTTTTCAGGCCTTTTGCCAAGTTGTTACTCAGATAGGGCAAGGCCTATTTCATCAGAATGCTCCACCTCAGCCACATCAGCCAGTAAGGGATGCCCAGTACTATTTTGAGAAGCTCAAGAGGGCTAATGTACCACCGTTTGAGGGAAAGCCTGACCCAGATACTACAGAGAAGTGGCTACAAGAAGTTGAAAATTGTTTTGAGCTAATTCAAGCCCCAAAAAAGATGAAAGCCCAGGCCATCAGACCTTTCTTGATCAGTGAAGCTAATCAATGGTGGAAGACAAATCTGCAACCTTTGCCCAGACCGATTGCCTGCGAAAGATTTCTGCAAGAATTTCATAAGTTCTATATCCCTCCATCAGTCAAATTGCAAAAGAGGCATGAGTTTGAATCTCTGAAGCAAGAGTCGGGCATGACAATAGCTGAGTACGCAAATAAGTTCATCGCACTTGGGAGATTTCAGCCCGTTACTATGAATGATGAAGAAACGAAAATGCTGAAGTTTGAAAGAGGTCTGAATCCGAGGATTAGGATGTGGTTAGTGAATGCAAATCCTGCCAATTTTGGAGCACTTCTAGATGCATGCTATCGCATAGAGAGAGATATTATCCGAAGAGATGATGTGGGTCAAAAACGAGAAAGTCAAGGGACCGGGAATGAGAAGTATAGGAAAGTGGCTAAGAAGAATTTCAGAGGGTCAGTTCATCAGGGGCAATCTCAAGGACAGAATCAGCGCCGCCAGCAATCACAAAATAATCAGCAGAAGAATCAGACTCCATCTCAGCAGCCAGCGATACCAGTATGCCATCAGTGCTAGAAGAGGCATATGGGTGAGTGTAGATGGAAGACGGGTAAATGTTTTGGATGCGGCAAGGACGGTCATCTGATTAAAGATTGTCCAGAAAAAGGAGCGCAGCAACAACAGCAGCCCAAGAACCAACGGCCATGAGCTAATGCAAGGGTGCACGCCATGACGGATGCTAATGTTGAGGAGACTGCTGACGTAGTGAATGTTAACATTTAAAAGTTTTATGTCTTCAATACGTTTTACTTATGCATGTCTATCATATTGTTTAGACAAATGTGCATGGTTCAGGAACTATTTTAGTGTGTAGCATACCTGCAAATGTGTTGTTCGACAGTGGCGCTAGCCACTCATTTATCTTAAGAAAGTTTGCTAAGAATATCGATCATGATCCAGTCCGATTAGATTCACCTTATAGAGTACAAGCAGCTGGCGACCATATGCTTGTTTCCCATCACATATTCAGAAATTGTGCGCTCGAGTTTAATGACCAGTTGTTTGAGGCCAATTTGATCCCCATATCTATGAGTGATTTTGACGTGATTCTCAGAATGGATTGGCTCTCAAAGAATCATGCTCACATTGACTGCCGAAGCAGGCAAGTTATCATTAAGAACCCAGCTCGAGATGAGATATCATTCCAAGGAGGAACTAAGTTAAAGAAACCATCCAAGAAAGTCTTTGTTAACGCAGCTCGTGCCAGCCGAGCGTTAAGGAAAGGTCATGAAGGATTCTTTGTCTATGTCCTGAGTGCTGAGCAAGCAAGCCCTACCCTTTCACAAGTTCCAATTGTCAATGAATGCCCTGATGTGTTTCCTGACGATTTACCTGGACTACCTCCTGATCGCGAGATTTCTTTCGAAATAAACCTTATTCCAGGAGCTGAACTCATATCGAAATCCCCTTATAGAATGGCACCTGCAGAACTGAAGGAGCTAAAGGAGCAGCTACACGAACTGTTAGAAAAGAAACTTATTCGCCCTAGTGTTTTACCATGGGGTGCTCCGGTGCTATTCGTAAAGAAGAAAGATGGAAGTATGCGTTTATGCATCGACTACCGGGAGCTCAACAAAATCACCATAAAGAACAAGTATCCATCGCCCCGGATTGATGACTTATTCGATCAACTCAGGGTATGTAACTAATAAGCTTTAGTTTGATTAAGATTTAAATCTCTTCAAACCCTATCTAATGTATCTTAATACAAGGATCTCGAATATTTAGTAAGATTGACCTACGATCTGGATACTTTTAATTGAAGATTAAGGCAGAAGATGTCCCTAAGACTGCTTTAAGAACCCGCTATGGACACTATGAATTCTTAGTCATGCCTTTTGGTTTGACCAATGCCCCTGCCGCCTTTATGGATCTCATGAATCGAATCTTTCAAGAACAGTTGGACAAATTCGTAGTGGTCTTCATAGACGACATCTTGATTTATTCACCCGACGAAGAGACTCACGCAGCCCATTTGAGGACCGTCCTAAATATTCTAAGAGCAAGACAGTTATATGCCAAGTTTAGCAAATGCGAGTTTTGGCTGCGAAGTGTATCCTTCCTTGGTCATGTTATTTCAGAAGATGGGATTTCAGTAGATCCTAAGAAAATTGAAGCTATCACAGAATGGCCCAGGCTAACAAATGTTACTAAAGTGAGAAGTTTTCTCGGACTAGCCGGATATTACAGGAAGTTTGTTGAAGGATTCTCGAGGATAGCGGTTCCCCTCACCAGATTGACCCAAAAGAAGACCAAGTTTGAGTGGAGTGCCGACTGTGAAAAGAGTTTCTCGGAGCTGAAAGCAAAGTTGACATCCGCTCCTATCCTAGCTCAGCCCACTCCTGGTGAGAAGTACGTAGTGTACGGTGATGCTTCGAAGAATGGTCTCGGATGTGTTCTTATGCAGAATGACAAAGTGATAGCTTATGCATCCCGACAGTTGAGAAGCCATTTGAACAAAACTACCCTGTCCATGATCTTGAACTTGCCGCAGTGGTTTTCGCATTGAAGATATGGAGGCACTACTTGTATGGTGAGAAGTGCGAGATTTATACGGACCACAAGAGCCTAAAGTACCTCTTTACCCAGAAGGAGCTTAATATGCGGCAGCGCAGATGGTTGGAATTGATCAAAGATTATGATCTCTCCATTCAATATCATTCGGGAAAAGCTAACAAAGTCGCCGATGCATTAAGTCAAAAAATAAGGCACCCACGGCAACCACCTCTTCAGCGAGACATGGAAGAGTTCGGCCTAGAAGAAGTTGACTCAGTCGATGAAGTTCTCGCCAAGTTAGTTCTTGTTCCTTCATTGATTGATAAGATCAAAGAAGCTCAAGGGGTCGATGAAGCCCTAAGAAAAGTCAAGGAAAGGATGAAAGATAAGCCGCGAGATGACTTTGAGGTTCGCAGTGATGGCAGTTTATGGTATCGAGGACGGTTATGTGTCCCCGAAAACAAAGAAATCAAAGATTAAGTTTTGATGGAAGATCATAATTCTCGATTATCTATACATCCTGGAGCTAATAAGATGTATCAAGATCTCAAGCAAAAGTTTTGGTGGCCCAGTATGAAGAATCAAATAGCAGAATTTGTTGAGCGATGTTTGATCTGCCAAAGAGTGAAAGCCGAGCACCGAAGACCTGCTGGATTATTACAACCCTTAGAAGTGCCCGGAATGGAAATGGGACCACGTCACCATCGACTTTGTGACCGATCTGCCCAAGACTAAGTATGGGAATGATGCTATATGGGTCATTGTGGATCGTTTGACTAAGTCTGCTCACTTTTTGGCTATGACGATTAAGGCATCTATGGAGAAGTTAGCCTCTATGTATATTGACTAGATTGTTTGTTTGCATGGAGTGCCCATAAGTATTGTATGCGACCGCGACCCCCGATTTATTTCGAGATTTTGGACATCCTTCCAAAAGGCAATGGGCACAGAGCTAAGAATGAGTTCCGCATTTCATCCTCAAACAGATGGACAATCAGAAAGAACAATCCAAACCCTTGAGGATATGCTTCGCGCTTGCATTCTTGATTTTGGAGGAAGCTGGGATAAAAGTCTTAAGCTCGTTGAGTTTTCTTACAATAATAGCTTCCACAGATCTATCGGGATGGCACCATATGAAGCGTTATATGGACGAAAATTTCGATCCCCACTCTATTGGGACGAGATTGGAGATAAAATCTATACGAGACCCGACATTGTTGAGAAAACACGAGAAAAGGAAAAGTTGGTCCAAAAAAGACTAAAAGCAGCACATGACAGGGTTAAGATATGGGCAGATGAAAGAAGGAGACCTTTGGAGTTTCAAGAAGGAGAAAAAGTTTTTCTAAAGGTTTCTCCGACCAAAGGATTTAAAAGATTCGGCATCAAAGGAAACCTAAGCCCAAGATTTGTTGGACCGTATGAGATACTTGAGAGAGTGGGCGAAGTTGCATACCGCTTGGTGTTGCCATCATCTCTTCCTCAGTTGCATGATGTATTCCATGTTTCTCAACTTCGCCGATATGTATACGATCCTAGCCACATCCTTGAAGATCAACAGTTGAAGGTTGGAGAAGATGTATCTTATGAAGAGGAACCCATAAGGGTCGTTGATCGGAAGGGGAAAGCCTTAAGAAAGAGAACCATACCCATGGTGAAGGTACAATGGAAGCATCATTCAGAGGCAGAAGCTACATGGGAAACGGAGGAAGACATGAGGAGTAGATATCCACATCTTTTTGACTAGTTCTGATGTTTCGAGGACGAAACTTATGATAAGGGGGGGGGGAGGATGTTGTACCCCAACGACCATGTACTTGAAACTATGATTAAGTGACAGAATAAAAGCGTTGATTTCCTTAAGTGCACGTTACTTAAGTCAACTTAACCCTCTTTACTTAAATACTTTTGAGATGATACTAAATAATAAATTAAGGGGACTTCAAGAAAGTCATACATGAAATATATAGTTATATGAACAATACATACCAATATATATATGTATGTGCATGTATAGGATATGTGTGTATGAAATGTATATGTATATATATGCGTGTACATGAAAAGATATATATATATATATGTATAATGTACATATAGGCGTGTATATATATGTATATATTCGGATACATGTACATTAATATATGTTCTAGGTAACATGCACAGTGTACATCCTATTACATATATATATGTTAAACTTCGAATAGAATAAAATAAGGAAGACAATATAGGTTGACATGGGAAAACAATAAAATAAAGAAAACAATAAAACACATGAATTATTAAGTACAAGAAATACCCAATTGCCCCAAGAGACCCCCCATTCGGCCAAGCCTTCTCAAGGCTTCTAGAAGCCACCACAAATAACCAACATAAATCTTAAATTAACCAAATAATAAATAAAAACCAAATAAACAAGCATGCAAAGAATAAATTAATAAAATAAAGGAAGCATGCAAGACATGCTCTTACACACTACAACTTCCAACACTCCCTTTTCCCAACTTTTCATAAAGCCTTGTCCCCTTTTTACTTCCCCACCGCCGGCTCCCCTCCCTCCTTCCCACCTTAGTTTTAAATCTTGCCAGACTAACCCAACTCATTCCACCTTAAAACATATTCTCAAGCAAGTATACAAGCAACACCTAGAAACATCTTCATCTCACTCCCCACACCAAGAAAACTTTCGGCCCCTCCATTCTTGAAGGTTAGAAGTTATCAATCAAGCTTCATCTTCAAGACTCAAGAGACATCTAGGTAAGTCTTGTTCCAAACTTCCTTAAGTGAACTCTTATTTTGGTGAAGAATGAAGCTCACATGAACTCTTGTTCTTCATACCAAAACCGTGGCCTCTATGGTTCAAATAGGTGAAAGCCATCAACCTTCTTAGGTGGTGACATCTTGAGGTGCTTGAATCTCCACTCAAATCTCATTTTGGTAAGATGTTCTAACCTCAAATACATCCTACTTTCATTATTGAATAAAGACTAATCTTTTCCTCCCATTCTCCTTCAAAACCTTATGCTCAAGGAAGGAAGAGGAGGATTCCAACTCAACTCACTCCATAACCAAGCAAAGACAAGAGCTTTAGCTTGAAGAGGCAAGTATACACTAATCTCACACCATTTACTTAAAGACTTAGTGACTTGAATGATTAGAGGTCCTTAAGATTTGATCTTTAGTTGAATATCTTAAGTTTAAGATTATTTCTTAGAGACTCCTTAAGAACAATGCATTGCATGTGGCTTATTCTCTCAAAGATGGAATCTTTCATTACATGCATTAAGTTACAAGGCTGTTTTGAGATGATTTAAGGTGCAACTAAGTGGGTCTAGGCAAGGTTGATTCTTAATTGAAATGTGGAAGGTCTAAGAAAAGCATGCATGTGAAAAATAGGAGTTTTATGAAGTTGTTTGTAAGATTAGTTTAAGATGAACCTTGAATGTGATTGCATGCTTGAAAATATGTGGAAAAATGTGGCTAAGGCACCCCCTAGGTTTCGGCCTAAAGGAGGGATGAGGAGGTGAGTATTGTCTTTAAAGATGAACACTTATTTTGGTGCATAAATGACACTTGCCTTGTTATTTATCTACAAACTATTTTGTATGATGAAAAGGTGACTTTATTGTAAGCATGCAAACTGGATATTTATGTTACAATGGGGTGTAAGTGATAGTCAATAATATGTTTCATACGAACAAGATGAATGATGGACATTTGATTTGAATAGATGACAAAGTAACAAGCTACTGGAACAGGACAGAATGAGGTAACGTGTTCAATGTCCTGGAAATTGACTTTACAGACCTTCAATGAGGCTGATTTTTGGGACAAAGTTAGCTTCATGAGTATAGCACAAGGAAGATTTGGAATTTTGTTAAAGTAAGCTACGGATTATTTTTAAGAAATTACGCGGTAAAACTGCTCCAGTTGAAAATTCTGGAGCTGGGCAGAATTGAACACTGACTTCAACGGCTTAAAATAGGACCTTATAGACCTTCAATAAATCTGATTTTGGGCAAAAAGCTATCCCCATGTGTATAATAGAGATGAGAGTTAGAATTTTAGTAAATTGAGCTATGGTTAATTTTTAATAAAATATTTGGTAAGACTGGTCAGACTTGAAAAACGGAAACTGAGCAGAATTGTAACCTCTTTTGAATGGCTTGAAAAGGGACCTTTTAGATGACCAATAAAGCTGATTTTTGGCATGGTAATAATCCTAGGAGTGTAGTGAACACGCCAGCTGCAATTTTGGTAAAACAAGTTCTGTATTATTTTTAATGAATTAATTAGTAAAACTGCTCAACTGAAATCACTGGGACAAAGCTGGAATTAAGTAACTGATTAGTGGACTCTGAAATAGGACTTAGAAATATGCAAATGGGCTAAATTTCGGTAGGATACTAGTTCCACATGTTTATCACTCGTGTGAGTTAGAATTTTGGAACAACGAATTACGGATTTGCCGCAATTAAATCTTTAGTAAAATGGGACAGTTCAGTTTCAGCACCTAACCCATTTCAAAAAATGAATTAAATAAGCGCTTTTGGTTACCAAATTAATCTGAAAATTTTACGACAACCACCCAAGACATATAGGAGTAAAGTCACGCAAGTTGGTAAGGTTAACCTTAACGTTTTATGGGGTAATCACGGACGCGAATTTGATGTACTGCAGCTGAAATTTGGGCTGAACAAGGTATTAAATTAAAAAGGGCTAATTTTGAAGGGTTTGGATCTAGGTACACGGTTTGGGCTTAGGAGTGCTATGCCCTAGGGATTTTTGTTAAACATTCCAAGTGACAGTTCAAATAATTAAGGCTTTATGATTTAAGAAGTTCAGTTAGCCGCCTATGATCATAACGTGGGAATTTGTGAACCTTTAGTTTCCAAAACCATGCATGTTAATACGTTGGTTCACGTCATGACTTGCATTGCATAATCACTGCATGTATCATGCATGATCATGAAACTGATTTTATGGATTTTATTTATGCAAGCAAGTTTTATAAGCGACTATGTTTTCGTGATGCATGAAAATTTTTACGGTCCCATGTTTTTAAAGAAAGCTTCATGATTCCTTTGCCGGCTAAGCATGCGACTAACCCGACTCCAGACCCGGGGTTAATTGGTATGTTACATGTTCTGGACCCGTTCAGACCCGGGGTTAATTGGTCTGTTACATGTTCTGGACCCGTTCAGATCCGGGGTTAACTGATCTAATATCTGTTTTGGACCCGTCTCAGACCCGGGGTTAATTGGTCTGTCGATATGTTCTGGACCCGCTCAGATCCGGGGTTAATTGATCTGACACTCCGTTTTTATGACATGTTAATTTATGGGACCAAAATGATGTTTTGACATGACACGACATCAAGCATTGCATATTGCATAACTCATGAACACGCTGATATGTTGTATATTACAGTTAAGGATGTAATAAGATAATAGTGGATAGCGTTACCTAGATTTATGCTTAGGCTATGTCATCAAGTGATCTCAGGATTTAAGACAGGTATGAATTATTGTTTAAGGTTTTCATGTTATTACATTCATGTTATAATTCTTTATGTATTTCATGGTAGTTTATTGTATTCTTGCTGGGTGATTTTTATCACTCACACTTTTATTTTTCCCCAGAGGCAGAAAATGCCAAGATAGAATGGATCGAAGATGAGTCGAGGGTACCTTATCCATAGGCGAGGAGATATGAAGGGGGCTAAGCTTAAGGACTTTTGTGCTGCCGAGACATTTTGTATTATGACTATGTTTGAACTCTCTGAATTTCGGTTATGTTATTTTGTGGGATTGCTACCCTTGGGACTAGTAATTTAGTAATGCATGTTTAATTTGAAAAGTTTTAATTCTGCCTAAATTTTACTACCATCCACAGCATTCACACGTTTGGTTGCTTGTATTCTGGTTGAATACAAGCAACGTCGGTATGTATCGCATTCGCTACAGTATCTTAATATTCTTTTCATCTATTCTCTGGTTCACTTTATCTTTATTTTATGATTTTGGGACGTCACACTGGACAATACATTTCACATGGCAACAACAATGTTTCTTCACTGACTTCGCATATAGCTTCAACGGCAGATCACCAGGCCATCAACAGCAGCATTATCGAATAAAATTGGGTCTTCAAGGATTCATCCGAATTATACGGTATTTGCATTCCCCTATTACTGTAAATTCATTAGCTAATTTTCTGCGTAGCATGTATATTTTTAAATTGCTATTTTGTTTATCTTGGGAGAGTCTCCCGCCATAGCTAGGGATTCAATGTAACCACGGTATTCCTCCGTCACAAGTGAGGGTTCTTTATATTAATAAAACACCAGGACGGTACCGCCCGTCTTTCAACTAAATATATATATATATATATATATATATGAAAATTTTTGCCCTGATGATGCTGGCTCCGTCTTCCTCAGCACCGCAATAATCTTCCATTGTCATTTTCTGGCCAATTCTCCGATTCCAGTTTTTCTTCTTCCTTCTGTCGTTGATCTCTGTACACAGTCATGGAGCCACCGTCGTCAGTGCCAACCTTTGCTTCCGTTGTTGCGGGATCGTCCAAACCATCTATTCCACCTCGTAAATCTTACAAATATAAGGGCGTTCCAGCGATCAGTTTTACCAAGACTGAGGTTAATACATTGACAAATTCAATAAAATACAGCCTGGCAGGTACCTTTTGGTACGGGAGACCTAGGCTTGAATCTATGCATGCATGGTTTGAAAAGGTGGGATTTTTAGGCACAATGAAGGTCAGTTTACTCGATAGCGCACATATTTTGATCACTTTTGATCGAGAATCAAATTACATTAGATGTTTTGTGCGATGCTCTTGGAATGTACTTGGCTTTCATGTGTTTAATCAAATGGTCTTATGATTTTGATCCTAAAGTGGACACGCCAATAGTGCCGGTCTGGATATCAATGTCGGGATTGCCTGTGTATCTGCATAAACAGGAGGCACTCTTTGAGATTGCTAGATTAATTGGGACTCCATTGAAGGAAGATAATGCAACAGCTAATTTGTTGCGTCCTTCAGTTGTGAGAGTGTGCGTTGAAATTGATGTCTCTACGGAATTGCCGCCACATCTCTACATTCAAAGACACGATTATGGCTTTTTTCATCAATTTTTTATGAAGACAAGCCCCATTATTGCTCGAAATGCCGCACATTGGGTCATTTGGTTAGTCCTGCGATAAAGACAAAACTAGACAAACCCACGATGAACCTTTACCTACTTCATCGAAGACTAAAACTAAAACCAATATTTTGCTGTCATAAAGGTGGACACCACGGAAAGATAAGATATTACCACATCAAGACGAGGTGATAATGCTGGATACCCACACACTTCCAGAACCTGTGGTACAAATCAAGGCAGTAGACCATATTGTGGAGCAGGTAGGCCTTGGCCTACATCAGAATCAGGAAATTGCAGACCCAGTATAGGAGGATGCTAACATCCACCAGGCAGGCAGTGGATCATAACAGGACTGTATGCAGGCAGACACAGGTCCAGTAGACGCTGTGGGATGCGATCCTTTAGACATGGTGGGCAGTGATCTCCTAGGCCACGCCTCTGACTCTGACATTTTGACCACCACAATGTCCACGGATGATCAACGCATTCAAGAGACCGCAGATGATATTTCCAAGAGATTAAATGAGCGCAACATGACGAAAGGACAATCGGATGGCTCAACCACTTCTTCAACAATGGATGGCATATTGGATTGCAGTACTAAACGTCATCGCACAAAGAAAAAGGATATGGCCTCACCACCTCCCACAACACATGTTACCCGATAAGCTTCAAGCTTGGATCTCCAGATCTCTCAATGAATGCCATGTCTTGGAATGTTCGGGGAATTTATACCTCCCTGAATAGACTAAAAATATTGGTACGTAATCATCATTTACATTTCATTATCATCATCATCATCATCCAGACCCAGTATATCCCAACGATAGCAAAAGCTATCGTTAGGGTCTGGGGAGAGTAAGTGGTAGGCAGATAATACCTCTATCCCAAGGGATAGAGAGCTGCTTCTAGTAAGACCCCCGGCTCTATATGTACCTGCATAATTGACATGATAATGTAGATATGCTGTGCTAGTGTGTCGGTGAGGAAATTCAAGAAACACAAAGAAAAGGCTTTTGATATTAAAAAAACATATCACGTGTATATGTACATGTAATGTAAAACAACAGTATAACATACGCAACCAAGTGGAAAGTTAACCTAAAGCGTAGATAGTATCTATGCCTATCTATGTCCCTAAATATACTCTAAAGTGTCCACATATATGTCCTATACCTCGTTAACCTTAATCTTATGTCTCCATGACCTCCTATCCTGGACCATGTCCTCAGAGAGGTGCAAATCTAGTAGGTCGCGCCTTATCTGCTCATCCCAAGTCAGTTTGGGTCTGCCTTTACTCCTGTTCCCATTTACAATGAGGCTTTCAATTGCTCTGACCGACGCTGTTGTCTGTCTCTGTTTGACATGCCCAAACCATCTCATTCTGTCCTCCCTTATCTTATCTGCTATACTAGCCACGCCTAACCTTTCTCGAAACACCTCGTTTCTGATCCGGTCTAACCTTGTATGCCCACACATCCATCTTAACATCTTCATCTCTTCTACTTCCACCTTCTGTAATTGTGACCTCTTGATGGCGCAGCAGTCTGTCCCATATAGCATTGTCGGTCACACTGCCACCCTATAAAATTTTCCCTTTAATTTAGTTGGGAAATCTTTGTCACACAGCATCCCTGAGACCGCCCTCCATCTACACTAGCCTGCTTGAACTTGATATTCTACATCATTATCTATGTCCCCATTCTGCTGCACAAATGATCCTAGGTACTTAAACTTACTTACCTGTGGTATCACTTGACCATCGATGGTGAACGGCTATCCTCACTGTCTGATACGCCGTTGAAGTCGCTGTGCAGATGTTTGGTCTTAGAACGGCTAATCCTTAAGCCTTTTCTCTCTAAAACACCTCTTCACTGCTCTAGTCTCATACTCAAGGTATGTCTACTTTCTGCAACTAATATTATATCGTCAACAAAAAGCATACACCACTGAACTGCCTCCTATATCGGCTTTTACAACTTGTCAAAGACAACTGCAACAAGAAATGGGCTTAACGCAGACCCTTGATGGAGACCGACTTCCATCGGAAAGAAGTCTGTATTCCCCACAGGCATACGAACGGTTGTTTTTGTCCTAGCATACATATCTCTAATTATGTCTATATACTTTATAGGGATCCCTCTTGCATTTAGACTATCCCATATCAGGCTACGTGGCACACTATCATATGCTTTTTCAAGATCGATGAAAACCATATGTAATCATCATTTATATTTACTTTTCTTAATAGAGCCTAAACAACAATCTCAGAAATTGGATTTCTATCGGCTAACACTTAGATTTTCGAATGCTATTTCATCAATGGATGGAAACATATGGATATTTTGGATGAGTTCGATGCTGCATCAAGAGAATGCATATAATGAAGTTCAGCATATATCAATCGGATTCAAGTGGATACCAAATGGAACATATTTCTGGTGATCTACAGTATATGGGAAGCACACAATTTTACTGCGTCAGCTTTTGTAGGCAGATTTAACTTCATTTGCGTGGGATATTGTTGACCCACGGCTGGTAGGAGGTGATTTCAATATATTCTTATCGATAGATGAGCACAAAGGTCACTCCACTCCTTCTTTGAGGCAGTTGACGGATTTTAATAATTGGGTCCAAGACTCGGAAATATTGGAGGTTCCTTATCAAGGATCTAAATTTACGTGGTCAGATGGACGAGGACTCGACAGAGTGTGGCGACGCCTAGATCGCATTCTTGTTACAGAATCCTTTCATGATCAATTCGGCAATCAGATGGTTCAACATTTGAATCGTACTACATCGGATCATGTGCCTCTATTGTTATCTTGTCGACAGTCCACTGTCAATGGCCCTTGTTCTTTTCATTTTCTGGATATATGGTTATCTCATCCTGACTTCGCGGCATTTATGAAACATACATGGAATAGTTATCCCACTACTGGGGGGATGCAAGGATTTTATAGAAAATTACATTGCTTAAAGAAGGACCCACGAAGATGGAATTATAATGATTTTGGTAATGTTTTTGATGTGGTTGCAGATACGGAGGCTAGAGTTATGGCAACTGAGGCCTTATATGATGTTGACCCGACAAATGAACGTCGTACTCAGTATCATGCTGCTAAGGTTGCTTTAATGCAGGCCTAAAACCGAGTTTGTCAATTTTAAAATCAAAAAGCCTGGGAAAAATAGCTGAAGGAAGGTGATGCGAATTCCTCTTTTTTCCATGCATTAGTAAAAGAACGTCAAAGGAAGCAGCAGCTGTTCTATATTCCTTCACCCGATGGAGTTGAGTGTGTTTCTGATGATGCTATTCAACAGGCTGTGATGCAATTTTATAAAAGTCTTTTCGATGAAGAACAAACAGCTGACCATGAGGATATTCTCCAATTTATCCAGCGCTCTATCACATATGATGACAACGCAATGTTGATATCCCTTCTGCAATTATCCGAAGTTAAGGCAGCGATTTGGAACCTAGATCCCTCTAGTGTTGCAGGTCCGGATGGATTTCATGGGAAGTTTTTCCGATATTGTTGGGAAATTATAAATCAAGACGTCTTAAAAGCAGTTCAAGAGTTTTTTAGGGGTGGCAGTTGTTGAGAAAAAGGGTTTTGAGTGATTACAAAATGCATGATTTAAATAACGTGTACTAAAGAAATGCATGACACGTTTTATGACTTGACACGTTTTTGCATGAAACCTGCCTTATATAGTTCATATATATTGTTGCCGTACTAACGAGCCATGAAGCTTTAAAGCTTACATCAAATGGCAAACATTTGTTGTGTTTGAACTATTTTCAGGTGCCACCATTAATGAACTAAACTAGTTCATTAAATGAAGTACTTAGTTAATTAAACTAAGTAGTTCACTAAAGGAAACCATATTTGGAAAAGGCATAAAGGCAACAAGTTAAAGAAAGGAAAGTTCTCCACTCCTTCATGCTACACGTTTTCAACATATATATATATATATAAGGCTTTTTCTCTCTCGAGCGGCGCAGGCGAAATAACGGCGCAGCCGCAATTACGTCTAGCGGCATCCGCCGCCGTTGCCGCAGCTGGACAGGCTTATTCTTATCACCGGCATTGCTTTCGTTTCCTTCGGTACTGACTCGCTACTATCCTGGGTTCCATTCCGTTATAGTCCAGAATGCCCGATGCGCCGCCGTCGTTTGCTGCAGTGGTTTCCGGCGCTGTTTCATCTCAGTCCATCAACATCTCACCCAAAACGGTTTCTCGATATAAAGGTATTCCCTTAATATCTTTTTCGGATTCGGAAATAGATGAACTTGCTGCTCCATTCAAATATTCGTTAGTGGGTACTTTTTGGTATGGGAGACCTCCATTGAAGGTGATCAGGGATGTCTTTGAAAAAATCGGTTTTCAACCAGATCTTCGTATCACTCTTATTGATCAGGCACATATACTGCTAAATTTTCGACATGAAGCAGATTATTTACGTTGTTTTTACCGACGATCATGGCATATCTCTGGATGTCACATGCGTATAACCAAATGGACAGTAGATTTTGATCCGTCTACTGATGTGCCAATAGTACCAGTTTGGATAGCTTTTCCTGGACTTCCCATCCATCTTCACCGCAAAGAGGCAATATTTGAAATTGTTAAACCAATAGGGAGCCCCATCAAACTCGATGTCGCAACCACGGAGGGTCTACGACCGTCGGTTGCACGTGTATGTGTGGAAGTTGATATTTCCAAAGAATTGCCACAAAAGATTTATCTCGAAGCTAAAGGTCGTTTTATTCTGCAAACCATCAACTATGAAGATTTGCCATTGTTTTGCACTTCCTGTCGACGGTTAGGCCATGCAGCCTCGTCATGCACGCCACCTTCGGTGGAAACTATACCGCCTCCACCACCACCCCCTCCGCGTCGTCCACAGGCGCAGCGCTGGACTCCGGTGAAAAAACGCCCAGCTGCTCAAACTAGTCATCCAGAGAATGAGCCCCCGTTGGCAGACATCCCACTACATGAAAGATCCCCCATTCGCGAAGCAGTGCCAGCCGCTGATATTGCAGAGGATACTTTGGAATCATTGAGGGAGCCTCTTGAGACCAGTGACATTGGACACTCGTCTGATACAGACCTTCCGGTGACGGATAACATTGAGATTCCTACTGAACCGGAGGAGGTAGCCAACCGCATCCAGCAGCTACCTTCTACGCCTGATATGGACACCTTAATCTCACGCTTACAGGAGTCAGCAGATGACTTTATTCAGGTTGTACCACGTAGAAAATGTCGGGCAAAGAAGGATCTTCCTCCATTGCCTCCATCGTCCATTCTTACACGCAGCGCTTCGCATGCGATACAGGGAAGTAACTCTACACTATCTCAATGAATATTATGATATGGAATATAAGAGGTCTTCGTGCCTCAAAACCACGATTGCATCAACTGATTCGTGAACATCGATTAAATTTACTTGTTATTATTGAGCCAAAACATGCATCCAATACAGTTTCTCGATATGCTTTGGATTTCGGCTTTTCAAATTCATACGCATCACAGTCTGAACGTATATGGTTTTTCTGGCGTGATTCTCACTTTGAGTTGGTCACAGTGCAGGATGAAGGACAAGTGGTACATTTTACACTGTTATATCGGCCATTTCAGTATGCTTTTGTATTCTCGGCAATCTATGGCAATCATACTCCAGCTTTACGTCGTGCTTTGTGGGCTTCTTTATGTACTTTTTCTGAACATACAACGCTTCCTTGGGTTTTAGGGGGAGATTTCAATACATTCCGATCTCTATCAGATCATGAAGGACGATCTCAGCCTTCACTCTCAGTTTTACAAGATTTTAATGATTGCATAGAGTCATGTGGTTTGATGTCGCCGTCGTTTCAGGGTTCCAGGTTCACATGGTCGGATGGTCGAGGTCTTGGTAGAGTGCACCGACGCTTAGATTGGTTGTTTCTCAATTCTGATTTTCATGATAAATTTGAAGACCTACAATTTACACATTTACCTCGAATTGCTTCGGATCACACACCACTGTTGCTAATATGTCGACAAAGTGTGGCTTCGTTGCGACGCTCATTCCGTTTTTTAGATTCATGGCTGCTACACCCAGACTTTCATAATTACATGCGCGACGCCTGGACTGCATATCCAACAAAGGGAGGCATGTATGGTTTTTATACCAAATTATTTAAGTTCAAAAAGGCTGTGCACCGATGGAACAAAGAAATCTTTGGCAATATTTTCTCTAGGGTTCAACAAGCTGAAGTTCAACTTACACAAGCTGAACGACAATGGGACATGCAGCCAACAGAGGAAACTCGTACAGAGTATCATCGCGCAAAGGCGGAATATCTACAAGCTGCTTCTTATGAAATGCATTATTGGAAACAAAAGGCAAGAGTACGATGGCTAAAGGAGGGAGATGCAAATACTCGTTATTACCACTCTGTTGTGAAAGGACGACGATTACATCTTAAGATTCAACAAATACAAACATCTACTGGTCTTATTTGTACTGCCCCTGATGATATAATGGCTGAAGCTGTGTCTTTTTATGCAGCTTTATTTGCACGTGAAGCTACGGCCAACTATGATCACATTCTCCGCCATATTCCAGCGCTACTTTCTTCAGACGACAACGCCTCTCTAACGCAAATCCCAATGCCCGATGAGATCAAGGCAGCGGTTTGGCATTTGGATCCTCATAGTGCAGCGGGACCTGATGGTTTTGATGTAACTTTTATAGATCATGCTGGTCAATTATACACACGGAAGTTGTTTTAGCGGTTCAGGAATTTTTCCTCGGCGTTCCTCAGCCCAAAGTTATGGCTAGTGCATTGATCACTTTAATTCCAAAGAAAGCTTCCCCTGCTACGTTCAGTGATTATCGCCCTATATGTCTCACTAATTTTATCAGTAAAGTCTGTACCAGAATTGTTGCTAGCCGTTTGAGTAAATTATTACCACGCTTAATATCTCCAAAACAGACGGGCTTCCTTCCGGGTATGGACATTTCTACTCCAGTTTTATTGGCTCGTGAGATGATTCATATGCTTGATAGAGGGGGTTCACAACTCTGCCTCAAGTTGGATATGATGAAAGCGTTTGACAGAGTTAGCTGGGAATACTTGGAATTACTACTTCAGGCCTTCGGTTTTTCAGGTTTATTCACACGTATTATTCTGAATCATTTGAGTGCTACCACATTTGCAGTGTTAATTAATGGCCATCCATCTTCCTATTTTCGACCATTCAAAGGTGTCAAGCAGGGAGATCCCTTATCTCCTTTATTATTTATTTTAGCAGCATAAGGTTTTAGCAGAGGCTTGAACGCTTTGACAGCAGCGGGTGTCTTGCAGCCGTTCCGCTTGGGTCGTGTCCCATTTCCAATTACGCACTTAGCCTATGCAGACGACCTACTGGTATTTCTTCGAGGTACACAGCGGAACCTGCAACATTTTCATGCATTTCTTACACAATATGAAACTGCTTCAGGTCAGAAAGTGAATTTCCAAACAAGTAGTATTATACCTTCTGCTGCAGTCACTCCACAACAACGTCACCTTTTCATGCATATTCTGGGCATGCGACTCTCAAGTCTTCCGTTTCGATATCTCGGTTCCTATTTACACAAGGGTATTTCTCGTTCCCATCACTGTGTCTCGCTTCTACAGAATATTGATGACAGACTTCAAGGGTGGCACTCCAAATTATTATCTGCTGCAGGCCGACTAGTGCTGCTACAATCTATAATTGCTGCGTTACCTCTTCATGTTATTGCAGCGGGAGGCATACCAAAATCGGTCATCAAGATAATTCATCGCAAAATGGCAGCATTTTATTGGGGTCGTAGACATCATTGGGTCTCCTGGGCTAACATTACTAAGCCACAGGCTGAGGGAGGTTTAGGCCTACGGGATTTAAATGTCTTACAAAAAGCATATCATTGCCGTATTTGGTGGTCGTATCATCAGAACTCAACTTTGTGGAGCAAATACATGCATGAGAAATATGGCCAGCGACAGGATAATCTTCCTCGGCTAACGGACTCACCTACATGGAAAACGATTTGCCGGATTCATTCTTTCTGCTTAATGCACACTGCTGGACAGGGTGACCAACTCTCATGGTTACCAACACAACTGGGGGAATTTTCAATTAAGAGTGCCTATGACATCTGCCGGACCTCTTCTCCAACAATTTTGTCTACATGTTTTATTTGGTCCAAGCATCATTCTCCTTCTATCTGAATTTTCTTATGGCGTCTTTTTCATTCAGCATTGCCTTTTGAGGATTATATTGGAAGTTATATAGCGGCACATCCAACACAATGCCCGTTCTGCAAGAGAGAGTCGGCCAAGATAGATCATGTTTTCTTATCTTGTTCTTATGTTCGTCCTATCTGGCACTATTTTGCAAGTGAGCTACATTGTCCTCTCCCCTCATCATTACAGCTTCGTCAGTATCTTCTTGCATGGTGGTATCGATCATCTCTTTCATCTCTTATTGGGGTTTATAAAATAGTGATCCCTGCGATCATTGTCTACAACATTTGGTGTGCTTATACTTCCATGGTCTATGGGGACAAAACAACTACTACAACAACTTTCCTTAGATCCTCCATCCATTATGATATTAGTCTGTGGCACAAAAAGATAGCAGGCTCTAAACTTTCTACTTACCCAAGACAGATCTTCAGTTGGCTTCCTCCTCTTCGACCGCCTCGTCCATTGATCGTTCGTTGGATCACGCCACCTTCAGGCCGATTGAAACTAAATGTGGATGCTGCCGTGGGGCGGCATTTTGCAGCAGGCGGTGCCATATTACGTAACCATAGGGGTTCATGTTTAGGAGCAATTTCATTCCGACTTCCGCATTGCCCACCTCTTCATGCAGAGATCCAAGCTGCTCTTTTTGGACTTCTCTATTTCCTTCCGCTTTATCGAGCAATTATCCTAGAGTCAGATTGCGCCCAACTGATTGATCGCCTCACACGCTATCACGGCGTCCATGGGAATTCCCATCTTCGTCATCTTCAATCACTCATTCATTCTTATCGGCTCCATAGCAGTCATATTTATCGCGAAGCAAACATGGCAGCACATTACTTAGCACAGCAGGCAATGTTATATCCACGGACGAAATATTAAAAATCGACTACTCTCCCTTCTTTGGTCAGGGCGGCAGTCACTTTGGATCTCACATCTGTTCACTTGCGAGTACCTTGACATTATCCTGTCTTCCATATGGATTGGCGCTATTTCACATCACCTGCCTGCACCACTTGGGCTGCAGGCAGGCACGGTATGCTTAAACATCCCTTTTTCTATGATTTTTGCAGTTTCTTTCACAAACATAACATACTATTTTGTTTCATTGGAGCGACTTGGATATCACACCGTCACATCCTTATTTTCAAATTGTCGATTGGAGGACTGTACTGCTGGATCATAGCTGGAATCTTCACATTGTCGCCTTGGCTCCCTAGTCAAGGCGACTTGGGTATGCATTTTGGCATTCTGATTGTGCTTATTACTTTTGGAATTTATGCTCTTTTAATACATTCTCTTCATCTGCGCGAGATTCCACATGTGGTGCACTATCTTCCTGCATTCAAGGACATCACACCCCAGACTGACCTAGCGCATCCTTTCATCATTTTGTCACGTTGGCATCGCAATTATCACGGAGGCTCTGAGGGTTGGTTCAGCAAGGAAACACCAAGACCAAGCATTGCCGATTACACCATCTGCAGCCTCATATTTCTACTACATACGCCTGCAGCAAACCTTGATTTGTACACAATATTACGTCTCTATCATATCAATGACAGCCGTATAAATATGTACGCTTTTTCCTTCGCCAAGGTTTTATCCACAAGGGTGGTTTTACTTGACAAGGTTTTAATGCGGCATATCATATACGACTGGAGATATGAGATTATTAGTTCGTTATTTCATTTATTCGCATACTCTGACATTTGTACTATGGTTTTCCTCCGCCAAAAGTGAGGTTGTTACTTAATAAAATTTCCCTTCAAAATATATATATATATATATATATATATATATATATATATATATATATGATGCAGTGGTGCTTGAGCTTTCAACTAAGGATCACATGTTTTTACAATGCAAGGAAATAAAATCATTGTGGAATGAGATTGCAGTCATCTTTTCAGCTCCTTTACCACGACAATCAACCATTACTGCCTACTTGATCTGTTGGTGGCGGCAAGCTTCAAAATCTTCCATGCGGGAACATCTTCGAGCTGTGGTTCAAGCATTGGTTCTCTGGGTGATTTGGAAGGAGTATACGTCTATCCACTTTGGAGACAATACTTTCTCATATAACCATTTATTTGATCGTGTCCGTACACATATATATACTTGGTGTGCTTCAGTACAAGATCGTAAATTTGTGGAGTCTATTCCCAACCTTATTGCTTGCGGTTTCTCTCCTTGTTTAAGGGTATATCGGCACAGATTGATTAAATTGAAATTACCCCCTTCTGGACGAATAAATTCAATTTGGATGCTACGGTAGGTCGCCATGGTGCGGCAGCAGGTGCAGTACTCCGGGATGATACTGGCCGATTTGTATCCGCCATTTGTTTCGCCCTTCCACATGTTACTCCCGTCAGGGCCGAACTGCAGGCCTTGCTTTTCTCTCTTCTATACTATGCAGTCACATATGATGCATTGCATGTTGAAACGGATTGCCGCATGTTACTTCATATGCTTGCTAACCCTTTACAATATCAGGGCGACCTGCTTTGTATCAATTCATCTACTGTCTGTTACTGTCCGTGCGAGGCAAATTCTGCAGCACATTTGTTAGCACGCTATGGTCTCCACATATCAGGAATGAAGACATACATATCAACCTCTGCTCTACCAAGTGAGGTGTGTGGAGTCATTAGCATGGACGCTACTCTTCCAGCTTTTTGGCTAGGATACTTCAATGATTACGCCATCACTATTGCGGGTTGCCTATGTCCTAAATTGGCATAGGCAGGCTTGGTATGTCTTTGTTGCTCTATACTACTTATGTTGTTTTATGCATATGAGAGATTCTTATATATTACTTTTGGATGACGTTCCCTGCTTCTATGTGCTGCTTGATGTCTCGCATCCATGACCATGGGGTTTGCATGGGCATGGACGATATGGCATTTGTATTTGGTGGTTGCCCGTGGTTATCTGGCTACGGGCAACGCGGGTATGGCTTTCCTTCCTTCCTCATGTTATGGTTATGGTATTTTCTCGGAGCTATCCTTATATAGGTTTTTTGCATGTTGCACGAGGTCTTGATCTATGTCATTGGCCATCAGCAAATTTAATACTTCTCCAGCCAAGCTGCTTCAACAACACGCGCCTCTTCGGTCAAATTCGGAATAGCTTACCATCATATATTTCTACATATTTGTACTTTTTTTTGTTTTTCATCGACTAATCATATAAATATGTACGCTTTTTCCTTCGACAAGGTTTTATCCACAAGGGTGGTTTTACTTGACAAGGTTTTAATGCGGCATATCATATATGATTGGCAGATTCGCATACTAGTTATGCTACATTCGTTATTTTCGTATGATGACATTAACTTTGATGTAGTATGATTTTCCTCCGCCATAAGTGAGAAATTTCAATAATAATAATAATATATATATATTCAGATTTTCTTAAAAAGGCACATACACATTTATTCCAACGTACTACCGACACGTTATATATTTTACGTACGTACGTTAGCGTCACACCACTATATTTAACTCATATTTATGAGTATATTCAGGTCTTATATCATTTGATATAAGTAATGGTGATGACAAATTTAATACGACACATTAAAAGGTTCTAAACTGAAAATTGTGGTATCGGGCGAATACCGAAACTTTGCCAACGTGTCACGTACTTGCCATATATAGATGGCCAGCCCCTACACTTCAAAAATGGCCACAAATTTCGTGGCTTACATGGTATGTGCAGCCATAAAATCATTCCATGTTGGCACACACAAGTCACCCCA
Organism: Eustoma russellianum; assembly: GCA_036186865.1. Classification (NCBI taxonomy): domain Eukaryota; kingdom Viridiplantae; phylum Streptophyta; class Magnoliopsida; order Gentianales; family Gentianaceae; genus Eustoma; species Eustoma russellianum. Next base: position 26,757,107 of record AP025070.1, on the reverse strand, counting down.
CATTAAGGCCAAATTGTGGAGATTCCAATTTCAATTTTGTCACATGGTTTAGGCGCCGTCTAATCAGCCTTATGAGCTTAATATTAAAGTTTAATTTAAGTATATTATGTGTAACATAATATATATAACATGTGCAAAAATTTGGAATTTAATTAGAGAAAAATCAGATAATCGATAAACGTCGAAAATTCAGTTTTCTACGTACACAACACATGGAACATTTTTGGCATGGCATATAACATGTATCTAGACACTTTTTACATACTTCGTACATTCTAAAGTGTTCTAGAAAAATCAGTTAAGGGCTGATTGGAATATACCATGTGTGTATAATTAAATGTGCACTATTTTACAAAGTTTGCAAAAATAAAATTCAGCACATGTATAAACTATTATACACGCCTATATCATCATGTTGGAGCTTATGTGGAGCGTTGTTGGCAACTTGATTGGTCAAGAATAAAGCATGCAATGTTGGTGACTTAAAAGAAAGGAACTACAAAAGGTAACATTTCAAATCTTGTCACAATTGTAACACATGCTGAAAATTTCAGCATGTGCATATGGCTGGCCGATTTCTATCCCTAAATGAGCCATATTTTGTTGTCTTGAATTAAGTGGATAATTGGGAGATAGTATGGAAGTATTTTGAGTATATTATGAAATTAAAATGGTGATATCTTTGAATATCACACATGCTGAAATTTTCAGCATGTGTGTAATGTATTGCGGCCGATTTTGAGGCACTATTGGTAATCAATTTTTATTCCAAAAATGATAAAATTGTCTTGTACTAAATGGTGATTGATTTCTTGGATTAAATCAAAGTAAACTTGGCAATATTTTGAATGAAATGCAAATGCTACACATGCTGAAATTTCAACGTGTGCAAAAAGGTGTAATGGCTGATTTTCTTAAGGCATCTTGGAGTTATTTGCCTAGCTAATTTTGTGGGATGATCTTGTGACTTATGGTAATTAGTTTATGGCTAATTGGCATATGATTTTTGAGGTTTAATTTCAGATTTATCTAGTCATCAAGTGATGACAACATTCATCAAATCAATGAGTGTCAAGTAAGCAAGAGCTTAATGATCATCCAATGAGGAGATGCCAAGTAAGCAAGACAATGTCACAATGATGCAATACACTCTTCCAAGGACTTAGAAGATAATTTTCAAGAGAGGAATGAGCTATAGGGGGCGGCCATGTGGTGATAAAAAGGAAAGAAGAGAGTAAACAAAAGACAAGACAAATATTGCAAATTGAAGTGCTAAAAACGTTTTTGATCTTCTTCCTTCTACCTTTCTTTCTTTCTTCTCTCTAAAAGCCTATTGTACTTATATTCATATACTTGAATATGCTTCATATAGAACACCACATATTCTTTTTATTATTGTAAAAGATTGATCAAGGTGTGATCAATCTTGCACTTGCAAGGTGGTGGTGTTCATGACAATTGTATTCTCATACAAGGTTTGTAAAGGGTTGGAGTTGGTGTGTAACTGCATCAACCCTGTGGTAAGGTGTTCTTTGTGTTGTGTGATTAGTGTTAACCGAGGAAGGTGTCCTCGAAGACTGGAGTAGGTTGTTTATAACCGAACCAGTATAAAATTCCTTGTGTTATTTACTTTCAGCACTTACTTTCAGTTTCAGCACTGTGTATCGTTTTTAAACACGTTGGTAAAAATAGTAAACGAATTTAAAAAATTACGAAACTTTCCAGAATCATAGCCTCACGTCTTAAGGTTCTTTTTGCATATTTCAACCCTTTTGGACAAGTGTAAGTCATTCAAACGTCCAAAGTTCTGAGACTAGTGCAATCTGATTTTCAGGCTTGCAAAAGTTGAGACTTTGATCGTATTTGACTAACTTCCCTAAAGAATTTTTCAAAACTGTTTCAAAAAATTTAAACACAGCTAACAAGGGGCTAGTCTTTAAATTTTCAGAGCATTTGAAGTCAAGGACAAATAGGAATTAATTTTTCAAAACAGACTACCAGTTCTAGCAGATTTGCGCAACCTTACCACCAATAATTTTTAAAGGGGTTAGAGGTTGAATTTTGATCTGAAATTTTTAGGAGATACTCAAAACATCTGAGGCTAAGTTCTCTCCAAATTTCAGAATTTTTGAAAACCTACAACCTAGTTTTCAAAATGTTTTAATACTAGTCCTGAAAACAGAAACTGTTTTCAGAAGATGGGTTTTTGGTTTAAAAGTATTTTAAAACCCACATTTTCCACACCCACTATTCAACCCCCCTTCTAGTGGTGCCTTGCAGATCCTACAAGTGGTATCAGAGCGCAGACACACTCATGACAAGGAGATCCAACGATCTTAGTGAGATGGCAACCACTAGACACAAAACCGAGCAAGAAGGTATGTCAAGCCAAAGGCCTCCACTTCTTGATAGTGAGGTATATTCTGATTCCGATTCCGATTCGGATTCTGAACCATCATATCATGATTTGTTTGTTCAATATCTTGAATTGCATAAGTTTGCTAAGACTCTTGAAAAAGAAAAGAAGCGATTAATTGAAGACAAAAAATTGTTAGAATCTTCTAACACAAATCTTGTGTCTCAATTAAACGATTCAAAAGAAGAGTCGTCTTGCATCATAAATTCATTAAAGTCTGAAATTTCATCATTGACATCTGAGAACACTGAACTAAAAGCCAAGATTTCAAAGTTGAAATCAAGAAACGAAGATCTAGAAAAGACTAGAAAACAATTCGATACGGATACTTGTATTCTAGATCGTCTTATCTCTTCTCAGAAGCATGAAAATGATAAAACCGGAGTAGGATACGTTGAAGAGAATAAAGTACAAAATAAGGCTGCAAAATTGATTTTATCTACATCTATGAAACCGCATGAAACTATACAACCTAAGAGGAAGACTAGTACACCACTCATCTCATCTCATCGTGCTTCTTATTCTTCATATCATACAAAGTACTATTATGTGCCATATAGATATGAAAGAAAGCCATTGATACATATGCGACATTCATATCATAAAAATGCATCTAGATCACGCCCCGTGCATGCAAACCGAAATGCATATCAAAAACGAAAACTATGCTATATGAACAATGGGATTCTCGGCCAAAGGCCAATCGCATCTACCCCCAATGTATATTATGTTACGTCTTCATCACCTTTCTGACCTTTTGGAAAACCTAGAAAGGTCACCCAAATTTAGGTACCAAAAGGAACATTTTCAAAGGGTCGAATAAATAACCCTTACGAACGCACGTTTGATATTATTTGAAATGTATGATTTTTTTTTAAATTGCTATTTCCACCTCTACATGCTCTTTTGATTGTCTTTCTAAAATAAAGGGGGAGCGAATGCATGATTTAAGGGGGAGAGAGAGATTGATTGCACAAATCAAGGGAGAGAAAACTCGAAATTTGAAATTCAAAATTTGAATTTGTGCATGATTGAAGGGGGAGCGGCAAAATTTAAATCATGAACGTAGGTTATTTTGTAAATCATCAAAAGGGGGAGATTGTTGAGAAAAAGGGGTTTGAGTGATTACAAAATGCATGATTTAAATAACGTGTACTAAAGAAATGCTTGACACATTTTATGACTTGACACGTTTTTGCATGAAACCTGCTATATAGTTCAAATATATTGTTGCCCTACT
>AP025070.1:26725593-26753441 GCA_036186865.1 Eustoma russellianum | reverse complement strand
AAAAAGGGGTTTGAGTGATTACAAAATGCATGATTTAAATAACGCGTACTAAAGAAATGCATGACACGTTTTATGACTTGACACGTTTTTGCATGAAACCTACCTTATATAGTTCATATATATTGTTGTCGTACTAACGAGCCATGAAGCTTTAAAGCTTACATCAAATGGCAAACATTTGTTGTGTTTGAACTATTTTCAGGTGCCACCATTAATGAACTAAACTAGTTCATTAAGTGAAGTACTTAGTTATTAAACTAAGTAGTTCATTAAAGGAAACCATATTTGGAAAAGGCACAAAGGCAACAAGTTGAAGAAAGGAAAGTTCTCCACTCCTTCATGCTACACGTTTTCAACATATGAATGCATGATTTAAGGGGGAGAGAGATTTATTGCACAAGTCAAGGGGGAGAAACTCGAAATTTGAAATTCAAAATTTGAATTTGTGCATGATTGAAGAGGGAGCGACAAAATTTAAATCATGAACGTAGGTTATTTTGTAAATAATCAAAAGGGGGAGATTGTTGAGAAAAAGGGGTTTGAGTGATTACAAAATGCATGATTTAAATAACGCGTACTAAAGAAATGCATGACACGTTTTATGACTTGACACGTTTTTGCATGAAACCTACCTTATATAGTTCATATATATTGTTGTCGTACTAACGAGCCATGAAGCTTTAAAGCTTACATCAAATGGCAAACATTTGTTGTGTTTGAACTATTTTCACGTACCACCATTAATGAACTAAACTAGTTCATTAAGTGAAGTACTTAGTTAATTAAACTAAGTAGTTCATTAAAGGAAGCCATAGTTGGAAAAGGCACAAAGGCCACAAGTTGAAGAAAGGAAAGTTCTCCACTCCTTCATGCTACACGTTTTCAACGTATATATATATATATATGTACTTCTTAGTTCGTTATTTCATTTGTTCACTTACTCTGAACTGATGTAATATGGTTTTCCTCCGCCATAAGTGAGGCTTTATTTTAATCAAATAAATTTTTATAAAAAAAATAAAAAAATATATATATATATATTCAGATTTTTTTTAAAAAGACACATACACATTTATTCCAACGTACTACCGACACGTTATATATTTTACGTACGTACACTAACGTCACACCACTATATTTAACTCATATTTATTAGTATATTCAGGTCTTATATCATATGTTTAAGTAATGGTGATGACAAATTTAATACGACACGTTAAAAGGTTCTAAACCGAAAATTGTCATATCAGGCGAATACCGAAATTTCGCCAATGTGTCACGTACTTTCCATATATAGATGGCCAGCCCCTACACTTCAAAAATGGCCACAAATTTCGTGGCTTACATGGTATGTGAAGCCATAAAATCATTCCATGTTGGCACACACAAATCACCCCACTTTAAGGCCAAATTGTGGAGATTCCGATTTCAATTTTGTCACATGGTTTAGGCGCCACTTTAATCAACCTTATGAGCTTAATATTAAAGTTTAATTTATGTATATTATGTGTAACATAATATATATAACATGTGCAAAATGTTGGAATTTAATTAGAGAAAAATTGGGTAATCGATAAACGTCAAAAATTCGGTTTTCTACGTACACGACACATGGAACATTTTTGGCATGGAATATAACATGTATCTAGACACTTTTTACATACTTCATACATTCTAAAGTGTTCTATAAAAATCAATTAAGGGCTGATTGGAATATACCATGTGTGTATAATTAAATGTGCACTATTTTACAAAGTTTGCAAAAATAAAATTCAGCACATGTATAAACTATTATAGACGCCTATACCATCATGTTGGAGATTATGTGGAGCCTTGTTGGAAACTTTATTGGTCAAGAATAAAGCATGCAATGTTGGTGACTTAAAGAAAGGAACTACAAAAGGTAACATTTCAAATCTTGTCACAATTGTAACACATGCTGAAAATTTCAGCATGTGCATATGGCTGGCCGATTTCTATCCCTAAATGAGCCTTATTTTGTTGTCTTGAATTAAGTGGATAATTGAGAGATAGTTGTAGGACCTCAGGCGCTAACAACTCTCCCAAAACCAATTGGTGACAGGAGATGCGCATACCCTAGCCTTATAGTGCATTCAGCACACAAGCGCCCACGGCATTCCACTGTGACTTAGCCCACACGGCCTACGCCCACCGGCCTACACCACGGGACAATTGCTGCACCTAACAATCTCCCCCTCGGCAATTGCTCCTGCTGGGAATCGAACTCGTGACCTTGCTCTGATACCACTTGTAGGACCTCAGGCGCTACCAACTCTCCCAAAACCAATTGGTGACAGGAGATGCGCATACCCTAGCCTTATAGTGCATTCAGCACACAAGCGCCCATGGCATTCGACTTTGACTTGGCCCACACGGCCTACGCCCACCGGCCTACACCACAGGACAATTGCTGCACCTAACAATTTAGAATTTACCTCATTTTCAAATAGTGGAGGATCTGCAAGGCACCACTAGAAGGGGGGTTGAATAATGGGTGCGGAAAATATGGTTTTTAAAATTTGTTTGAACCAAAAACCCAACTTCTGAAAACAGTTTCTTTTTTCAGGACTAGTTTTAAAACGTTTTGAAAACTAGGTTTCAGGTCTTCAAAAATTCTGAAATTTGGAGAGAACTTATACTCAGATGTTATGAGTGTCTCCTAAAAATTTCAGATTAAAATTCAACCTCTAACCCCTTGAAAAATTGTTGGTGGTCAGATTGCGCAAATCTGCCAGAACCGATACACTGATTTGAAAAATTAATTCCTATTTGTACACAACTCCAAATGCTCTGAAAATTTAACCATTAACCCCTTATATGTTATATTTAAATGGGTTGAAACATTTTTGAAAAAATTTTTTAGGAAGTTAGTCAAATACGATCAAAGTCTCAACCTTTGTAAGCCTGAAAATCAGACTGCACTAGTCTCAGAACTTTGAACGTTTGAATGACTTATACTTGTCCAAAAGGGTTGAAATTTGCGCCAAAAGAACCCTAGAACATGTGGTTATATTTTCTTAAAGTTTCGTGATTTTTGAAATTCGTTTACTATTTTTATGAACGTGATTAAAAACAGTAAACAGTGCTGAAACAGAAAATCAGTGCTGAAAGTAAATGACACCAAGAATTTTATACTGGTTCGGTTATCAACAACCTACTCCAGTCTTCAAGGAACACCTTCCTTGGTTCACACTAATCACACAACTCAAAAACACCTTACCGCAGGGTTGATGGAGTTACACACCAACTCCAACCCTTTACAAACCTTGTATGTTCAATACAATTCGCACGAACACCACCACCTAGCAAGAATGAAGATTGATCACACCTTGATCAATCTTTTACAAAGATATGTAATGAGTGGTGGTCTATATCAAGCCCATTCAAGATTGAAAGATATGAATACAATAGGCTTTACAAGAAAAGAGAAAAGAAGAAGATGTAGGAGAAGAAGTAGAAATGTCTTTTTTAATCTTTGAAACTTGTAAGCCCCTTGTCTTCTATTTTGTTTGCTCTTCTTTTCTCCCTTTTAATCACATTGTGGCCGTCCCCTGGTGTTCTCCCCCTCTTGAAAATTGTCTTCTAAGTCCTTGGGAGAATGTATGGTATCATTGTGACATGATCTTGCTTACTTGGCATCTTCTCCTTGGATAATCATTTAAGCTTTGCTTACTTGGTACTTCATGATAGGTTGAATGTTGTCATCATTTGATGACTAGGAAAATCTGAGAATAACACTTAAAACATGTGCCAAAATCATCACAAAATAATTACCATAATTCATATGATTATCACCCAAATCAAGCAAGATAATTTTCTCACAAAAATCATGAGAAATTCGGCCATACCATGCTGAAAATTTAGCATGTGCATCATTTCCATTTCATTCAAAGTAATTCAAAGTTTAATTTGATTTATTTCTTGAAAAGGAATCTCCATTTAATATACAACATTTTCATCATTTTTGGAATAAAATTAGTTACTAATAAGGCCTTAAAAACGCCTAGATGCATTGCACACATGCTGAAATTTTCAGCATGTGTGATATCCAAGAATATCACTTTCTTTATTCCATAAAATATTTAAAACACTTCCAAATTGTCTTCTAATTAATCACATGTTTCAATACACAAAATATAGCTCATTTAAAGTGATAAAATTCGGCCATAATGCAACACACATGCTGAATTTTCAGCATGTGTCATATATGTAACATAGTTTGAAATGTTACCTTTTGTAGCTCCTTTCTTTATGTCACCAACATTGTATGCTTCATTCTTGACCAATCAAAATGCCAACAAGGCTCCACATATGCTCCAAATAAGCTGTTATAGGGGTTGGTAATGTGTTTGACATGTGCTGAATTTTATTTTTGCTAACTTTGTAAAATAGTGCACATTTAATAATACACACATGCTATATTCCAATCAGCCCTTAATTTAATTTTCTAGAACACTTTAAGATGTATGACATATGTAAAAAGTGTCTAGATACGTGTCTTATGATGTACCAAAAATATTCCATGCGTTGTGTACGTAGAAAACTGAATTTTCGATATTTATCGATTACCCGATTTTTCTCGAATTAAATTCCAACTTTGTGCACATGTTATATATATTATGTTACACATAATATATATAATATATACTTTAAATCTCAGCACTTAGCTGGTCTAAAGTGACGCCATTAACATGTGACAAAATTAAAATTGGAATCTTCACATTTTGGCCTTAATGTGGAGTAATTTGTGTGTGCCAACATGGAAAGTATTTTTGACTGAAAATATCATGTATGTCACGAAATTTATGATTATTTTTGAAGTATAGGGGCTGGCCATTTGTTTATGGCAAGTACGTGATACGTTGGCAAAGTTTCGGTATTCGCCCGATACGACAAATTTCGGTTTAAAACCTTTTATCGTGTCGTATTTAATTTGTCATCACCATATCTTATATCATATGATATAAGACCTGAATATACTCATAAATATGAGTTAGGTATAGTGGTGTGACGTTAACGTACGTACGTAAAATATATAACGTGTCGATAGTACATTGGAATACATGTGTATGTGCCTTTATTAAAAAAAATCTGAAAATATATATTTATATACAAGTGTGGCATGTATATTTAATGAAGAGGAGGAGGAGAAGACTTTCCTTCCTTAGCCTTGTTGCCTTTGTGCCTTTTCCAAATGTAGCTTCCTTTAATGAACTACTTAGTTTATTAAACTAAGTACTTCACTTAATGAACTAGTTTAGTTCATTAATGGTGGCACCTGAAAATAGTATAAACACAACAAATATTTGCATATGATGTAAGCTTTAATGCTTCATGGCTTGTTAGTACGGCAACATAATATATAAGCTAAATAAGGCAAGTAATGGCAAGATATCATGCATTCATGTACACGTTTATATGCTTGTATGCGTTTATATATATATATATATATATATATGCATTCAAGTTACTTATTTTGAAATCACTCAAACCCCTTTATCTCTACAATCTCCCCCTTTTGATGATTTTCAAAATAACTTGTGTACATGATTTAAATGCTATCTCTCCCCCTTGAACCATGCACAAATTTGAAATTTGAATTTCGAATTTCAAATCCGGCTCCCCCTTGATTTGTGCAATTAAGATCAATCAGTGTCACTCTCCCCCTTAAATCATGCTTTTCTGTCCCCCTTTATTTTGGAAAGTAAATCAAAAGATTCCTGTCAAAAAGGAGAGTAAATCAAAGCACGTCAAATCAAATCATATCAACTGGAATCATGCCTAATTTAGAACGAAGATATTCATACGTGGCTTGATTTAAGGCTTTTGTAAAGATATCTGCTACTTGTGCTTCTGTGCGTACGTGATCTATGACAGTATTATCATTGTTAACGTGATCACGAAGAAAGTGATAGCGTACTTCTATATGCTTAGCCTTAGAATGTAACACGGGGTTCTTAGACAAATTTATGGCACTCATACTATCACAATATATAGGAATTTTATGTACGGTAATTCCAAAGTCCAAAAGTTGTTGTTTTATCCACAACAACTGTGTGCAACAAAGGCTAAGAGCCATGTACTCAGTCTCAGTAGTGGACAAAGCAACACTTGCTTGCTTTTTGGAAAACCATAAATAAGGGAATTTCCTATAAATTGGCAAGTTCCGCTCGTGCTTTTTCTATCTATTTTGCAGCCACCATAATCTGCATCAGTGTAAGCATGTAGCTCAAATGTAGAATCCTTATCGTACCAAATACCTAAGGTGGGCGTGTGCTTAATATAACGGAATATTCTTTTTACCGCATTTAAGTGTGACACCTTAGGTTGACTTTGAAAACGAGCACACATGCATACACTAAACATGATGTCAGGCCTACTAGCAGTTAAATATAGCAAAGAGCCTATCATAGATCGATATAATCCATTATCAACATCTTTACCATGTTCGTCTTTGTCTAATTTAGTAGTGACACTTATAGGGGTGGGGGATGGTTTCAAATTTTCAAAATTAAACTTTTTAATCATGTCAGTAACATATTTTGCTTGGCTTATATGAATTCCTTTACTCGTTTCTTAATCTGCAAGCCAAGAAAATAATTAAGTTCACCAACCATAGACATTTCAAATTCAGATTTCATGCAATTTTCAAAATCTTTAACAAGTCTATGTGAGGTAAAGCCGAAAATAATGTCATCTACGTAGATTTGAATAATAAGCAAATCTGATTTTTCTTGTTTCAAAAATAGTGTACTATCTATAGTACCACGTTTAAAATTATTTTCTAAAAGGAAAGTAGCAAAACGATTATACTATGCTCTCGGTGCTTGCTTTAGGCCATATAGTGCCTTCTTTAGTTTGTACACGTAATCTGGATGTTTCAAATCTTCAAAACCAGGTGGTTGCTTCACGTATACTTCTTCTTGTATGAATCCGTTTAGAAAAGCACTTTTTACGTCCATTTGATATAATTTAAAATCTTTCATGCAAGCAATAGCAAGTAATAGTCGTATAGCTTCTAATCATGCTACGGGTGCGAATGTTTCATCGTAGTCAATTCCTTCTTCTTGATTATATCCTTGTGCTACGACTCTCGCTTTATTTCTAACGACCTTTCCTTCTTCATTCATTTTATTCCTAAATACCCACTTTGTGCCTATAATAGTCTTATCTTGTGGACGTGGCACTAAATCCCATACATCGTTTCTAACAAATTGATTAAGTTCATCGTGCATGGCATCAATCCAAGAAGAATCACTCAAAGCATCATGCACATTTTTGGGCTCAATTTCAGAAATCATAGCATGAAATTCATTTATTTCATCCGAAGTAATTCTTCTACATGGTCACACACCGTGAGTGAGATCGCCTATGATGAGATCATGTGGGTGATCTCTATGCCATCTTGGTTGGTCATTCTCTAAGTTATCATGCATTTCTATGTGATCATGCGTTTCTAGTGTGTCATTCATATCATGCATATCAAAAGAATCATCATCTTCATTCAAAACGGGTTTCAATTCAAAATCATCGTCATATTCCTTATCTTTATCAATCTCACCAAATTCATTGAATTTAACATGAATGGATTCTATGATTTGTCTAGTGAGAGGATCATAACATCTATATGCCTTTGAATTTATGGAATATCCAACAAAAATGCACTCAATTGATTTGGATTCAAATTTATCTAAATTATCTTTTCTATTTAAAACAAAACATTTGCATCCAAACACACGAAAATAGTCAATCTTAGGCATGCGATCATTCAAAATCTCATAAGGCGTCTTGTTTATTTTCTTTCTTATAGATAGGCGATTTACAATATAGCATGCACAATTTACGGCTTCCGCCCACAGAAATCTAGGCAATTTATTTTTGCAAAGCATGGTTCTAGCGATTTCTTGTAATGTGCGATTCTTTCTTTCTACTACTCCATTTAGTTGTGGAGTTCTAAGTGGCGAAAATTCATGCTTAATTCCTTTTTCTTCACAAAACGAAATCATTTCTTTGTTTTTAAACTCACCACCTCTATCGCTTCTTATCCTTTTTACATTTACACCGTATTGATTTTCAAGTTGTTTAATTAATTTAGCAATCTCAATGGCGCTATCATCCTTATGTGCAAGAAATAAAGTCCAGGTGTAACGAGAAAAGTCATCAACAATTACGCATGCACAGTGATGCCCACCAAGGCTTGTAGTGCGACTAGGACCAAACAAATCGATATGCAATAGTTCTAATATTCTAGTCGTACTTATTTCCATTTTCGGCTTAAGTGACTCACGTGTTTGTTTGCCTTTTATGCAAGATTCACACAACTGAAAGTTGTCTAAATCAAGCGTAGGCAATCCCCGTACTAGGTTCTTTCGTTGAAGTTTTTCTAGTGTGGAAATGCTAATGTGTCCTAAACGTCTATGCCATAAATTCACATTGGGTTCATTTGACATAAAACATTTAACTTTAGCGTCTACTACGTCATCCATAGATAGCGTAAAAATATTGCCTTCTCGTTTTCCTTTTAAAATGGTTTCTCCATTTTTGTTTATTATGTTGCAATAAGGGTGAGTAAAACACACATTGAAACAATTGTCAACAAATTGAGAAATACTAAGAAGATTATAGGATAAGTTGATTACCAAAAATACGTTGGAGATTTGGAGTGTGTTTGGACTTCCAATCGTACCTTTTCCGATGATCTTGCCTTCGTTGTTGTCTCCGAAGGTCACGGATCCGCCTTTTGTGACCTTATTTAGTTTGGTGAATAGGCTCGGGTCACCCGTCATGTGTCTCGAGCACCCACTATGAAGGAACCACTTTATAGATGTATCTTTCGATGTGTGGGCTCCCTGCAATGTGCAAAGGTGATTTAGGTACCCTTTTAACTTTGCGTCCTTTCGAGTTAGTTAATCACCTCTTGGTAAAAGTACCTTTCGGTTCCCATACTTGGGTGATCCTTCTCGGTCTATCAAATAGCAAGAATGTAGATGAAGGTGCGATATAGTAGACATGTGGTGTATGCACTTTGGGCCTTTGCCCAAGGACTCCTCTATACTCACTAAATGAAGGACGTTTTTGATATGTCCTTGTGTGTGTGTGTAGTGCGTGGATGATATGCATTTCGTGTATGCATTGTTCTCTTTTTTTATATCTATAAGGTACAAAGTTATATTTCACATGATATGAAGAGATGGGGCGTGAGGAAGGGGGCGTTTTCTGCGTCATCTTAGACGCCACTTGCGGCTTAGGGGTGTCTACTTTCTTAGACACAACAAACTTGGTTGGTTTGGTTGATACATCGTTAGTATCAACGTATCCCAGTCCATTTTTGTCGCTGTCATGCTTTTGTGATAATATGATGCGATGCAGCATGTTGGACCCTGTATCAAACTGTTTTATCATTTTCTCTAAATCGGTATTCCTTGATTTCAAATTTGAAATCTCGGATTTCATTTCATTATTTTGAGTGGTTAATGATGAAATCTCAGTCTTTAGTGCAGTGATGACGCATGATGACTCTTTCTTTGAATCGCTTAATTGAGCGACAAGATTCTCGTTAGAAGATTCTAACAGTTTCTTGTCTTCAATTAATCGTTTCTTTTCTTTAACGAGAGTCTTAGTGAATTTATGCAATTCTAGATACTGACTAAAAAGATCATCATAAGAAGGTTCAGAGTCAGAGTCAGAATCAGATGATACCTCATTAGATGCTTTGGATGCAAAGCATACTTGTGCGGTCTCCTCTTCGGTCTCAGTTTCAGAATCTGATGAATCACTCCAGGTGGAGGCCTTTAGAGCACATTTCCTTTGTTTGGGTTCTGAGACGAGTCTATGTTTGTTCCGCTCCTTGTCAGGGTACATAGTAGTTTGCTTTTCTTTATTTGGGCAGTCATATGATAAGTGTCCGAGTTTGCCACATTCATAACATTTAACGTCTTTATCATTTGACTTGTTCTTATTTCTCTTAGTAGTAGTGCCCTTATTTTTGTTTCTAAATGACCTTCTCATAAATTTTCTCAATCCTTTAGCCAATAGAATTAGGTCATCATTATCCGATTCGGAATCACTATCCTCTACGTGATCGGAGGGGGGGGAGACTATTCATTTGATTTAAAAGCAATAGCTTTACCTTGTTTAGATGATTTCGATTTTCGAATGGTGAGTTTATTTTCATAAACTTTAAGTGATCCAATTAGTTCTTCCATCTTTATTGATTTAGTTTCCTTGCTTTCTTCTATCGCGGTCACTTTAGGGTCCCATTCAGAAGGAAGGCTTCATAGGACTTTTTGTACCTTTTCCTGCGTAGTAAAAGCCTTACCAAGAGACTCAAGAGAGTTGTAGATGTTAGTCAAACGAAGATCCATATCTACAATAGACTCATTGGGCAATAATTTAAATGACTCAAGTGTGGACATAAGCATGTTAATTTTTGACTCTTTTACTTGACTCGTGCCTTCGTGTTTCATTTCTAGTATCCTCCACGTTTCTTGTGCACTCGAGCAGTTTGACACATAACTAGACTCACTCTTACTTAATCCGTTTAAGAGTAGTTGCATAGCCCTAGCATTCATACTAAGTTTCTTTTTATCATCACTCGTATATTCTTGTCTAGATTTAACGACTTCTAATGTGACTCCGTCTAAAGTGGATACCTTAGATGGGACATACGGACCATCTTCAATGATTGACCAAAGATCTATATCTATAGCCATAAGAAAAGCTTCATTCTAGGTTTCCACTGAATAAATGACTCACCGTCGAAAAGTGGAGGCCTTTGGCTCGACATACCTTCTTGCTCGGTTTTGAGATTTGTTGTTGCCATCTCACTGAATCGTTGGATTCCTTGAAGTGAGTGTTCTTGCACTCTGATACCACTTGTAGGATCTGCAAGGCACCACTAGAAGGGGGGGTTGAATAGTGGGTGCGGAAAATGTGGTTTTTAAAATTTGTTTGAACCAAAAACCCAACTTCTGAAAACAGTTTCTGTTTTCAGGACTAGTTTTAAAACGTTTTGAAAACTAGGTTTCAGGTCTTTAAAAATTATGCAATTTGGAGAGAACTTATACACAGATGTTATGAGTGTCTCCTAAAAATTTCAGATTAAAATTCAACCTCTAACCCCTTGAAAAATTGTTGGTGGTCAGATTGCGCAAATCTGCCAGAACCGATACACTGATTTGAAAAATTAATTCCTATTTGTACACAACTCCAAATGCTCTGAAAATTAAACCACTAACCCCTTATATGTTATATTTAAATGGGTTGAAACAGGTTTGAAAAATTCTTTTAGGAAGTTAGTCAAATACAATCAAAGTCTCAACCTTTGCAAGCCTGAAAATCAGACTGCACTAGTCTCAGAACTTTTGACGTTTGAAGGACTTATACTTGTCCAAAAGGGTTGAAATTTGCGCCAAAAGAACCCTAGAACGTGTGGTTATATTTTCTTAAAGTTTCGTGATTTTTGAAATTCGTGTACTATTTCTACAACGTGATTAAAAACAGTAAACAGTGCTGAAACAGAAATCAGTGCTGAAAGTAAATGACACCAAGAATTTTATACTGGTTCGGTTATCAACAACCTACTCCAGTCTTCAAGGAACACCTTCCTTGGTTCACACTAATCACACAAATCAAAAACACCTTACCGCAGGGTTGATGGAGTTACACACCAACTCCAACCCTTTACAAACCTTGTATGTTCAATACAATTCGCACGAACACCACCACCTAGCAAGAATGAAGATTGATCACACCTTGATCAATCTTTTACAAAGATATGTGATGAGTGGTGGTCTATATCAAGCCCATTCAAGATTGAAAGATATGAATACAATAGGCTTTACAACAAAAGAGAAAGAAAGAAGATGTAGGAGAAGAAGTAGAAACATTTTTTTTTATCTTTGAAACTTGTAAGCCCCTTGTCTTCTATTTTGTTTGCTCTTCTTTTCTCCCTTTTAATCACATTGTGGCCGCCCCCTGGTGTTCTCCCCCTCTTGAAAATTGTCTTCTAAGTCCTTGGGAGAATGTATGGTATCATTGTAACATGATCTTGCTTACTTGGCATCTTCTCATTGGATAATCATTTAAGCTTTGCTTACTTGGCACTTCATGATAGGTTGAATGTTGTCATCATTTGATGACTAGGAAAATCTGAGAATAACACTTAAAACATGTGCCAAAATCATCACAAAATAATTACCATAATTCATAAGATTATCACCCAAATCAAGCAAGATAATTTTCTCACAAAAATCATGAGAAATTCGGCCATACCATGCTGAAAATTCAGCATGTGCATCATTTCCATTTCATTCAAAATAATTCCAAGTTTACTTTGATTTATTTCTTGAAAATGAATCACCATTTAATAGACAATATTTTCATCATTTTTGGAATAAAAATTAGTTACTAATAAGGCCTTAAAAACGCCTAGATTCATTGCACACATGCTGAAATTTTCAGCATGTGTGATATCCAAGAATATCACTTTCTTTATTCCATAAAATATTTAAAACACTTCTAAATTGTCTTCTAATTAATCACATGTTTCAAGACACAAAATATAGCTCATTTAAAGTGATAAAATTCGGCCATAATGCAACACACATGCTGAATTTTCAGCATGTGTCATATATGTGACATAGTTTGAAATGTTACCTTTTGTAGCTCCTTTCTTTATGTCACCAACATTGTATGCTTCATTCTTGACCAATAAAAATGCCAACAAGGCTCCACATATGCTCCAAATAAGCTGTTATAGGGGTTGGTAATGTGTTTGACATGTGCTGAATTTTATTTTTGCTAACTTTGTAAAATAGTGCACATTTAATAATACACACATGCTATATTCCAATCAGCCCTTAATTTAATTTTCTAGAACACTTTAAGATGTATGACATATGTAAAAAGTGTCTAGATACGTGTCGTATGATGTACCAAAAATATTCCATGTATTGTGTACGTAGAAAACCGAATTTTCGATATTTATCGATTACCCGATTTTTCTCGAATTAAATTCCAACTTTGTGCACATGTTATATATATTATGTTACACATAATATATATAATATATACTTTAAATCTCAAGACTTAGCTGGTCTAAAGTGACGCCATTAACATGTGACAAAATTAAAATTGGAATCTTCACATTTTGGCCTTAATGTGGAGTAATTTGTGTGTGCCAACATGGAAAGTATTTTTGACTGAAAATATCATGTATGGCACGAAATTTATGATGATTTTTGAAGTATAGGGGCTGGCCATTTGTTTATGGCAAGTACGTGACACGTTGGCAAAGTTTCAGTATTCGCCCGATACGACAAATTTCGGTTTAGAACCTTTTATCGTGTCGTATTTAATTTTCATCACCATATCTTATATCATATGATATAAGACCTGAATATACTCATAAATATGAGTTAAGTATAGTGGTGTGACGTTAACGTACGTACGTAAAATATATAACGTGTCGATAGTACGTTGGAATACATGTGTATGTGCCTTTATTAAAAAATTTGAAAATATATATTTATATACATGTGTGGCGTGTATATTTAATGAAAAGGAGGAGGAGAAGACTTTCCTTCCTTAGCCTTGTTGCCTTTGTGCCTTTTCCAAATGTAGCTTCCTTTAATGAACTACTTAGTTTATTAAACTAAGTACTTCACTTAATGAACTAGTTTAGTTCATTAATGGTGGCACCTGAAAATAGTATAAACACAACAAATGTTTGCCATATGATGTAAGCTTTAATGCTTCATGGCTCGTTAGTACGGCAACATAATATATAAGCTAAATAAGGCAAGTAATGGCAAGATATCATGCATTCATGTACACGTTTATATGCTTGTATGCGTTTATATATATATATATATATATATATACATATATATATATATATGCATTCAAGTTACTTATTTTGAAATCACTCAAACCCCTTTATCTCTACAATAGTATGGAAGTATTTTGAATATATTATGAAATTGAAATGGTCATATCTTTGAATATCACACATGCTGAAATTTTCAGCATGTGTGTAATGTATTATGGCTGATTTTGAGGCACTATTGGTGATCAATGTTTATTCCAAAAATGATAAAAATGTCTTATACTAAATGGTGATTGATTTCTTGGATTAAATCAAAGTAAACTTGGCAATATTTTGAATGAAATGCAAATGCTACACATGCTGAAATTTCAGCATGTGCAAAAGGGTGTAATGGCCGATTTTCCTAAGGCATCTTGGAGTTATTTGCCTAGCTAATTTTGTTGGATGATCTTGTGACTTATGGTAATTAGTTTATGGCTAATTGGCACATGCTTTTTGAGGTTTAATTTCAGATTTATCTAGTCATCAAGTGATGACAACATTCATCCAATCAATGAGTGCCAAGTAAGCAAGAGCTTAATGATCATCCAACGAGGAGATGCCAAGTAAGCTGGACAATGTCACAATGATGCAATACACTCTTCCAAGAACTTAGAAGATAATTTTCAAGAGAGGAATGAGCTATAGGGGGCGGCCATATGGTGATAAAAAGGAAAGAAGAGAGCAAACAAAAGACAAGACAAATATTGCAAATTGAAGTGCTAAAAACGCTTTTGATCTTCTTCCTTCTACCTTTCTTCTCTCTAAAAGCCTATTGTACTTATATTCATATACTTGAATAGGCTTCATATAGACCACCACATATTCATTTATCATTGTAAAAGATTGATCAAGGTGTGACCAATCTTGCACATGCAAGGTGGTGGTGTTCGTGACAATTGTATTCTCATACAAGGTTTGTAAAGGGTTGGAGTTGGTGTGTAACTCCATCATCCCTGTGGTAAGGTGTTATTTGTGTTGTTGTGATTAGTGCTGACCGAGGAAGGTGTCCTCGAAGACTGGAGTAGGTTGTTTATAACCGAACCAGTATAAAATTCCTGGTGTTATTTACTTTCAGCACTTACTTTCAGTTTCAGCACTATTTATCGTTTTTAATAACGTTGATAAAAATAGTAAACAAATTTCAAAATTAGCAAACATTCCAGAGTCATAGCCTCACGTCTTAAGGTTCTTTTGGCGCAAGTTTCAACCCTTTTGGACAAGTATAAGTCATTCAAACGTCCAAAGTTCTGAGACTAGTGCAGTCTGATTTTCAGGCTCGCAAAGGTTGAGACTTTGATCGTATTTGACTAACTTCCCAAAAGAATTTTCAATACTGTTTCAACCCATTTAAATAAAGCTAATAAGGGGTTAGTCTTTAAATTTTCAGAGCTTTTGGAGTCAAGGACAAATGGGAATTAATATTTCAAAACAAACTACCAGTTCTAGCAGATTTGCGCAATCTTACCACCAAAGATTTTTAAAGGGGTTAGAGGTTGAATTTTGATCTGAAATTTGTAGGAGAAACTCAGAACATCTGAGGCTAAGTTCTCTATAAATTTCAGAATTTTTGAAGACCTGCAACCTAGTTTTCAAAACGTTTTAAAACTAGTCCTGAAAACAAAAACTGTTTTCAGAAGTTGGGTTTTTAGTTTAAAACTATTTTAAAAACCACATTTTCCGCACCCACTATTCAACCCCCCTTCTAGTGGTGTCTTGCAGATCCTACAGCAGTTCCCACGACAATGACATCCTCGTTAATCACATTGATACCGAGAGTAGCAAGCCCGATGTCTTATGCAAACTTTCATCTGATTAGCCTGACAACCTTATGTCCAAAGTTGTCACACGTGTTATATCTACGCCTATGGGATGCCTTCTTCCAAAACTAATCTCACAAGAACAGGCGGGATTTATGCCAGGACGTGGCATATCTGAGCAAGTTCTTTTGGCTAAGGAAATGGTACACATAATGGATAAATCCAGACGTGGAGGATGCCCAATAATAAATTAGATATGGCAAAGGCATTTGATCGCGTTAGTTGAGGGTATCTTTGACGTCTTCTCCTTCTCATAAGCTTCAGTCATTTCTTTGTATGACTTATTATGAACAATCTGACTGCAACTAAATGCTCTATTCTTGTGAATGTCAAGCCTTTTGGATTCTTTAGTCTCGGTCGTGGCGTTAAGCAGGGGAATCCACTGTCCCCAATTCTCTTCATTCTCACCTTAGAAGGTTTTAGCATGGGTCTTAATGCTCATGTCTCATCATCATTCATTTGTGGATTCAATGAGAGTCGGATGTCTACCCCATCACACTTGGGTTTTGCTGACGATCTACTGATTTTCCTTTCCTATTTGGTCAGCAATATGCAGCGTTTTATGCATTTCTGAAATCTCTACCAGAAGGCCTCTGGTCAGCAGGTTAACCTTGCTAAGAGTCAAGTGATTGTTGGAAGTGGTCTATCGGGTGTGCGAGTGGCAACGTTGCTTGGAATGAGACTAGCAGACCTGCCCATTAAATATTTAGGGTCACTTCTACATCGTTGTTTTTTCGGGCATCGCATTGCCAAATGTTATTGGCTCACGTGGATAATAAACTGAGAGCTAGTCAAATAAACTTCTAAGTGCAGCGGCAGATTGACACTCATACGCTCAGTCCTCACGTCTATTCCACTGCATCTATTAGCGGTGTCAAGACTTCCAAACAGTGTCATTAATGACATCCAGCGGAAGCTAACTTATTTCTTTTGGGAAGGTAAACGTCATTGGTGAACGTGGAATGATCTTTGTAAGCCTACTGAGGAAGGGGGTCTGGGTATTCGACAACTGCAGTCAATTCAAAGGCATATGATTGTAAGATGTAGTAGTTATATCATCAATGTTCCACGCTTTGGGTATCATTTATGCATAGCAAGTATGGCCGTAGGGGTCATTTCTGAGAGATCTTATATGATTCTCCAGAATGGAAGCGCATTTGCCCGTATACCACTCATTTTGTATACTCTTTGTAAACGAGGGCCATGCGGGACTCTCTTGGAAGCTGGATGTGAATGGACAATTTTCTTTAAGGAGTGCTTATAACGAGTGTTGCATTGAGAGGGTCTCACTTAGTTTCTGCCGTTATATTTGGTGGCCACGAATTCATCAATCCGCAAAGATGTTGATGTGGAAGCTATTGTATCGGGCGTTACCACTGCCGGAAAACCTTACGGCATTTACAATTGCTTTTCCCACAATATGTCGTTTTCGCAGGTAGGCCGAAGGTATCATTCATCACATTTTTTGTTAACTGTCAAGTTTTATCTTATTTGTGGCGTAAGTATGCTGTGCTATTTGATGGTCCTCTTGCTTTTCGGCCTTCACTACGATCTTACTTAATGAGTTGATGGCTATACTCTTCATCGCGAACCATGTTTGGTCAATTAAAGGTGGTTGCTACACATATCATTTGCTGGAATACATGGAAAGAATATACGGCTATCACTCTTGGCGAAGAGGCTTTTGACCACGACGGCTAGAAGAGAGGATTTGACTGGATATATACACATGGTGTGCAGTATCTTCAGGGAAAAAATATGCAGCGTCAATACCGTTGCTAATAGCCGCACATGTTTCACCTCCAATATGTTCCTCCCGAAGCTAAATAATAAGATGGATGACACCTCCATCAGGACGGGTTAAAATAAATGTAGACGCTGTGATTGGCCAAAGACAATCTGCAGCTGGCGCAGTTGTAAGAGATTCGCGTGGGAGACTACTTTCTGCAGTTTGTTTTCCCCTTCCGTGTCTGCCTGCAATTCAAGCAGAGCTTCAAAATGCGTTGTATGTTACCATGTTTTACTCTGCCAAGTATACTAACTTCATCATAGAGACAGATTGCTTGGAGTTAACATGCATGCTGGAGAATACAACCTCGGTCATGGGAGTTATAAGTGTAGACATATGTCATCTTAATACATTCCTACAGCTTACGCGTTTAGAGTTGATATATACGCCCGAGAGACAAACTCGGTTGGCACATCATCTTGCTTCATTTGGCTTGACTCTCACAGCTTTCTCGGAATACAAACCTTGCACATGTTGGTGATAGTTGCTTGTGGTTGTCTCATCACTGACTTGCACACGCCATACTTGCGAGCTTGATCATCATGCAGACATTTTGTATTCCTGCCTGCATTTAAATATGTAGGCAGGTTGGGTATGTACATATGCTTTTAATTGCCTACATTAATTATTCTGTCAACCTATGTTAAACTCATAGTCTAATCGGTATTCTACTCTTCTTGCATGCTAGATTTCGTTGCGTTGCGGGATGCTGATTCTCTTGATATGCGCCGCACTGGGAGGCACACTTGTGTTGAGCAAATGGTTGAGCCTATTATGTTATGAGGATGACATTGCACTTCGGTTCTCTTGTCTGTCTCAGGCTGGATAAATATGTACTCTTTTCACTTCGTGCAGGATTTTATCCACAAAGGTGGTTTTCCCTGTCAAGGTTTTAATGGGGCATATCATATACAGTCTGAACAGCTTACATTTACTCGACTTGTAGCTGTAGCTTATAGACCACACAGTTGTTTTCATGTTGTTATGTCGAGACTTGCTTTGTAATATGGTTTTCCTTCGCCCAAAGTGATGACATATTTCATAAAAAGTCTAGGTGTCGACCCATTTACCTATAATAAAGTCATTTTATCATAAATGGCCAAATGGCCGAATGTATGTAGTGGTGTATATATATAAAACCATTTTATGATATATTTTTATAATATCTAAAGCTTATTCATTTTCATATCTTTAACATATATATTATATATATGTATCCATAAAACATATTAAGCCATATTTTAGCATTAAAATGGCCTAATGGCCGAATGTATATGTAATGTGTTTACATGTTATAATCATTTTATGAAAGATAATATAGAATACATAAATTAATCCTTTTCATATCTTAACATATTCATTACACATATATTTGTATATAAATCATATTTAAGCCATTTTCTGTTTAAAGGCCTTACAGCCAAACTTTCATTTTGTATATATGTACATTTATATTTGTAATACATTATACAATTATGTATCCATATCTCAACATAATCATTTTACTTATAAAAATCTTTTGGCCGATTTTTATATATATAAATATACATAACTATGTTTATTACATTATTTCATATATGCAAGTATAAAATATTCAGTTCTATAACAAGTCATAAGATTAATCTTTTTTCTTCATATATGCCGAAAATATATGTATATGTCATATATAAATATATACATTACAAAATTCTTTCCTGGTTACACTTTTGTTTTATTTTCCAAATTTGATAGTTAAGCCAACTTATACATGTAGTGCCTCGCCCGAGACTAAAGTCTCGGCACGATGCACCCGTCGTACTCTGCTACGAGAAGTACAAGGCGACATCATCATACATGTACAAATCGTAATAACATGTATCGATAAGCGGAAATGGAAATGACATAAGCATAAATAAATGTTAACATAAGTATATTCTAATACATCCGCATAAGTGTCATAGATACATCCTTAGTACAAAATATCAAAATACAGAGCTGAATATCCCAAAATACAAAAGAGTCAGTAACCAACTACTACTCAGCTCCCAAACGTCTAGTCCCTGGGCTTGTCTTCAATGAATTCTGATTCAGGATCCTGTTGATTTGCGTGGTAATACAAAGGGGTGAGCGATAACGAATCGCTCAGCAAGTAGTTCCGCCTAGGTTTGTCAAGTGGATCATACATGGGGGTCGGGGTGAGGGAGGATACAGTATGGTGTAATACAGTGAATCATAAAACTCAATGTAACAGAAGGAATAAATCATAGAGTAGATGCTGACAAATAAAACTTAATGTAAATGCGGACGTAAAAACGCATGCATCATTATCACAGATGAAAAGCATTGTAAAATAGACATGCTATCCTGCTTAACAAACTTGTCTTAGCTATAGTTACTCCGTTCTTGTGTAAAATCTTCTTTGGTTTGTTCTTTTCATTTTGTAGCATTACTTGTCTTATTGTCGAGGTTCATGGCTTAAAGTTACTTGGTACATGAGACATGATCGTGACACATGCAGTAGAAACCTTTTCTGAAAAGAAAACAATTTGTTTCATACTTGCATAAACATGACATGACATGGCGGCTATAGCACTTTTCGTAACATGAGAATAGTACCCACGAGTTACCAAATGATTCCTCGAGTAGCCACGAGTAATGTCTATGAATCCCGATGGTCCAACCATGCTGTTACATCATACGTACATAGGACTATCGGTGACACGCTATAGGAGAGAACTTGGGCCCCGGACAGGGTGTTACACTCTGCGATAATGTATTTTGCCCCAGACATCCTCCCCAGGACCAGACATCAGGCAGCGCTCCATACTGAATGTCATAGACGTAATAGAAAAGGTAGAGAACCCTTAACCCGGGCAAGGTGTTACACTCAGTGTAGCGCCCCGCATCCGGACCTCGTCCGAATACGGTGCACCCGCTGTACCTCACTAAGGAGATTACAAAACGTCATGCATAACATGCGAAAATCCATAAGATAAGCCAATGACTCCCATGCTAACACTTAACATGGTAGTAAAATTTAGGCAGAATTAAAACTTTTCAAAATAAACATGCAATACCAAGGTACTAAGTTCCCACAAGAAATAGTCCACCATACATGTAGCGCCCCCACCCGAGCCTCGTCCGGATACGGTGCACCCGCCGTACTTCACTAAGAAGAGTACAAAGCGTCATGCGTAACATGCGAAAATCCATGACATACGTCGTGGACTCCCATGCTAACATTCAACATGGTAGTAAAATTTAGGAAGAATTAAACTTTTCAAATTAAACACGAAATAACTAAGTCCCCAAAGTAGCAGTCTCACAAAACATCATAGTCAAATTTCCAAAGAGTTCAAACATAGTCATAATACAACCATCTCGGCAGCACAAAAGTCCTTAAGCTTAGCCCTCTTCATATCTCCTCGCCTATGGATATGGTACCCTCGGCTCATCTTCGATCTATTTTATCTTGGCATTATCTGGGGGAAAAAAAAGTGTGAGTGATAAAAATCACCCAGCAAGAATACAATAAACGACCATGAAGTACATAAAGAGTCATAACATGAATGTATTACCCCAAAAACCTCAAATAATGGTATTTCATACCTGATCTTAAATACTGAGCTTGCTTGACGTTCGGCTTAAGCATGTTTTTAGGTAATGCTATACCAATAGTAACTTATAAACATTAACTGTAACATGCAACATGTCGTCATGATCGTGAGTTATGCAATATGCAATGCATGATATCATGTCATGCCATGTCAAAACATCATTTTGGTCCCATACAATAACGTGTCATAAAAACAGAGTGTCAGATCAATTAACCCCGGATCTGAGCGGGTCCAGAACAGATATCAGATCAATTAACCCCGGATCTGAGCGGGTCCAGAACAGCTATCAGATCAATTAACCCCGGATCTGAGCGGGTCCAGAACAGATATCAGATCAATTAACCTCGGATCTGAGCGGGTCCAGAACAGATATCAGATCAATTAACCCCGGATCTGAGCGGGTCTAGAACAGATATCAGATCAATTAACCCCGGATCTGAGCGGGTCCAGAACATATCATGTCATCAGACCAATTAACCCCGGGTCTGGAGTCGGGTTAGTCGCATGCTTGGCCGGCAAAGGAATCATGAAGCTTTTTTTAAAAACATGGGACCGTAAAAACCTTTCATGCATAACTGAAAACACTTTTCACTTGAAAAGACTTGCTTGCATAAAATTCATAAAATCGGTTTCATGATCATGCATGATACGTGCAGTGATATGCAATGCAAGTCATGGCGTGAATAACATATTAACATGCATGGTTCGGACTTAGGGAAACCCTAAATTCCTATGTCATACACATAAGCGGACAATTTAACCTTATTTAATGTATTTCCTTGTTCAGCCTAAATTTCAGATTTAGTATATCAACTTTGCGTCCATAATTACCCTCCAAAACGTTAGGGTTATCCTAACTAACTTTCGTGACTTATTTCTATGTGTCTCGGGGATTTATCATAAAATTTTAAGATTAGATTGATAACCATAAGGGCTCATTTAATTACTTTTCTGAAACAGTTTAAGTGCTGAAACTGATCTGACCAACTTTACTAAAAATTTAATTGCGGCAAATCCGTAATTTGTTTTCCAGAAATTCCAACTCGCCCAAGTCATAAACATGTGGAACTAGTATCCTATCGAAATTTAGCCCATTTTCATATCTCTAAGTCCCCTTTCTGAGGCCTGGAAAGTCGTTACTAATTCCAGGTTGGCTCCAGTAATTTCAGTTGAGCAGTTTTACCAAATAATTCATTAAAAAATAACCATAGCTCATTTACCAAACTTCCAGCTGGAATCTCTACTACCCTCATGGTGCTAGGTTTGTGCCAAAAATCAGATTTATTGAAGGTCCACAAGGTCATCTTTTAATTCGTTGAAGTTAGTGGTCAATTCTGCCCAGCGCCAGAATTTTCTACTGGAGCAGTTTTACCGCGTAATTTCTTAAAAATAATCCTTAGCCTATTTTAACGACATTCCAACTCATACATGTCATAAACATATAAGAATAGCATCCTACCAAAAACTAGCTCATTTGTATGCCCCTAAGATTCATTTTTGAGTCTATTAACTCGTTACTTAATTTCTGCTCTGTTCCAGTTTTTCCCATTGAGCAGTGTTACCAATTAAATCATTACAATTAATCCACAACTTGTTTTACCATGATTCCAGCTGGAGTACTCACTGCACGCTTGGTATTGTTATCATACCAAAATCAGCTTTATTTAACCACTTCAAGGTCCTTTTTCGAGTCAATCAAAAAGATGTTCTGTTCTGCTCAGTTCCAGGCTTTCCAGCCTGCAGCAGCTTTACCAATTATTTTTATTAAAAACTATTCCACAACTCCTTTTACCAAACTTCCAACTCTCATCTCTTGTATACACATGGGGCTAGCTCTGTGCCAAAAACAAGATTTATTTAAGGTCTAAAAGGTCCGGTTTTAAGCCGTTGAAATTAGTACTCAATTCTGCCCAGCTTCAGAATTCCCAACTGGAGCAGTTCTACTAAATATTTTATTAAAAATAATTTGTACTTATTTTAACAAAATTCCAACTCTCACTTGTGCTAAACTCATAAGGCTAACGTGGTACCAAAATTAGCATCATTGAAGGTCTGCAAGGTTTGTTCTTTGGGCCGTTGAAGATTCCATCCCATTCTGCCCAGCTCCAGTAGTTTGATATCTTGTCATTGGTTCAAATCAAAGGTCCACCATTCATCTTGTTCTTATGAGATATATTATTGATTACCACTTACACCTTAAATTATCTCAAAACAGCCTTGTAACTAAATGCATGTAATAAAAGATTCCATCTTTGAGAGAATAAGCCACATGCAATGCATTGTTCTTAAGGAATCACTAAGATAAAATCTTAAACTTAAGATATTCAACTAAAGATCAAATCTTAAGAACCTCTAGTCATTCAAGTCACTAACTCTTTCAGTAAATCATGAGAGATCATTGTATACTTGCCTCTTCAAGCTAAAGCTCTTGTCTTTGCTTGGTTATGGAGTGAGTTGAGTTGGAATCCTTCTCCTCCTACACCCTTGAGCACACGGTTGGGATGATGAAGAAGAGGAGAATGTTAGTAGTTGTTTCCATGATGAAAATGAGGCTATTTTGAGTTTAGGTTTTCTTACCAACTTGAATCTTGAATGGAGGTTGAGATGAATTCTCCCCACAAAGAAGCTAATCCCTCTTGGTAGTTTTGAAAATCTTCACCTAGTGACCATTTTGGAGGTCACGTTTTTGGTCATGAAAAAGGGAGTATCTATGTGAGTTTCATTCTTTGAAATATAGAACTCACTTAGAAGATTCAACATTCAACTTACCTAGATGAGTTCTTGGAGCTTGAAGATGAAGATAGCCATGACTCTCCTAAGCTTCTATATGGCCGAAATTATGATGATGATAGAGTAGTATTCTTAGTGTTCAATGAGTCTTCCATGGCTTGCTTAGGTGAGTTCTTGAGGGTGTTCAAGACTTGGAGATGAAGAAGACCTCCATGGATGAACTTGAAGATGTTAGAGAGTTTCTTGGATAGTAGAAGAAGTTTTCATGGGGAAGAAGAGAGAGGGAGGGGGCGGTCAACATGGAGGGAGAAAGATGAAGCATGGAAAGTGTGAAAGGTGGTCTTGGTCTTGTAAGATGACCTCCTTTTCTCATGCTTGTCTCCTCTTTCTATTATTTTATTCATGCTTCACATGCATGCATGCCCTAACTATTTAATTATAGCCTAATCAAGTATTTTAAATAGTTGGACCTTGACCAAGATTATGAAGAGAATTCTAGTGTCTTCCTTGGGTAATACCCGAATTATTGAAGGCTTTGGGGAAAATTGGGTATTTCTTATACCTTATGGTTCATGTTTATTCTTGTTTTCTTTATCTTATTGTTTTCCCAAGACAACCTATCTTGTATTTCTTGTTTTATTCTATTCCAAGAATAGCATATATATATGCATTAAAATGTGCAATATGCATGTCACCTAAAACATGTACTATTATACATGTATCCGCATATATATATACCTATTATATATATACACGCCCATATGTACATATTATGTATATATATACCTTCTTATGTACACGCATATATATATATGCGCCCATATGTGTATATACTATATATATACGCCTTTCTATGTGCACGTATGTATGTACATATACATTTCCTATGCATATATCCTATACACGCACATACCTATATATTGGTATGTATTGTTCATATAACTATATTCTTCATGTATCACTTTTCTTGAAATCCCCTTATTTAATTATTTATCATCTTCGAAGTATTTAAGTAAAGAGGGTTAAGCTAGCTTAAGTAACACGCGCTTAAATAAATTATCGCTTTCATTCCGTCACTTGTTCATAGTTCCAAGTATATGTCGTTGGAGTACAACATCCTCCCCCCTTATCATAAGTTTCGTCCTCGAAACTTCAGAACTAGTCGAATAAATGGAGATATCTACTCCTCACGTTGTCCTCCGTTTCCCATGTGGCTTCTTCTTTAGGTAAATAAGATCGCATAAAGCGTCTATTTAGTTCCCTCATAACAGCTTTGTTCCATTCATCTTAGAGGTCTCATCAGAACTTATTCTAATTCTCGAAAGGTGTTGTCGTAACCTATCCCATATCAAGCACTCGCAACCTTGATACTATGTAGTTGCTAATGAAATCCATTCCGTGTAATCATGACCATAGCAGGCTTATAATTTCCTTTTACATAAGAAATGAACAACTAGGCAGAGATCATTAACTCTGGGGTATAGACCATTAGCTGTTTTCTATAAACATCCTTTTAGTGATCATGTAACGGTCATCCTATTTACGAAATAGCTTCCAAAGACACCCGGGATAATTCCCATAAGGTACACATACCAAGATCTTCATAAGGTATGTCCCGTATTCATCCGTCTTGCTAATTGCCTTATTACGTACTAACTCTCACCCCTTTTTGCGATCATTTCATAGAATCGAACTAGAAGTTGTGGGTTCTCTTTGAAACTTATGTTCCCTTTATGGCATTTCAAATCATCCTAAGGTGGCCCGTTCTCTTAAAACATGGTTTTCATAGTCATGACCTATTCCCCGCATAGTGCAATAAACGGGTACAAGTGCTAATAGTGACGCATCATGACGAGGAACCCTGCGTCCCATACACAGTGTCCTACTAGTAATGTTATCACTAATAACTTAACCTACTCGCTTGTGGTCTACTAATCACTCAAGGGAAACTATCATAATCACTCCTACTTGGTTAATAGGAAGTAGAGTAGAGGACATAGGTACTTTACACTTATTAGGGTATCTTGGTTGTTTCTTTGTCATCCGCATAGACTAGCCTTATATGGTTACGGTTTCCACCTTCTACTTCGTTTGCTTGTTAAATCGTTTCTTTCATTTTTCGTCTCCTTATCATCGATTCCGCTCCATAGCGGCCCTCCAATAATTCACCAAAGGTCCTTGAATACGACTTAACTTAGCCTAATTTGATCTGGTGGTCTAAACCTTTCATCTCTTATAATCAAAGGAACATACTGTCCCAAAGTAATGAATGAGTATGGAAATGCCTGGCCCTTGTCTTAGTGAGTTAAATTCCGAAAACGATATTCCTTCAGGGTTAGTATGATGTAATTGACCTATCATGATTATGTACTATTGGAGTTTCCTTCTTTTCATGACAGAGGTCCTTAAGTCCTGACTGTGATCCATACGCTTTCCTTCGATAAACATCCTTCTGTATCCATGCGTTAGCCATAAAAGCGTTTCCATCGGTGTTAGAAATTTCTTCCCTAAAATACATATATGATGACTCGTACCTAATCTGAGATTGTACTCTTATAGAATGGTGAAACCCCAATCTCTCGCCAAGTCCTACCTGACTCATCCGTTTCGTCGACACGCCAATCCCGTAATAATCGAACCTAGGGTCGAAGTTCTTCATGGGAATTTATGTCGTTTACGTGGTGTTCTTGTTTCTTACAGAATCTATGTTTTCTTTTCCCAATCACAAGGGTATTCTCATTTGCTTTGTCCTCATAGATTATTATGCTATGCAAGATTTCGTCACATCATATTGTTACTGCATAGAGTGGGTTAGGTAATCCCGACTTATAATAGTCACGGAAGGAATTTAACCATCTTACCTGAATTGTCCTAAGATGCCGAACTCGTAAAGTCTATAACGTGTCCGGACGTTTGTCAATCCTACTAGTTTTTGGGGATGTCTATGATTCGCCTTGTACACATTCCATGTTCTTCCTCGAGCTTGGTTCTCTCGTTGGAAATAGTCAGTTTTCAATTTAGTTTTGTTAACACTTGTGTTTCCCAAAGTGGTCAACAAATCATTGATCCTAAGCAACTGGTATTTATCTTCCATGGAAACCTTATTGAGCTCTGACTATTATGGTACTAATCCAAGACCGTTAAGAGCAATTTGATAACTTATTCTAGTTTTTACGCTTAGTTGGGTTACTTTATCGCATTGCTCCAATGACCGTTTATACCTGGCTAAAAGACATAATAGAACATAGGTACTTCAGATTTAAATTAAGCAGTTGGGCGTACCTGTTACGGGTTTTGATGTTTCAAGGATTTTTGCATGAAGCACTCTTTTGGTCTAGGTGAGTGTTTTTGGTTGACTCCTTACTTGCTCAAAGACAGTCAGATATTCTGTACTTTTTTTCTTATCCTATTCGGTATCTCTATCGTCATGAAGTTATCTTCAACTTTACTTAACCATCTTTCTGCCTATTATGAACTAAATTCCTTGCCAATCCTTTGAATACGTGTTCTTACTAACTATTGCTAGTAAAGTTTACTGCCTACTGGGGCGATAGTGATGATGTCATTTTACTGAATTGTGGTGCCATCTGCACTACGAAGTGTCGGAGTCTCACTTAAGGCATAAATATTAAGAGTAGCGACAGAATTTAATTTGTAATCCGGATACGATCTTAAGGTCTTGCAAGCAGGCATGATTACATTCCATGGATGGCCATCGACTAGGGTTTTATCATCCAGTCAAAACCCTAATTTTCCAGTCTAAGTCATCCTAGTCTAAGGTCAACTCTCATCTAGGATCATGACTTAGATCTAAGATCAAACTTAGTTGACTACGATCATAACTTAGTTCTATATTCTGCCCGGATCTAGAGCCTCGACTCTGATACCACCTGTAGCGTCCCGCACCCGGGCCTCGTCCGGATACGGTGCACCCGCCGTACTTCACTAAGGAGAGTATAAAGCGTCATGCGTAACATGCGAAAATCCATGACATACATCGTGGACTCCCATGCTAACATTCAACA
>AP025070.1:26679157-26722745 GCA_036186865.1 Eustoma russellianum | reverse complement strand
TATTCAACTAAAGATCAAATCTTAAGAACCTCTAGTCATTCAAGTCACTAACTCTTTCAGTAAATCATGAGAGATCATTGTATACTTGCCTCTTCAAGCTAAAGCTCTTGTCTTTGCTTGGTTATGGAGTGAGTTGAGTTGGAATCCTTCTCCTCCTACACCCTTGAGCACACGGTTGGGATGATGAAGAAGAGGAGAATGTTAGTTGCTGTTTCCATGATGAAAATGAGGCTATTTTGAGTTTAGGTTTTCTTACCAACTTGAATCTTGAATGGAGGTTGAGATGAATTCTCCCCACAAAGAAGCTAATCCATCTTGGTAGTTTTGAAAATCTTCACCTAGTGGCCATTTTGGAGGTCACGTTTTTGGTCATGAAAAAGGGAGTATCAATGTGAGTTTCATTCTTTGAAATATAGAACTCACTTAGAAGATTCAACATTCAACTTACCTAGATGAGTTCTTGGAGCTTGAAGATGAAGATAGCCTTGACTCTCCTACGCTTCTATATGGCCGAAATTATGATGATGATAGAGTAGTATTCTTAGTGTTCAATGAGTCTTCCATGGCTTGCTTAGGTGAGTTCTTGAGGGTGTTCAAGACTTGGAGATGTAGAAGAGCTCCATGGATGAACTTGAAGATGTTAGAGAGCTTCTTGGATAGTAGAAGAAGTTTTCATGGGGAAGAAGAGAGAGGGAGGGGGCGGTCAACATGGAGGGAGAAAGATGAAGCATGGAAAGTGTGAAAGGTGGTCTTGGTCTTGTAAGATGACCTCCTTTTCTCATGCTTGTCTCCTCTTTCTATTATTTTATTCATGCTTCACATGCATGCATGCCCTAACTATTTAATTATAGCCTAATCAAGTATTTTAAATAGTTAGACCTTGACCAAGATTATGAAGAGAATTCTAGTGTCTTCCTTGGGTAATAGCCGAATTATTGAAGGCTTTGGGGAAAAATTGGGTATTTCTTATACCTTATGGTTCATGTTTATTCTTGTTTTCTTTATCTTATTGTTTTCCCAAGACAACCTATCTTGTATTTCTTGTTTTATTCTATTCCAAGAATAGCATATATTTATATATATATGCATTAAAATGTGCAATATGCATGTCACCTAAAACATTTACTATTATACATGTATCCGCATATATATATATATATGTATATACCTATTATATATATATACACGCCCATATGTACATATTATGTATATATATACCTTCTTATGTACACGCATATATATATATGCACCCATATGTGTATATACTATATATATATACGCCTTTCTATGTGCATGTATGTATGTACATATACATTTCCTACGCATATATCCTATACACGCACATACCTATATATTGGTATGTATTGTTCATATAACTATATTCTTCATGTATCACTTTTCTTGAAATCCCCTTATTTAATTATTTAGTATCATCTTCGAAGTATTTAAGTAAAGAGGGTTAAGCTAGCTTAAGTAACACGCGCTTAAAGAAATTATCGCTTTCATTCCGTCACTTGTTCATAGTTCCAAGTACATGTCGTTGGGGTACAACAATACATCACCAGCACTTCAAAGAGTTTAGCATAATCCATAATACAAACATTAAGGCAGCACAAAAGTCCATAAGCTTTGCTCCCTTCAGACTTCCTCGCCTATGGATAAGGTACCCTCGGCTCGTCCTCGATCCACTCAATCTTAGCATTATCTGGCTCTGGGAAAAATAAAAGTGCGAGTGATAAAAATCACCGAGCAAGAATACAATAAACTACCATGAAATACATAAAGAATTATAACATGAATATAATAACCCAAAGACCTCAAATAATAACTCGTACCTGGTCTTCATTCCTGCATTTGTTTGATGTTTTAGCCTAAGCATAAATCTAGATAGGCCTATACCAATAATGTCTTAATAATCATTAACCATAACATACAACGTCAGCGTGCTCATGGATTATGCAAAATGCAATGCATGATGTCATGCCGTGTCAAAACATCATTTTGGTCCCATAAATAACATGTCATAAAAACAGAGTGTCAGATCAATTTACCCTGGATCTGAGCGGGTTCAGAACATGTATCAGATCAATTAACCCCAGAACTGAACGGGTCCAGAACATGTATTAGATCAATTAACCCTAGATCTGAATAGGTCCAGAACATGTAGCAGATCAATTAACCCCGGATCTGAACGGGTCCAGAACATGTATAAGATCAATTAACCCCAGATCTGAACGGGTCCAGAATATGTATCAGATCAATTAACCCCGGATCTGAACGGGTCCAGAACATATCATGTCAACAGACAAATTAACCCCGGGTCTTGAGTCGGGTTAGTCGCATGCTTGGCCGGCAAAGGAATCATGAAGCTTTCTTTAAAACATGGGACCATAAAAACTTTTCATGCATAACGGAAAACATTTTCACTTGAAAAGACTTGCTTGCATAAAATTCATAAAATCAGATTCATGTGGCATATGGACTTGCATGATACATGGAATGGTATGCAGTGCAAGTGATGACGTGAATAGTCGTAAACATTTCTTGTAACATGTCAATAAGCATGATTTCGGAAACTAAATATTTCTATATTTTTACTTCATGTTCATGGGGCGGTCAAGCTAACCAAACGGGTCCATTTCCATAATCTTTTGTCATAAATGCGTTTGGTGGGGTCTTATGTACATGTCGTAAAATTTTCGTAACTTCGTAAGACGAACAAAGTCCGTAAGTCATCCAATCATTATCGAGTGTACACGCTGAATTCTGCGATATAATCACCCCATTACCTTATCTTTTGAGACCTTAAAACCTTAATTATTTGGACCATAACCTGAAAAAATATAATAAACTCCCTAAGGATTAATATTCATGAGCCCAAACGTATATAGATCCAAATCCATCAAATTGAGCCTTTTATAATTAATCCCCTGTTCAGCCTAATTTCCAGTTTTAATACATCAACTTCACGTCCATAATTACCCACCAAAACGTTAAGACTAACTGATCAATTTACATGGTCTTACTTCTTTATGCCTTATGTGATTCTCATAAAATTTTCAGATCAATCCATTAACCTTAAGGGGCTCAATTAATTACTTTTCTGAAATGGGTCATGTGCTGAAACTGGACTGGTCCATTTTACCAAAAATTCAATTGTGGCAAAACCATGATTTATTTTTCCGAAATTCAAACTCACACATGTCATAAACATATGAAACTAGCATCCTACCCAAAATTAGCCCATTTGCATGTTCCTAAGGTCCATTTCTGAGTCCAGTAACCCGTTACTTAATTTCTGCTCTGTTCCAGTAATTTCAATTGAGTAGTTTTACTAATTAAATCATTAAAAATAATCCACAACTTTTTTTGCCAAAATTCCAACTTGCGTATTTACTAAACATATAGGATTACTACCATGACAAAAACAAACTTTAGTGAACCTCTACAAGGTTCCGTTTTAAGCCAATCAAAAAGATGTACTGTTCTGCTCAGTCCTAGACTTTTCAGTCTGAGCAGCTTTACCAAATATTTTATTAAAAATATTCCACAACTCATTTTACCAAAGTTCCAACCCACACGGCTGTCACCACACCGAAAATCAGCCTTATTGAACATCTACAAGATTCATTTTAAGGCCATTCAACACGTTATACCATTCTACTAAGTTCCAGAATTTCCCGCCTGAGCAGTTCTACCAAATGTTTTATTAAAAATAATCTGTAACTTATTTTATAGAAATTACAACTCTCATATTTTCTACACACGTAATGCTAACTTTGTACCAAAAATCATCTGTTTTGAAGGTTTGCAAGATCCATTTTTAAGCTGTTAAAAACGCCACTCAATTCTGCCCAGTTCTTGTGGTTTGATGTTTTGTCATTCATTCAAGTCAAATGTCCCCTATTTCCCTTGTTCTTATGAAATAGCTTATTAGTTAACACCTACACTCCTTTGTAACATGAATATCCATATTCCATACTTATTATAAAGTCACCTTTGCATCATAACAAACAGTTTGTAGATAGTAAACCAAGCAAGTGTCATATATGCACAAAACAAGTGTTCTTCCTTGAAATCAATACTCACCTCCCTTTCCATCCTTTAGGCCGAAAAATATGTGGTACCTTAACCATATTTTACAACATGTATTCAAGCATGCAACACATTCAAGAGTCCTTTTTAGTCTAATCTTGCAACAACTTCATAAAAACTCATATCCATCACATGCATGCTTTTCCTAGGACCTTTCAAGGTACAACCAAGGGTTAATCTTGCCTAGCCTCACTTAGGTAAATCTTATTTCATCTTAAATCAGCCTCTTACTATATTGCATGTAAGAAAAGTCACCATTTTTGAAGGAATAAATCACATGCAAGGCATTGTTCTTAAGGAATCACTAAGATATAATCTTAAACTTAAGATATTCAACTAAAGATCACATCTTTGGAACTTTTAATCATTCAAGTCACTAATTCTTTAAGTAAGTCATGAGAGATTAGTGTATACTTGCCTCTTCAAGCTAAAGCTCTTTTCTTAGCTTGGTTATGGAATGAGTTGAGTTGAAATCCTCCTCTTCCTTTCTTGGACATACGGTTTTGAAGGAAAATGGCAGGAAGAAGATTAGTCTTTATTCAATAGTGAAAATAGAACTAATTTTAGGGTTAGACGTTCTTACCAAAGTGAGCTTGGAATGGAGCTTCAAGTGTAACAATATAGCATCACCTAAGAGAGTTGAAGACTTGCACCTATTTGAACATAGAGGCCACGGTTTTGGGGTGGAGAAAAAGAATTCATGTGAGCTTCACTAATATGCATGAGGAAATTTTCTTAATGAACTTAGAATGAAGCTTACCTAAAACCCTTCTTGAGCTTGAAGACGGAACTTGGATTAGAACTCCTAGTCTTCAAGGATGGAGGGCCGAAAGTTTTTGGTGGTGGAGAGATGGAAATTTTCTTAAGTGTTGGCTTGGTTTTTACTTGAGAGGGTTTCAAGATGGGTTTGAAGTGAGCTTCTAATAATTAGATCCGGCGCATGGGGTCAAAGGGAGGGACAAGTTTTGTAAAAAGTTGGAAAAGGGGGTGTTGGGTTTTGTAGTGTGTAAGACCTTGTCTTGCATGCACTATTTCTTCATTATTTCTTTTGCATGCATGCCCTCCTATCCCTTATTTATTATTTTATTCTTTGCATGCATGCTTATTTTGGTTTTAAATATTATTTGTTTAATTTAAGACTTATGTTGGTTAATTGTGGAGGATTCTAGAATCCTTGAGAGGGCTTGGCCGAAATGGGGGGTCTTTGGGGCAATTTGGTCATTTCACATTTATCCTATCCCACATTTATATAATTTATACTATTATTTATTTTATCTAATATGATTTTAATCTTGTTTTATGAGGATCAATTAGGCTTGCATTTATAAAACGAAATTGTTTTATGGTTGATCAAGGCCTCTTGGCCGAATTCCTGGGCTATTGGGAGGGCACATTTGTCTCTTCACACATTTTATAGTAGATTATTGCATATTCACACCATAACTTATAATATCTAGTCCTTAAGTAGGCTTTTAGGTTTACTTTTAAAGTGAACTTATTTAGGTTAATCTTTTTGTAAGAAGGAAAATATTCTAATGTTCATCAATGTCTTGTGGCCGAAATTACAAGGGCTTGGAGATCATTATTGTCTTTTCACTCATTGATTTATTCATA
The DNA here is from genome assembly GCA_036186865.1 of Eustoma russellianum. Classification (NCBI taxonomy): domain Eukaryota; kingdom Viridiplantae; phylum Streptophyta; class Magnoliopsida; order Gentianales; family Gentianaceae; genus Eustoma; species Eustoma russellianum. The sequence continues at coordinate 26,717,036 of AP025070.1, read as the reverse complement.
TAAATATGATATTGCTCCTAACATCTAATTTATAGTGTTGGTTGTGCGTCTTGTTTTGAGGAAACTACTTGGGCTAAACTTCTTATGAAATAGAAATTATTCCAAGATCCTCCAAGGCCCACAAACCGAATTTGCTAAGTCTTGGACGGCTAGATGGCCATTTCACGCGCTCTACGACATCCGTTTGTATAATTATATTACACCTATCTCAGAGAAAGTTTAGATACAGAACCACTAAGGTAACTTAATAAAATGCAACTTGGAGAGCTTACTTATTACGTCGTAGCATACGGATCCTAGTTTAGTACGATTTTCGCGGGGTACAACACTCAGCCTGCATATCATGCGTATAAAGATAGGTATAGAGCTTTTGTCCCAGACAAGGTGTTACACTTACCTAAGAGTACATGAATAAGTCATATGCAATCAATCGTCTCGCGGTACAATTCTTAAAATCCTATAATCTTAAAACGTTTCAAGCAGAACTCAAGTTCGAAAACATGTTTCATAATATAGACAACATGAGGACACTATGCATGACGTGAACTTCTTTTGGTAGATATCTTCATGATCGTTCTTGATTAACCCGAGTTCTTATTGGTGCACAAGTGAACATACTTAGTATTGATTTAGTTGATGTACTTCTTGTGCTAGTATAATGTCATACTTATGTAATTAGTTTCTTTGATTTAGGAATTTGGGGGAATAGCATACTTATATTATACACATATCAATTAATAGGGTGCAATTGGTTGTGATAGACATAGTGATTGAGTTATACCCTTTTGGTCCGTATGCCTTGACTTGAAGAATTTATCTTATTCGTACTATTAGACATTCAAGCGAATCGCTTTAAGATGATCTTAAGACATAATTAACTCATATTCCATGTAGAGTCCAAAGTTACTGTACTTAGTGGTAACGACCAGAATTGGGCTTAGGGCCGCAAGGCCCTCTTGTTCCGATTCTATTTTGTCCATTCTTCTCTTATTAACTTCTGTTAGACTTTAATTGTCTTAGCCCATTATAGTTTATGTCAATATTGGCTGCATGGAAAACTAATTTGTATTGAACTTTGTTAGTCTCAATACTTAAAAGGTTGATGGGACGAAATTTGTGTGGCCCAAAGATTTTTACTTCCATATTACGTAATTGTGTCACTTATGGCCCTTTTCTTTTTTGTTTGCATGTCATAATTACAAAATATATTCCAATAATAATTTGTATATCAAAGTTACCTATTTTTAATTCCTTGACCGAAAGTGGGGGTGTTTAAAATGGAATACTTCATCATCAATGCAAAGCTTGATATTTATTATGATTCTAATGCATATCAACCATAATAAATAATAACTTACTCAAGTCATATCATACATACATGTTCATAATCACAAAATAATCCCATTAAAATACATGCAAGTACATAGCATGTAACATCTTATGATGATGGTCATGTTACACATAACATACAACATATAAAGCTAAAAACATAGAGATTTCTATGTCATTTTTCCTATCTAAGACCATGATCATCAAAATACACATCATGATGATGGTGATGAATTCATGGACTTATATAGGGGTCATGGCCGTTCCCTATAGCAAGGAAAAAGGTTAATGCTAACATGGATGATGTTCATAACTGGCATCTTAGTAGGCATGCATAAAAGAGTAAGGCATATTGAATCATCATAAAGCTACCATTCTCTATTTTCATGATATTCTTTTTCATCACATATGAGTATAGAAGAAATGACATGCATGTACCAAAATATCATATGAGATGATTATTAGCACACTCATTAGCCTAATATACACATATGTCTACTATTTCGCATCTAAATGTAGAGATAACAGGAAAAATGCATTCTTTTTGGACATACACATCCTAATGGTTAATTAGTGACTAAATCTCATCTTGCATGTAAGATTAGAGTAGTATTCTAAACACATTGGATAGTTTCATTCCATAAAATTACACATGCATCATCAATTCCAACATGCAAGCCTTCATTTATGTCAATAAACTTAGAGACCATAATTTTTAATTACATGCATGATCCATTAGTTATTAATCAGCATACTAACTTAGATTTCAATTTCCTTGAAGGAACTAGGAAGAAACACTTGCCTTGATACCTTGAGTCTTACACTAATTGAATAAAGATTGCTTCTTGGATACCTAGCTTGAAGATCTCGGCCTTAAAGGGCAAAATGGAGGAAGAGTTAGTCTTTCTTGAGAAAATAAGAGTATTCATGTTCTAAGATTAATCTTAGATGAACTTTACCTTGAATTTGGCTGATATTCTTCACTTATCAAGTTGAAGAATCTTCTTTTACTTCCTTGTTGAAACCTACGGTTTTGGGGAATTAAATGGAAGACATGGAGTGTCTTTGGAAAGAGATGAGAATAAATGGAAAAGGATATAAAGAGTGAAGAGGATTTTCTTACCTATGGTGAAGCTTGATGATGGCTTGCAAATGGAGAAAATTTCCTTGTTCCTTGGCTATACTCTCACGGTTGGAGAGGAAATAGGTGAAATTAGGGAGAGGAAGTGGTGTAATGAGAAGGAGTTGAGAGTAGTGCTAGAAAGTTGATTGTAGAATGGATTAAATCATGTGAGATGCATGTTTATGGATTGAAAGGGGCTTGGTCAAGTGGTGTAGTAGGGAGAATGATGAGATTCTTCTTGAATTGAGAAGAAGGTGGAGAGAAAAAGAGATTGCATGTAATGCGAGTGGGTATTGGTCTTACATTGTGTAAGCCTTTCCATGATTATGGAAGAATAAACAATAGGAAGAAATAAAAATTTCTTGAAATGGATAAAGAGGCCGGCTGAGGTAGTAGCTAGAGGAAATGATGGAGCTTCTTGGGTTCGGAAAAATATTATGCATGAAGTTGTATTGGTGGTACTTAGCTTGTATAAGAAATGGAAGTGATAGATGCCATTGTCTTATTCTCTATTGAGTTAATGGCGGAAAAGTTTTAGTATTAGTGGAGGAAAATTTATGTGTTGCTTAAAATTAGTGCAGATGGATAATTCCTTATTGCATGTGGTTTGATTGGTATTCAAATCACTTTTTGTAAGATTTGGGTAAAGATTGAAGATAGGAGATAGATTGAAAGGAAGAAAACTTTTCCTTTGGTTCTTGCTAGTGCCGAAAAGGTTAGAAAAGGGGTAATGATGAATACTTTTTGTCTTGTTATTTTAGTAGCAAAAGTATGTGCATGAAGCCCTATTGGTAATAATCTTACCTTGTGTAACAAGGGAAATGACTAAAGATAAAAGTAAAAGTGAACCTTGTGCCTTTATCTTCCCTTTGGCAGAAATTTACTTCATGAAGGAGGAGCCATGATTCCTTATCATGTATGGTAGAGGATAACATGTTGTTTGTTTGATGAGATGAGAAAAGAAAGTTGCATGGAACATGATCGGTGGTTAGTTGCTTTGTGTAAGAAGGGTTTCATAAGAAGATAGAAAAAGATAAAAGAATATCCAAGAATTAGGAGAAGAAAGAGTGGCCGGATTCTAGGGAGGTGGCTAGGGTGGTGATTTTTTTCATTTTGTCTTTATCTTTCTATAAGTTGTTTTCTTTTACCTTCTTCTAATATATTAATTTATAACTTAACTTTATACTACTAATTTGCTATGTATGGTAATTAATCTTTGGTAACTTGTCCTGCACCTAATTCTGTATGACAATCGTATATATCTCTGTCAAAATTTTGTTTATCTATTCGACTAGGATGCGAGTTGTATCAATCTCCCCTCAATATAAAAAGTTTCGTCCTCGAAACTTTATTCTTTTCCCGAGTTGATCCTTAAGAGAACTTCTCTAACATAATGGCTTTACTTTTTAGTAGGCTTTTCAAATAACATGCTTTTAACTTGCACTTAAGGATTTTTACTGTGAAATTTGCGGCTGGAACTGTGATATAAATTAATTTACTTAGTTCCTTTGATACTATATTATAGCTATTCCATCAGCACTAATATTCTTAAATATTTTGACCACAATAAGCTACGTATTTCGATATATCTGTCTTTACAGTTGTTCTTCTAAAAATCCCAAGCCAATTCTCTTAACTATGGTGATCCATTCGCGAGGATCCTTCTTGTTGTCTTACTCATATCTGTGGCATCCCTCTCCTCCTTGGACATTCTTTGATCCGATGTCCTAACTCACCACACCCCAAATAGGCGTTAGTCCCAAAATGACATTCTTCCGTGTGCCGTTTCCAGCATCGTGGACATCTTGGTATAGCGGTCTGTTGGGAATAGGGATTCCATCTTTTGTTCTGTTTCTCCTATTCCTCTGCTCGCGATTTAAAGAGGAAATAGCTCATTCGACTCTGTAGCAATTTTCTAGTAATTCCTCAAAGGTGTCAGATTGTAGCCCAAACATCCAGTTTTGAATTTGAGGGTCCACACCACGACGGAATCTGATCACCTTAAGGGTGTCATCACTTATGATTTCCGGAAGATACCTTCCTAATTTGGCGAACTGTTGAAAGTATCCAGAGACCGAAACACCTACTTGTTGTTTCAGGTTGTTAAATTCTTCAACCCTTTTAACCAGTAAAGCTGGGGGAAGGTAAAATATACAGAACTCTTCTATAAAATCTGTCCATGACACTGGCAGAGGCACCGTTCGAATATAAGTCCTCCATCATTGCCTAGCTCGTCCGGTTAGGAATGACCATATTACCCTCACTTTAGCTTCCTCTGGTATCTTAATCCAGCGAAAACTGTCCTCTATTTTGTCCAGCCATTGTTTTGCTTTTTTGGGATCAAGTTCTCCATGAAAATTTTGTGTTCTTGTCCTGATTAACAGTCCATAATAGTAAGGACGACTCCTTTGTGTCTGAGGTTGAGGCTGAGAAGGGGTAGGGGCTGAAACTGGAGTCGTCTGAGTCGACGGTAATTCAGCTAACTGTCTCAATATATGGATAGCCTCCGTCACAATGCGAATAGCCTCTGCTGTAGAGAGTGACCCAGATGGTGTAACGGGTGTGAATGGTACTTCTATCGACCTCAAAACAGAATTCCTCCCTGGTGATGTCAGTGGTGGGTTACGGCTGTCTGATCGGGATGTCATCTTGCAGAGATCAGTACAATATTATTATTAGTCTGTATATGAGAAATTTCCTCCTAGAATTTATCTATTATAACTCTTGTCATACCTTTCATAACTGCTCTAAATTACACTTGCTAACCTATCTCATCAGCTATGTAACCTAAGTACTCATCGTTATTTAGATTATGTTGTTGGCTTAGATCATTCTACTACGACTCTACAATCTTTGCATAAGTTCTACAATCATAACCTAAGTTCTAGGATCATAACTCATGTACTCGTCATTGTTCAGCTTATGTTGTCCGCTGTGGATCTGGAACTTGGCTATGATACCACCTGTAGTGCCCCGCCCGAGACTAAGGCCTCGGCATGGTGCACCCACCATAATCTGCTATGAGAAGTACAAGACTACATCATCATGCATTTACAAAACGTAATAACATATATCGATAAGCGGAAACGAAATGACATAAGCATAAATAAATGTTAACAGAAGTACATTCTAATACATCCGCATAAGTGTCATAGGTACATCCTTAGTATAAAACATCAAAATACAGAGCTGAATATCCCAAAATACAAAAGAGGTCGTAGCCAGCTTCTAATCAACTCCATACGTCTAGTCCCTAGGCTCGTCTTCAATGAACTCTGATTCAGGATCCTGTTGATCTGTAAGGTAATATAAAGGGGTGAGCGATAACGAACCGCTCAGCAAGTAGTTTGACTAGGTTCGTCAAGTGGACCATACATAGGGGTCATGGTGAGGGGGGATACAGCATGGTGTGATACAGTGAATCATAAAACTCAATGTAACAGAAGGAATAAATCATAGAGTAGATGCTGACAAATAAAACTTAATGTAAATGCGGACGTAAAAACGCATGCATCATTATCACAGACGGAAAGCATTGTAAAATAGACATGCTATCCTGCTTTACAAACTTGTCTTAGCTTACAGTTACTTCGTTCTTGTTTAAAATATTCTTCGGTTTGTTCTTGTCATTTTGTAGCATTAGTTGTCTTGTTGTCGAGGTTCATGGCTTAAAGTTACTTGGTACTTAAGACATGATCGTGACATATGCAGCGGAAAACCTTTTCTGAAAAGAAAACACTTTGTTTCATACTTGCATAAACATGACATGACATGGCGGATATAGCACTTTTCATAACATGAGAATGGTACCAACGACATACCGAATGATTCCCCGAGTAGCCACGAGTACCGTCTATGAATCACGATGGTCCAAGCACGGTGTTACATCATACGTACATAGGACTAACGGTGACATGCTATAGCAGAGAACTCGGGTCCCGGACAGGGTGTTACACTCTGCGATAATGTATTTTGCCCAGACATCCTCCCCCAGGACCAGACATCAGGCAGCGCTCCATACTGAATGTCATAGACATAACAGAAAAGGTAGAGAACCCTTAACCCGAGCAAGGTGTTACACTCAGCCTACATATCATGCATATAAAGATAGGTACAGAGCCCTTGTCTTAGACAAGGTGTTACATTTACCTAGGAGTACATACATAAGTCGTATGGAATCCATCGTCTCGTGGTACAATTCTTAAAATCTTATAATCTTAAAACATTTCATTCAGAACTCAAGTTCGAAAACATGTTTCATAATACAGACAACATGAGGACACTATGCATGACGTGAACTTCTTTTGGTGGATATCTTCATGATCATTCTTGATTAACTCGAGTTCTTATTGGTGCACAAGTGAACATAATTATTATTGATTTAGTTGATGTGCTTCTTGTGCTTGTATAGTGTCACACTTATGTTATTAGTTTATTTGATTTAGTCATTTGGGGGGATAGCATACTTATATTATACACATATTAATTAATAGAGTGCAATTGGTTGTAATAATCATAGTGATTGAGTTATACCCTTTCGGGCCGTATGCCTTGACTTGAAGAATTTATCTTATTTGAACTATTAGACATTCAAGCTAATCGTTTTAAGCAAATATTAAGACATAACTCATATTCCATGTAGAGTCCAAAGTTAACTTACTTAAGGGTAATGACCGAAATTGGGCTTAGGGCCGTAAGGCCCTCTTGTTCCAATTCTATTTTGTCCATTCTTCTCTTATTAACTTCTATTGGACTTTAATTGTCTTAGCCCATTATAGTTTATGTCAATATTGGTTGCATGGAAAACTAATTTGTATTGAACTTTGTTAGTCTCAAAACTCAAAAGGCCAATGGGCCGAAATTTGTGTGGCCCAAAGATTTTGACTTCCATATTATGTAATTGTGTCACTTATGGCCCTTTTCTTTTTTTTGCATGTCATAATTACAAAATATATTCCAATAATAATTTGTATATCAAAGTTACCTAATTTTAAGTCCTTGACTGAAAGTGGGGGTGTTTAAAATGGAATTCTTCATCATCAATGCAAAGCTTGATATTTATTATGGTTCTAATGCATATCAACCATAATAAATAATAACTTACTCAAGTCATATCATACATACATGTTCATAATCACAAAATAATCCCATTAAAATACATGCAAGTACATAGCATGTAACATCTTATGATGATGGTCATGTTACACATAACATACAACATATGAAGCTAAAAACATAGAGATTTCTATGTCATTTTTCCTATCTAAGACCATGATCATCAAAATACACATCATGATGATGGTGATGAATTCATGGACTTATATAGGGGTCATGGCCGTTCCCTATAGCAAGGAAAAATGTTAATGCTAACATGGATGATGTTCATAACTAGCATCTTAGTATGCATGCATAAAAGAGTAAGGCATATTGAATCATCATAAAGCTACCATTCTCTATTTTCAAGATATTCTTTTCCATCACATATGAGTATAGAAGAAATGACATGCATGTATCAAAATATCATAGAAGATGATTATTAGCACACTCGTTAGCCTAATATACACATATGTCTACCATTTTGCATCTGAATCTAGAGTTAATAAGAAAGATGCATTCTTTTTAGATATACACGGCCTAATGGTCCATTAGTGACTAAATCTCATCTTGCATGTTAGATTAGAGTAGTATTCTAAACACATAGGATAGCTTCATTCCATAAAAGTACACATGCATCATCAATTTCAACATGCAAGCCTTCTTCCATGTCGATAAACTTAGAGACCATAATTTTTAATTGAATGCATGATCCGTTAGTTATTAATGAGCATACTAACTTAGAGTTCAATTTCCTTGAAGGTACTAGGAAGAAACACTTTCCTTGGTAGCTTGAGTCTTGCACTAATTGAAGAAAGATTGCTTCTTGGATACCTAGCTTGAAGATCTCGGCCTTGAAGGCCAAAATGGAGGAAGAGTTAGTCTTGCTTGACAAAATAAGAGTATTGATGTTCTAAGATTAATCTTACATGAACCTTACCTTGAATTTGACTTGATATTCTTCACTTATCAAGTTGAAGAATCTTCTTTTACTTCCTTGTTGAAACCTATGCTTCTGGGGAATTAAATGGAAGACATGGAGTGTCTTTGGAAAGAGATGAGAATAAATGGAAAAGGATATAAAGAGTGAAGAGGATGTTCTTACCTATGGTGAAGCTTGATGATGGCTTGCAAATGGAGAAATTTTCCTCGCTCCTTGGCTATGCTCTTACGGTTGGAGAGGAAATAGGAGAAAGTTGATTTAGGGAGAGGAAGTGGTGTAATGAGAAGAAGTTGAGAGTAGTGCTAGAAAGTTGATCGTAGAATGGATTAAATCAAGTGAGATGTGGGTTTATGGATTGAAAGGGGCTTGGGCGAGTGGTGTAGTAGGGAGAATGATGAGATTCTTCTTGAATTGTGACAAAGGTGGAGAGAAAAAGATATTTCATGTAATGTGCGTGGGTATTGGTCTTACATTGTGTAAAACTTGCCATGATTATGGAAGAATAAACAAAATGAATGAATAAAAATTTCTTGAAATAGATAAAGAGGCCGGATGGGGTAGTAGCTAGAGAAAATGATGGAGCTTCTTGGGTTTGGAAAAATATTGTCCATGAAATTATATTGGTGGTATTTAGCTTGTATAAGAAATAGAAGTGATAGATGCCATTGTCTTATTCTCTATTGAGTTAATGGCCGAAAATGTTTAGCATTACTGGACGGAAATTTATGTTGCTTAAAATTAGTGCAGATGGGTAATTGCTTTTTGCATGTGGTTTGATTGGTATTCAAATCACTTGGTTTTAGATTTGGGTAGTAATTGAAGACAGGAGATAGATTGAAAGGAAGAAAACTTTTCCTTTGGTTTCTAGGTAGTGCCAAAAAGGTGAGAAAAGGGGTAATGATGATTACTTTTTGTCTTGTTATTTTAGTAGCAAAAGTATTTGCATGAAGCCCCATTGGTAATAATCTTACCTTGTGTAAGAAGGGAAATGACTAAAGGTAAAAGTAAAAGTGAACCTTGTGCCTTATCTTCCCTTTGGCCGGAATTTACTTCATGAAGGAGGAGTCATGATTTCTTATCATGTATGGTAGAGGATGACATGTTGTTTGTTTGATGAGATGAGAAAAGAAAGTTGCATGGAACATGATTAGTGGTTAGTTGCTTTGTGTAAGAGAGGTGTCATAAGAAGATAGAAAAAGAGAAAAGAATATCCAAGAATTGGAAGAAGAAAGGGTGGCCGGATTCTAGGGAGGTGGCTAGGGTGGTGATTTTGTTTATTTTGTCTTTATCTTTCGATGAGTAGTTTTCTTTTACCTTTTCTAATATATTAATTTATAACTTAAATTTATACTACTAATTTTCTATGTATGGTAATTAATCTTTGGTAACTTATCCTGCACCTAATTCTGTATGATAATCGTACCTATCTCTGTCAAAATTTTGTTTATCTATTCGACTAAGATGCGGGTTGTAACAATACACATTTGTCTTTATTATCATAATATCTTATCAATCTTTTTTTTATAAAAGAGAGATTTTATTAATAGGGAGCCTCACTTATGGCGGAGGAATACCCGAGTACAAGATTGTGTGAATACATCATCAAAATCAAAATGATGAAATAACGAAACAAGAATGACATATCGCCAGTCATATATGATATGCCGCATTAAAACCTTGCCAAGAAAAACCACCCTTGTGGATAAAACCTTGGCGAAGGAAAAAGCGTACATATTTATATGACTGTCATTGATATGATGAGAACATAGTATGGGGTACAAATCCATGAATGTCATTGGCGTGAACAGTAGAATGCTGATGGTGTTGAGGTGGCCGCATCTTTGTCTTGTGATTGTCTTGAAAACCCAAACCTCAGAAGATGTCCAGAGAGAGAGGTGGTCAATGTAAGCACGTAACTGAGCAATCAGAGGCAGGAAGAGCAAGCACATACCGGAGCCGCCTTGGCAGTTGAAGTGCCAAGGCGACAAAGAATAATTAAGAGACATGGCCGTCCATGTTGTGAGGTCCGAAAATGCAGGGTCCACTTCCGGAATAAGGCTCTCCATTGTGATGTGAAACTCGCACAAATGGGAATAGGACATGAATAGAGCATTAGTGTTCGAAATAATAAACACAAACATAGTGAGAAAATGCATACCCGAGTCGCCTTGACCAAGGGGCCAAGGCGACAGTGGTAAGAGTCCTGCCACATGAAGCCCGAAAGGATCCACCATGAGAGTAAACCATGCGCAGCGTTGCACCCAGCCACACAGTTTGCCCATCACCGATATGTAAAGAGATAGTTAATGATATAACCAAAACACTCCCATGAAAAAAAAAAGAGGCACGTTATACATGTGAATTATAATGTATGAGACATAGAGTAGTGGATGTTCAACCATACCGTGCCTGCCTGCCACCCGAAGGTTGCAGGCAGTAGAAGTGTACTCTGGCCAATCCTTATGGAAGACTGCTGTCATGGCACCCGCAAATTAACAGAAGTAAGATCCAGTATGACCGCCGCACGGACCAACGAAGGTAAAGTGTTCGATGTAAAATGTTCCGTGCATGGGTGTAACATGGCGTGCTGCGCTAAATAGTGTGCCTCCATGTTTGCCTCGCGATAAATGTGATTGCAAGGGAGACGATGAAAATGAACAAGCGAGTGAAGCCTTTGGAGATGTGGATTACCATGTACAATGGTTTGCCGTGTCACCCGGTCAATCAATTGGGCACAATCTGACTCAAGGATGATGGATCGGTAGAGTGGAAAGAAATAAAGAAGCCCAAAAACTGCTGCCTGAATCTCTGCATGTAAGGGTGAACTTAATTGAAGGCGAAAGGAAATTGCACCAATGCAGGAACCTCTATGATCGCGCAGTATAGCGCCTCCAGATGCGAAACTTCGACCCGCAGCGTGACCCAGCGAACAATCAGTGGACGAGGTGGCCGAGCTGCAGGCAGCCAACCAAAAATGTGATGTGATGTAGCGGACAACTTAGTGCCTGCAATCTTTTTGTGCCACAAAGTAAGATCATACTGTACAGAGAACCGAAGGGAAGACGCTGTGATATGTGTGTTATCGCCATAGATCAGGGAAGTATAAGCACACCAGATGCGATGAACAATAATCGCAGGGATCACGATTTTATAAACTCCAATAAGCGAGGAAAGTGATGATCGGTACCACCATGAAAGAAGATATTGACGAAGCTGTATTGATGAGGGAAGAGGACAATGCAACTCACTTGCAAAATAGCACCAAAGCGGACGCACATAAGGACAATATAAGAAAACATGATCCACTCTAGCCGATTCATTCTTGCAGAAGGGACATTGTGTTGGTCGAGCCGTTATGTAGTGTCCAATATAATCCTCAAAAGGCAAAGCAGAATTGAAAATACGCCATAAAAACAATCTTATAGACGGAGAATGATGCTTCGTCCAAATAAATGAGGCAGAAAGCAGCTTTGGAGATGCGGTTCTGCATATCTCATAGGCACTTTTTAGTGAGAATTCCCCCAGTTGAGTTGGCAACCATGAAAGTTGGTCACCCTGTCGATCTGTGTGCATTAAACAAAAAGAATGAATCCGACATATAATTTTCCAAATAGGGGAGTCTGGTAAACGAGGAAGTTAATCATGACGATGTCCATATTTTGCATGCATGTATTTGCTCCACAGCGTTGAGTTCTGATGATACGACCACCAGATGTGACAATAAAAAGCCTGTTGTAAGATATTCAAATCTCGAAGGCCTAGTCTCCCCTCTGCATGCGGCTTAGTAAGCGTAGACCAGGAGACCCAATGATATCGAGGACCCCAATAAAATGCCGCCATCTTATGATGGATGATCTTAATAACCGATTTTGGTATACCTCCCCCGCCATAATGTGAATGGGTAACGCAGCGATTACTGATTGAAGCAAGACTAGACGTCCTGCAGTAGATAGTAATTTGGAGTGGCACCCTTGAAGTCTATCATCAATATGCTGCAGTAACGTAACACAGTGGTGGGAACGTGGAATGCCTTTGTGCAAATAAGAGCCGAGATAGCGGAATGGAAGACTAGAAAGACACATACCCAGAATAGTCGTAAATGTCTGCCGCTGCTGAGGAGTTACTGTAGCAGAAGGAATAATACTGCTTTTCTGAAAATTGACTTTTTGACCAGAAGCAGCTTCATATTGTGTAAGAAATGTGTGGAAACGGTGTAGATTCCGCTGTGCGCCACGAAGAAATATCAGTAAGTCATCTGCATAGGCTAAATGTGTAATGGTAAAGGGAATGCGGCCCAGGCGGAAAGGCTGCAACACTCCAGTTGCTGTCAAGGCTTTCAAGCCCCTGCTAAAACCCTCTGCTGCTAAAATAAATAATAAAAGAGATAAAGGATCACCCTGTTTAACACCTCGATATGGCCGAAAATAGGAAGAGCGCTGGCCATTGATTAACACCGCTAATGATTCAAAATTATACGAGTGAAAAATCCCAAAAACCCGAACGCTTGGAATACTAGTTCCAAATATTCCCAGCTAACTCTGTCAAAAGCCTTCATCATATCCAACTTGAGGCATAACTGTGAGCCACCTCTATCAAGCAGATGGATCATCTCACGAGCTAATAAAACCTGTGTTGAAATGTCAGTACCTGGCAGAAAGCCTGTCTGCTCTGGAGAGATTAGTCTTGGCAAGAGTTTACACATACGGCTAGCAACAATTCTGGTACAGACTTTACTGATAAAATTAGTGAGGCATATTGGACGATAATCACCGACAGTTACAGGAGAGGATTTTTTTGGAATCAATGTGATCAAAGCGCTAGCCATAGCTTTAGGCTGAGGTACACCAAGGAAGAATTCCTGTACTGCTAAACAACATCCTTATGAATGATGGACCAGCAAGATCTATAGAAGTTTCCATCAAAACCATCAGGTCCCGCTGCACTATTGGGGTCCAAATGCCAAACTGCAGATTTTATCTCATCCGGCAATGGAATCTGCATCAGGGCGGCATTATCATCTGCATATACTAGCACTGGAATATTCCGAATAATTTGCTCACAGTTAACTGCAGGTTCATGTGCAAATAAGGCTGTATAAAAGGACACAGCTTCTGCGCTGATATCATCTAGGGCAGTACAAACTAAGCCATCAGCTGTTTGTATTTGTTGAATCCGAAGATGTAGTCTGCGGCCCTTAACAATAGTATGATAATAACGAGTATTTGCGTCTCCCTCCTTTAACCATCTAACTCTCGCCTTTTGCTTCCAAAAGTGCATCTCATAAGAAGAAGCCTGAAGATAGTCTGCCTTAGCACGATTATACTCCATTCGATTTTCCTCTGTGGGTTGCATATCCCATCGTTCTTCTGCACGTGTAAGGAGAGTTTCAGCCTGTTGAACCCTAGAGAAAATATTTCCGAATATATCTTTATTCCACTGTTGCACATCCTTTTTGAACTTGAATAACTTTGTATAGAAGCCATGCATACCACCCGTTGTAGGATATGAAGCCCATGCAGCACGCATGTAACTATAGAAGTCTGGATGTAGAAGCCAAGAGTCCAAAAATCGCAACGATCGATAAGGTGAAGTTACAATGATTCGGCATTTAAGCAAAAGCGGGGTATGATCTGAAGCAATTCGGGGAAGATGTGTAAGTTGAATATCTTCAAATTTATCATAGAAAGCAGTATTCAGAAACAACCAATCCAGACGCCGGCAAACCCGACCGAGACCTCGACCATCTGACCAGGTGAATCTGGAGCCCTGAAACGGTGGTGACATCAAACCACATGACTCTATACAATCATTGAAATCTTGTAAAACAGATAGTGACGGTTGTGAACGTCCTTCATGATCTGATAAAGATCGGAATGTATTAAAATCTCCACCCAGTACCCAAGGCAATGCTGTATTCGCAGAGAAAGTGCATAAAGAAGCCCATAAAAAACGACGTAGGGATGGAGTATGATTGCCATATACTGCCGACAAAACAAAAGTATACTGTAAGGGCCGATATTTCAATGTAAAGTGTACCACCTTGTCTTCATTCTGCACTGTGGCCAGCTCAAAGTGAGAGTCACGCCAGAAAAACCAAATGCGCTCAGAACTTGATGCGTACGAATTAGAAAAGCCGAAATCCAAAGCATAACGAGAAATAGCTACTGATACATGTTTAGGTTCTATGATAACAAGTATGTTCAATCGATGTTCATGTAGTAATTCATGCAGACGTGGTTTTGAGGCCCGCAAGCCTCTTATATTCCATATCATATTATTCATTGTAAAAGTGTAGAGTCACTTCCCTGTATCGCATGTGATGCACTGCGTGTAAGAATGGATGATGGAGGTAGTGGAGGAAGATCCTTCTTAGCTCGACGTTTCCTACGAGGAACCACCTGTATAAAATCTTCTGTTGAATCCTGTAAGCGCGAGATTAAAGTGTCTCTATCAGGCGAGGGAGGTAACAACTGGATGCGACAGGCAACCTCTTCTGGAACAGTAGGTATCTCCTGATTATGTGTCTCTGGTAAATCATTATCAGACGAATGACCTATGTCACAGGAGTCAGGATTATCCCGCTGAGGCTCTACTGGCTCCTCGAAATTATCTGCGGCTGGAGCTGCAACCGGGGTGGGGAATCCTGGAGGAGGCGGGAGATCTGACGATGGTGGCGCAGTCTCTGGTAGGTTCGATTGCGCAGCTGGATGCTTCTTAACTGGTGTCCAGCGCTGAGCTGGTTGACGCAACCGCATGGCCTAATCGACGGCAGGAGGTACAAAACAATGGCAAGTCTTCATAGATGATGGTTTGCAGTATAAATCGTCCCTTCGCTTGGAGATAAATCTTTTGTGGTAAGTCCTTCGAAACATCAACTTCTACACATACACGTGCAACCAAAGGTCGCAAACCATCCGTTGTTGCAACATCAAGTTTGATGGGGCTGCCTATCGGTTTGACAATCTCAAATAATGCCTCCTTTCGATGAAGATGGATGGAAAGACAAGGAAAGGCTACCCAAACCGGAACTATCGGCACATCTGTGGATGGGTCAAAATCAACTGTCCATTTTGTGATACGCATATGACATCCAGAAACAAGCCATGATCGTCGATAAAAGCATCGTAAATAATCTGCTTCATTGCAAAAATTTAACAATATATGCGCCTGATCAATAAGAGTGATACGAAGATCTTGATGAAAACCAATTTTCTCGAAAACATCTCTAATCACCTTCAATGGAGGTCTCCCATACCAGAATGTACCCACTAAGAAATATTTGAATGGAGCAGCAAGTTCATCAATCTCTGAATCTGAAAAAGAGATTAAAGGAATACCTTTATAGCGAGAAACTGTTTTGGGTGAGATGTTGATGGATTGAGCCGAGGATGCGCCAGCGCCAGCGCCAGCGACAACGTCGGTGAAAGTCGGCGGCGCAGTTGCCATGATTACCGATTTGATGACCGAGTGAATGAAATGAAAGAAGCAAAATAAAATAGTGAAACCCATAAAATAAAGAAATTTTAACCCTAATTTTTTAAGTGTATCTCCTCATGCAAACGACATCGTCCATCAGGCTCATATTTTGCAACCCACCGAGCCAGTTACGGAGGTAAAGGATCCCACTGCCAATCTTCCGGAAATGCAGGATGTCAAATTATTGCGGTTAGATCAAGAGGATACACTGATCCAGGCCCATAACAATGAGGATCCTGATGTTTGTCAAGTATCAGATTCGGAAATAGACCAAGCGGGGGTTACCAACATCCCTTGTGATTTTGATTCGCACATACAATTCCAACAACAAATGCGTGAGGCTGCTGATGACATTGGTAAGCGTCTAGCATCTCAAACTGTTTGTAATGATGATGAGGGGATTTTGCAAGCTTGCTTTAATCTTACTGTTCCTGATACGGATGGATTCATTCCGGTGGCTCCTCAGAGAAGGCGTAGACAGCGTAAAGATTTACCCCCAAGGCCTCCATCAAGTGCATTTACAAGAAGTGCAGCACGTGTTGGTTCCTCTCAATCAAATTTGTCATCATGAATGCTGTTACATGGAACGTCGGAGGTATTCGTACCTCTATAGAGCGCGTGCTAACAATATTACGTCAAACGCGGCTTGATATATTAGCCATCATTGAGCGAAAACAACGTCTCTCTAAGCTTACTCATTATCGTTTAAAGCTTGGATTTCCACATGCTGTTGACACATGCAATGGGAATATATGGGTCTTTTGGAATTCCTCAACCTTAGAGTTAGTTACAGTTACCCATGATGTGCAAACTACTTTATTTTCTTTCGTTTGGCGTCAAACACAACAAGCTTTTGCATGGTCTGTGATATATGGACGTCACACGATATCAGACAAGCAACCTCTTTGGAGTTCTTTGACTGCAACATCTTGCACGCTAACTGTTCCGTGGATTATTGGAGGTGATTTCAATACATTTCTTTCATTGGATGAATATAGGGGTCGTACTACACCTCCACTCCATACGTTGGAGGATTTTAAATCCTGTGTTGATATTTGCTACTTGCAAGACATTCCCTTCCTGGGCTGACCTTTCATTTGGGCACGTGGGTCTGGCCAGGGCCGTGTTATGCGATGTCTGGACTGTTACTTGTGCAATGTTTCATTCTCAAATTTATTTGCGGATATAGTGGTTCATCACTTGTCTAGAGCCACCTCAGATCATGCTCCTTTGTTGTTAAAGTGCACTTTCTCTCAGACAAGATCCCCCATTCCCTTTCGATATATAAATGCATGGGCTCTACATACAGACTTCCTCTCTTTTGTCAAGGCTCAATGGCAACAATATCCAATGTCAGGTGGCATGCAAGGTTTATATAACAAGCTCAATTTTCTTAAGAGGGATCTCCGGTGTTGGAACCGAGAGGTATATGGTAACATTTTTAACAATGTTGTAGAAGCGGAGAAGAACTATGCTAGTCAGGAAGCTCTATACGATAATGACCCTACTCCTGCACATCAAATGGCTTTTTCTTTGGCGCAAGCGCAGCTTTTTCAGGCCA
This sequence comes from Eustoma russellianum, assembly GCA_036186865.1. Lineage (NCBI taxonomy): Eukaryota > Viridiplantae > Streptophyta > Magnoliopsida > Gentianales > Gentianaceae > Eustoma > Eustoma russellianum. The sequence goes on along the minus strand of AP025070.1, from coordinate 26,699,510 downwards.
CCAGAGCACAGACTTCTTATTGGGCTCAGAAGTCTTGCACTAAATGGATGTCAGAGGGTCAAGCCAACACATATTATTTCCATGCAGAAAAATTGGTGGCAATGTGATGATTAAGCTGCATATGGCAAAAGCTTTTGATAGGGTTAACTGGTCCTACCTGGAGGCTCTACTTCACAAATTTGGCTTTCATGCGCGTTTCGTCCGAATTGTCTTGAATAATATGCGCTTATCCAAGCTCTCGGTTGCCATTAATGGTTCTTCTTATGGTTTTTTCTCACCTACGCGCAGAGTAAAGCAAGGCAACCCCTTATCTCCATTACTATTCATCCTTAGTTCGGAGGGGTTTAGTCGAGGTCTGACACGTTTGTTTTCTGCCGGATTGCTCCCTGGATTTGCATCCAGGCGAGTATCGATAGTTTCACACTTAGCGTATGCTGATGATCTGTTATTATTCTTAAATGTATCTTCCAATAACTTGACTGCATTTCAATCTTTCCTCCAAGCTTATCAACACGCATCCGGACAGCTGGCTAACTATAGCAAAAGCCAATTTGTTACAAGTTCATATGTAACCCCACAACACCTCCGTAACGTTGGTCAGGTTTTGTTAATACAGCCTTCCACTTTGCCCATCAAATATTTGGGCTCTTTTCTATATCACAGCATAAATAGAGCTCGCTACTGCACCTCATTGATACAACATTTTAAAGCAAAGCTCACTGGTTGGGCCCATCATCTACTTACCCCCGGTACTAGACTAGTTTTACTAAAGTCAGTACTGACATCCATGCCACTTCACATGCTTGCTGCAGCCCGTTTGCCCAAAAGCGTCCTCCATGCCATCAACTGAAAAATATCCAATTTCCTCTGGGGGATTACATCACTGGACATCATTCGACGATTTGTGCTATCCAGAAATGGAAGGTGGATTTGTAATTCGCAATTTGATACATATTCAACGTGCATATGACTGTAAGCTGTGGTGGAATTATCACACCGATACTTCTTTATGGTCAGTATATATGCACCATCGCTATGGGACTCGTTTGGATTATGTGCCTCGTATATATGACTCTCCGGGTTGGAAGAGAATTTGTTCTATTCATCCACTTTGCCTGCAGCTTTCCACTTGTATACCGGACCCTTTATGGCGCTCTAATACCTCAGGTATGTTTTCCATCCGCCATGCATATGGAGATATTCGACCTGCTCGCGCGCAACTATATTCTCATAAGTTTACTGGTGGCATGGTCTTCTTAAATCGATTAGTATTTTTATATGGCGCATACTTTATTCGGCTTTGCCTACGGAGGACAACTTGATTCGATTTACTACCATCTGTCCTACCATGTGCCCATTTTGTCACAATCACTCTGCAAATATCATGCATGTCTTTTTGCAATGTCTTTATGTTAAGGATGTCTGGTTGAAGTTATCTTTGTTATTAGATGGTCCTTTGTATAGGGATACGCAGGTACGCTCTTTTTTTATTACAATGGTGGATGTCCTCTTTGGCACGGACTCTCAAGGGTAACCTTCGAGTTATTTGACGTATTATGCTTTGTTGGTCGATTTGGTGAGTTTACACGAATCAAATGTATGGTGATGCTGATATTTTGCCCACAAGTATTTATAACATTACGCGCCAATCATGTTATGATTGGGCTTCATCGCTTTCTTGTACATCCTTGGTTGAGTATATACCATCTCTTATTTCTGGAGGTTTCACCCCGCCATTGCGCCCTAAACCTGTTCTTCCACTAAAATGCTCCCCCTATCTGAATGTTAAAATTGAATGTAGATGCTTCCGCATGATGCAGATCCGCTTCAGCAGGAGCTATTCTTCGCAATTCGTAGGGTTATCTTGTTGCTGCTCTTTCTTTCCTGCTTCCTTGTATCCCACCTCTGAGAGCCGAAATTCAGGCTCTGCTCTATAGCATAGTGTTCTTTGGCCGGCTATATCGGAATTTAGTTGTGGAAACGGATTGTCTGGAGGCAACTCATGCGCACAGCCCTCATCTCTCGTTATTGCCAGAGTATTCCCGTTCACTTTTGTTTCTTGATCTTATAGACAGTCACCTTAACTTCATCCCTAGGGAGGTCAACATGGTTGCTCATCACCTTAGCCAACATGCGCGTATGTCACCGGCTACAATGCTTTATACTTCACTAGCTCAACTCTCTCTTACAGCGCGTGGTTTTTATTACATAGATGCACGACCTATGCCCTCAGAACGTAGTGTTGAGAAATATGTTTGGATAATTTTCAAAGTCATGATTTTAAGTGATGAATACTTAAAAATGTCACATATAGTGTTATAAATGAAAGAGTTGAATAAGTGAAGAAAAATGACACGATGTCTAGGGTGGTTAGAAATATTTTTCTAAAATGTGATAAAATAGTTGTTTTTATTTTTACATGATTTATATATGTTTATCATGTTGTGATTATGTGATGATAATATCTTGTGACTAATATGCCCTCGAAGTTTCTACAACTTACCAAAAAGGGCAAAAGTGGTATTTTGAGTTTTGTAGGTACTCGATATGGTGAATATGATTCAAAGAAGATATTATCATCTTATTTATTATCAAGAAGGTGTTATTATATTTAATTCTGACCATCGGGGTCATTTCTGGAGTTTTATCTCACTAGGGGCATTTTGGTCATTTTACCCCCGAAGACAGTCTCGGTATTTTTACTCAAGGAATCTCTTGAGTATCTTATTATATTCATTCTGGAGTTCATTTAATATATTCTTGAAGATTATTTGGTGGTTTTCTATTTTATTCTCTCATTTGATGATTTTATCGACGGTGGCGGGATATGTGACGGTATTCGATGTCACGTTCTATTTTCTCTTGAAGACTCTTATATATATGTTATTGGAGGTTCTTAATCATCATCTTTAAGAGATTACAAGGTGTCCTTGGTGCAAGATTCATCACAATATGTCAAGGAAAAATGAGAATTTTGATATTATATGTTGACATAACCTTGTCAACTATTATTTGTTGATTTCTCCTCAAAAATCTGAGTTGGTATACATATACACAGCCTCCAAAACGTGATTATACAGGTGGAGATGATGTTTTTCTCATTTTATGAGTTGGAGATAAGAAGACAAACCAAAAGCAAGCTAATTGGCAAAAGTTGTCAACTTGAAATTTCAAATTTGAAGTTAATGGAGACAAGGTTGTTGGAGATGATTATGAAGGTGCTTTATTTCAAAATTCTCAGTCATCACATGGTCTAAAAGTTGGAGAGAATATGCCATCCATTCACACTATAAATAGGAGGCAAGGTGAAGAAGAGAAGACACACACTTGAAAGAAAAAATTGAAGATTATTGTCTTGCTATTCTCTTCTCATATTTTCGTTCATACTTTGTGTAGCTAAGGTGTTCCATTTCTAGTTGTTGTCCAGCTACACTATACACATCTTCTTGTGTCTTATTTGTAAGATTGATTAGCCAAATCTATAAGCCTACATCAATAGGTGATAGAGGTGTTGCAACCAAGAGTTGCATAAAGGTGTTCATCCAAGTCTTGAATAGGGTTGGTGTTTAACCCAAGGATCAAGCTTGGTTCTTGCTGTAATTTGGTTCATACCATAGTGAAATCCAAGGAAAGGTGTTCCTTGGGACTGGAGTAGGTCACATTGACCGAACCAGGATAAATTCTCGGTGTTCTTCTCTTGTTTCTTTATTTCTATTTTCTGCCCGTTTTGGACTGCAGTTTTCACACCACTTCTCACAATTTAAAAAAATAGCTAAACATTTTCAAAATTCGTGATTTTTGGTGGAGTTATACTTCAGACTGTTGGCTTTCATTTGCAACAAGAATCACTTGATTTGAGCAAGGGAAAGTTAGTCTTTCAGTCTTTGCAAGATAACTGCTCCAATCTGGCTGCAATCTGACCAGTTTTGAGAAAACTTAAATTCTGTATTTTTCAAGAGTTGGTTAAGGTCAGGGCCTTTTTGAAACTTCATCTACACATCCTAAGGAGTGTTTTGATATAAAGATCAACCTTTTGGGTTGAGTATTCAAAGAGAAACACGTTTTGCAAAATCAGCAACATTCTGTCCAATTCTGTCCAGATTGACCATCTGAATCTTTTTATTTATTTGAAGGGTCAAACGATCTTATTTTTGTCTGATTTTTGGATAGAGTCTTGTTAACTCATTGAAGTTACATTCTGGAAAGTTTCATAATTTTTGGAGTTGTGTACAATTATTTGTGAATTTGTGAAAAACGGGTTCTGAATCTGAGGTGGTTTCAGATTCTGTTTTCAAAGGGGATTTTAACAAAGGGTTGTAGTGTAATTTCCGCTAACCACTATTCACCCCCCCCTCTAGTGGTGTTTATTGCAGGTGCACGGTCCAACATTTGGTATCAGAGCCAGACCAACACCACTCAAAAGAAGCAAGATTCAACACCATACAAACAATACAAGGCCAAGAAACAACAATTCATTATATACTGCTTGTCTCAAATCCAAGGTACATACTATGGCTATTGTTTCTCACAAAGGTGAGTTGGAAGGTATGTCTACACAACGTCCTCCTCTTTTTGATGGCAATAATTTTGTTCTTTGGAAACTAAGAATGAGGCTATTCTTAATGGCTATAGACATCGATTTATGGTCTATAGTTGAAGATGGGCCGTATATTCCAATGAAAGCTATACAAGTTAGTGGAGTCACTCAAGAAGTCGAAAAATATAAAAGTGAATGGTCATCGGATGATAAAAAGAAAATGTCCATGAATGCTAAAGCTATGCAATTACTTTTGAATGGACTTACAACTTCTGAAGTAGGATATGTGTCAAATTGCACAAGCGCACATGACATGTGGAAATCACTTGTATTAAAGCATGAAGGTACTAGTGGTGTTAAAGAGTCAAAAATAAACATGCTTATGACTGAATTAGAGACTTTCAAAATGTTGCCTAACGAATCCATAACATCTATGGATTTGAGAATTACTAACATTTTCAATGCACTTGAAGCTTTAGGTAAATCTTTTACCAACAATGAGAAAGTTCAAAAGGTGCTGCGAAGCCTTCCCGCTGAATGGGATCCAAAGGTTACGGCAATTGAAGAAACAAAGTCAATTACTAAGATGGACGAATTAATAGGCTCACTCAAAGTATATAAGGTAAAATTGAATCAACGAAAATCTGAATTATCAAAGCCGTCAAGTAAGTCGATTGCTTTTAAATCATCTGAGCCATCTCATAGAAACAATGATGAAAGTAATAGCGATATTGAATTAGATGATGATTTAATATTAATAGCTAGAAAACTTAGAAAGTTTTTCAAAAGGCCTAATCAAAATAGACAACAGTCTTCTTCGTCTTCTTCTCAAACAAAGAAAAATAATTTTAATAATAACAAGTGGAATAATAGGGAATTAAAATGCTATGAATGTGGTAAAAAAGGACACATTTCTTACGATTGTCTGGAAAAGAAAAATAATAATAACAATAATAAGCAAGTCAAAGACAAGGAGCCTCAACGGTCCAAGACAAAGGAGCCAAATGCAAGAAAAGGCAAACGAGCAATGAAGGCGAGCACATGGAGCGACTCGTCTGACTCAGAATCAGAAAATGAAGAAGCTCAAGTCTGCTTCGTATCCAGCGAGGTAATATCTTCTTCTGATATAGATTCTGATAATGAAATGTCATTTGATGAAATGTATGAAGAATTCTTAAAGATGCATGCTCACTGTAAAAGGCTATCTAAAGAGAAAAAGAAACTAACTGAAGAAAATGATAAGTTGAAGACGTCCAACTTGGAATTTTCCGATCAGTTAGAATCTTTTCAACAAGAGTCTTCTAATACTCTTGATTCTTTAGAGAATAAAATTGAATCATATAAGAAAGATGAACAAAAGTTAAAAATGGAAAATAATATGTTAAAGTCTAAGTTAGAAAATTATGAAAAAGAATTAGCACAACTTACTACATCTAAAATAGATTTAGAAAAAATGTTGGAACAGTTTAAGTCTTGAACTAATATGTTAGATACTTTAATTTCATCACAAAAATATGGAAATGATAAAAAGGGGTTGGGATATATAGAAGAAAATGACAAGTTAGACAAAAAGACTAATTTTATATCATCTAAGTCTAAATTGCCATATAGTACAACTAAGTCAAATGTACACATTTTGCCTACTCCTTCCTCTACTCATTCTAAGGTAAAAATACAGCATGCACCTCCAAAATCAACAAGGCAAAACTTTCCATCTAGATGACATAAAAATTATGCATTTATGTATAAAAATGTATCTAGGCAAAATCAAATGCATCCAACGTATTATAATGCATATAAACCTAAATATAGGCAACATACATATCCTCCTTATAAGACTTATAGGAATGTAAATACATTATATGATTATACATACATGGCTCCATTCAAGAAACAAAATCATATGCCTCACACTCATTATCAAAGTTGTCCAAAATATAATGCATATAAACCAAGATATAACATGTATGACAATGTATCGTCTTTTAAATGGAATCGTCAAATAAATGTTAATCCTCTTTATTCAACTTATGAAAATGCCAAATATGTGCCCAAAAGGTACATCCAAGTTTGGATACCCAAAGGGTATATAAACAAAGATGGAACCTCTAACATTCAAGGACCCAAGTAAAGGGTACCTAAAACTTTGTCTCCATTGTAGGAAAAACGCAAAGAATGCAAGAAGGAGGCAAAGTCAAAGAATCTGAAAACCAAATGGTTTTTAGATAGTGGATGTTCGAGGCACATGACGGGCAACCCCAAACTATTCACCGAACTGGAACAAATTGAGAATGGAGGAAAGGTGACATTCAGTGATAACAACCAAGGCAAGGTCGTTGGAAAAGGAACAATTGGGGACCCTAACACATTTCAAATACGAAATGTGTTGTTAGTAAGCAATCTTTCTTACAATTTATTAAGTATTTCGCAACTTATAGATTCTGGTTATCATGTCTCTTTTCTTCCTAATTGTTGTGATATAATAAATAAAAGGGAGAAATTGTTCTAAAGGGAAATAGGGATGGTAACATTTACACACTATCACTAAATAATATATTGAATGCTAGGATTAAGTGTTTAGTATCACATGACTTAGATGTGAACTTATGGCATAGACGGCTAGGCCATATAGGAGTTTCAACCATAGAAAAATTATATAAGAAGAATCTAATTAGAGGAATGCCTAAGTTAGACTTAGATAATTTTCAATTATGTGAAACATGTATTAAAGAAAAACATATAAAAGAAACAATGAAACCAAAACATGAAGTGAGTACTAGTCATATACTAGAATTGCTTCACTTAGACTTATTTGGTCCAAGTAGGACAAGAAGTCTAGGTGGACACTACTATGTGTGTGTCATAGTAGATGATTACTCACGCTACACATGGACATTGTTCTTAACACACAAAGACGATGCTCCATTAGCAATCGAAACCCTTATCAAGCAACTTGAAAACATTTATGAAGAAAATGTCAAAAGAATTAGAAGTGATAGAGGTGGAGAATTTAAAAATAAAGACGTAATCAAATTTTGTGAACTACATGGAATAAAGCATGAATTCTCACCACCAAGAACACCACAACTCAATGGAGTTGTTGAACGTAAAAATAGAACACTACAAGAAATAGCTAGAACTATGTTGTGTGAAAACAAAGTACCTAGATATTTGTGGGCTGAAGCTGTTAGTTGTGCATGTTATATAATAAATAGGCTTTCTATTAGAAAGAAATTAAATAGAACACCATATGAGTTATTGAATAATAGACAACCTAAGGTAGATTATCTTAGAGTATTTGGGTGTAAATGTTTTGTACTTAATACCAAAGATAATTTAGATAAATTTGAACAAAAGTCTATTGAATGCATATTTGTTGGATATTCAACTAACTCAAAGGCATATAGGTGTTATAATCATGCATCTAGAAAAATAATTGAATCTATACATGTGAAATTCAATGAAAATGCATGCTTTGAAGTTAGTGATAAACATCAACATAAACAAGAAAATAATGTTGAAAATATGTTTGATGATGATGATATATTACTTGAGCCTGTTCATGATCATCTAGAACCAACTTTCTCTGAACAAGACGTGCAAGAACCTTTAGGTGAAATAAATCAAGAAATTTTACAATTGGAAGATAATCTATCTAACTTACAGGATGTTCCAATTGTATATGAAAATGTTCACACGAATGAAACATTTGAACTAGAAGAAGGTGAACCTAGTCAACTTAGGAATTGGTGGCTTATAGAAGATAAACATAAACACCCCAAAGAGCTAATCATTGGTGATCCAAGTGTTGGGGTTAGAACACGTAGAAATATAAGTCAACTTGAAGGACATAGCTTAATCTCACAATTAGAACCTAAGAACGTAAAGGAAGCCTTAGGTGACATATCATGGATAGATGCTATGCATGAGGAATCAAATCAATTCACAAGGAACAACGTGTGGGACTTAGTACCTAAACCTAAAGACAAGTCTATCATAGGAACTAAATGGGTTTTTAGGAATAAAATGGATGAACAAGGAAATATTACAAGGAATAAGGCTAGACTAGTCGCACAAGGTTATAATCAACAAGAAGGAATAGATTATGAAGAAACCTTTGCACCCGTTGCACGACTAGAAGCAATTAGATTTTTACTTGCGATTGCAAGTATAAGCAAAATTAAGCTCTTCCAAATGGATGTCAAGAGTGCGTTCTTGAATGGATACATCCAAGAAGAAGTGTTTGTAAAACAACCTCCTGGATTCGAAGATCCGAAGAATCCGAACCATGTTTATAAGCTTAAGAAAGCTCTATATGGTTTAAAACAAGCTCCAAGAGCTTGGTATGATAGATTTACAAACTTTCTTATTGCAAATAATTATCAAAGGGGGACCATCGACAACACATTATTCCTAAGAAGAAAAGGTAATGATTTGTTAATAGTTCAAATATACGTAGATGATATAATCTTTGGTTCAACCAACCCTACTTTAGTAAAAGACTTCGAAGAATGTATGAAGTCAGAATTTGAAATGTCAATGGTAGGAGAGTTGAATTATTTCTTAGGTCTTCAAATCAAACAAACCCCTCAAGGAATTCACATTAGCCAACTTAAGTATGTCAATGATATGATTAAGAAGTTTGGCTTTGAAGAGTTGAAACCTACAACTACCCCTATGAGTGTTAGTACCAAACTTGATAAGGATGAAAACGGTAAACCTTTTGATGACACACTTTATAGGTCTATGATTGGCTCATTGTTATACTTAACTGCATCAAGACCTGATATTATGTTTAGTGTGTGTATGTGTGCTAGGTTTCAATATTGTCCTAAGGTATCACATTACAATGCAGTGAAAAAGATCTTTAGATATCTTAAGCATACACCTCACTTAGGATTGTGGTATGATAGAAATGCTAAGTTGAAATTACACGCATATAGTGATGCTGATTATGGTGGTTGCAGGTTAGATAGAAAATCCACTAGCGGTACATGTCAATTTATAGGAACCAATTTGATCTCTTGGTTTTCTAAAAAGCAAGCTAGTGTAGCTCTTTCTACCACTGAAGCCGAGTATATTGCTTTGAGTTTATGTACTACCCAAATACTTTGGCTTAAACAGCAACTTAGTGATTTTGGCATTAAAATGAATAAGATTCCAATTTTTTGCGATAGCACAAGTGCAATCAATCTTTCCCGGAATCCGGTACTTCATTCTAAGGCCAAACACATTGAGGTGCGATACCACTTTCTTCGCGATCATGTTCAAAATGAGGACATAGTTATAAACCATATAAGAACTGATCACCAAATCGCTGACATCTTCACCAAACCCCTTAATCAAGCCACTTTTGAAAACTTACGAGCCAAAATAGGAATGATGACTTACGATACCATTGTATAGTTCTATCTTTTGCATGATTTGCAAAATAAAGGGGGAGATAGAATAAGAACATGATTTTAGTTGGTAAGTCATGATAAATCATATGCTAAGCATGATTTTAGTTGGTAAGTCATGATAAATCATATGCTAAGTTTCTATTGGTATAAATTTTGGAGCATAGGTTAAGGGGGAGAGTATGAGTTGAGGGGGAGCAGCATACTATTTAAACGTTGAAAACATAGTTGAAAACATTTGGTTAAACTTTTGGTTATAAGTTGTGACATTAAAATCATGTTAGGTTATTTTGAAAATCATCCAAAAGGGGGAGAATGTTGAGAAATATGTTTGGATAATTTTCAAAGTCATGATTTTAAGTGATGAATACTTAAAAATGTCACATATAGTGTTATAAATGAAAGAGTTGAATAAGTGAAGAAAAATGACACGATGTCTAGGGTGGTTAGAAATATTTTTCTAAAATGTGATAAAATAGTTGTTTTTATTTTTACATGATTTATATATGTTTATCATGTTGTGATTATGTGATGATAATATCTTGTGACTAATATGCCCTCGAAGTTTCTACAACTTACCAAAAGGGCAAAAGTGGTATTTTGAGTTTTGTAGGTACTCGATATGGTGAATATGATTCAAAGAAGATATTATCATCTTATTTATTATCAAGAAGGTGTTATTATATTTAATTCTGACCATCGGGGTCATTTCTAGAGTTTTATCTCACTAGGGGCATTTTGGTCATTTTACCCCCGAAGACAGTCTCGGTATTTTTACTCAAGGAATCTCTTGAGTATCTTATTATATTCATTCTGGAGTTCATTTAATATATTCTTGAAGATTATTTGGTGGTTTTCTATTTTATTCTCTCATTTGATGATTTTATCGACGGTGGCGGGATATGTGACGGTATTCGATGTCACGTTCTATTTTCTCTTGAAGACTCTTATATATATGTTATTGGAGGTTCTTAATCATCATCTTTAATAGATTACAAGGTGTCCTTGGTGCAAGATTCATCACAATATGTCAAGGAAAAATGAGAATTTTGATATTATATGTTGACATAACCTTGTCAACTATTATTTGTTGATTTCTCCTCAAAAATCTGAGTTGGTATACATATACACAGCCTCCAAAACGTGATTATACAGGTGGAGATGATGTTTTTCTCATTTTATGAGTTGGAGACAAGAAGACAAACCAAAAGCAAGCTAATTGGCAAAAGTTGTCAACTTGAAATTTCAAATTTGAAGTTAATGGAGACAAGGTTGTTGGAGATGATTATGGAGGTGCTTTATTTCAAAATTCTCAGTCATCACATGGTCTAAAAGTTGGAGATAATATGCCATCCATTCACACTATAAATAGGAGGCAAGGTGAAGAAGAGAAGACACACACTTGAAAGAAAAAATTGAAGATTATTGTCTTGCTATTCTCTTCTCATATTTTCGTTCATACTTTGTGTAGCTAAGGTGTTCCATTTCTAGTTGTTGTCCAGCTACACTATACACATCTTCTTGTGTCTTATTTGTAAGATTGATTAGCCAAATCTATAAGGCTACATCAATAGGTGATAGAGGTGTTGCAACCAAGAGTTGCATAAAGGTGTTCATCCAAGTCTTGAATAGGGTTGGTGTTTAACCCAAGGATCAAGCTTGGTTCTTGCTGTAATTTGGTTCATACCATAGTGAAATCCAAGGAAAGGTGTTCCTTGGGACTGGAGTAGGTCACATTGACCGAACCAGGATAAATTCTCGGTGTTCTTCTCTTGTTTCTTTATTTCTATTTTCTGCCCGTTTTGGACTGCAGTTTTCACACCACTTCTCACAATTTAAAAAAATAGCTAAACATTTTCAAAATTCGTGACTTTTGGTGGAGTTATACTTCAAACTGTTGGCTTTCATTTGCAACAAGAATCACTTGATTTGAGCAAGGGAAAGTTAGTCTTTCAGTCTTTACAAGATAACTGCTCCAATCTAGCTGCAAGCTGACCAGTTTTGAGAAAACTTAAATTCTGTATTTTTCAAGAGTTGGTTAAGGTCAGGGCCTTTTTGAAACTTCATCTACACATCCTAAGGAGTGTTTTGGTATAAAGATCAACCTTTTTGGTTGAGTATTCAAAGAGAAACACGTTTTGCAATATCAGCAACATTCTGTCCAATTCTGTCCAGATTGACCATCTGAATCTTTTTATTTATTTGAAGGGTCAAACGATCTTATTTTTGTCTGATTTTTGTATAGAGTCTTGTTAACTCATTGAAGTTACATTCTGGAAACTTTCATAATTTTTGGAGTTGTGTACAATTATTTGTGAATTTGTGAAAAACGGGTTCTGAATCTGAGGTGGTTTCAGATTCTGTTTTCAAAGAGGATTTTAACAAAGGGTTGTAGTGTAATTTCCGCTAACCACTATTCACCCCTCCCTCTAGTGGTGTTTATTGCAGGTGCACGGTCCAACACGTAGTGGCCTCAGCTTGAGCTCTTTGTGTGAGGCAACTTGGGTATGGTTTCTTTCTTTATATATCTTCTATAATAGAATCTTTGAATCCCCCATTAGGGTTGGTGTTAAACTTTGTTTGTTGCCCGCATTCTTAGGACTACAGGCAACTTTGGTATGTGGCTACAATCATTTTTTCTGAGGATATATATATATTGTTCTTTAATCGTGTATACTAACACATCTTTTACTGCCCCCTGTCGAGGATTCCTTTCATGGATGTGTGCGAGTGAAAATTTGGAATTTACCGGGGAAGCTTTTACGTGGTCGGCTATTGGTTGCTTTGGTCATGTCCGACCAAAGCAACGGCGGCCATTGCGAGCCCAAGCCAATTCTAACCATGACGGATGGCCAAATTCAGAGATTCAAGGAAGACCCCATAGCGAGAGATTAATATTGAGATGGAAGCAGATACACACGGACATTGATGTATATTTTCTGTTGTATTATTCGATGATTTTTGTACCGAGTCTTCGCTCCAATGATATAAATATGTACGCTTTTTCCTTTGTCAATGTTTTATCCACAAGGGTGGTTTTACTGGGCAAGGTTTTAATGCGGCATATCATATATGATTGGAGGCTGACAATTATCATTGCTTTACATTTTCTGTTTTCGTATGATATACATTGCTGTAATATGATTTTCCTCTGCCATATGTGAGGATTTATTTCAATAAAACAGCCTTTATATATATAAAAATATATATGTATATATGTATGTGTATATATATATATACATATATTTCTATACACACATATGTACATATATTTTAGTGTAGCCATGTACATAGATATATCAACTATATACAAATATATATATATATATATCACCAAAAAATCATAGATTTTATATATTCTTGAGAGGAGATCTTGAATATACAACATGATGATCCAACTTTACTATCAACATATATGTTTAATAATTGAAAATCCATGTAGGATCTAGGAAGAGTACTTGTCTTTACCACTTTTCTTATACTTTAAAGTGAAGCTTTCTTCACTTAGTTTTGGGAGAAAATTCTTCTGCATCGTTGCCTTGAGAGCCACGGTTTTGAGAGGAAAATGAGAGGGTTAGTGAGCAACTTATCAAGTTAAATAAGTGAAGAAATATAATTTAACTTCGATAGTGTATTTACCATGCTAGATCTTTGTTTTCAACCTCAATAATTTCGGTCATGATGCTTGGGAATAAAGGAGAGTGTTATAGTTATGGTTTTAGATGTGTGTAGATGCTAGGAAGAGAAGTAAGATCCCCCCTTGCTCATGTGAGGCCCACGGCCATGATAGGGAGAAGGGAGATCGGATGGCTTTGTTTATGTTTGGAGAAGGAAGAGAAAGTGTTGTGTTGGAGGATGAATAATTATTAAGTGTTGTACAAAAAAAATGAAAAGAGTGTTTATGAAATGTCGAATGAAAGTTTCCTTCTTGGTGAGATTTGAGAAAATTTCGGCCATAGTTTGGAGAAGAAGGAGATTAAAGACTTGTGTGTTTCTTGGAGAAGAAAGGGAGAAAGTTGTGTTGAAGATGGAAGTGTGTAGTGTGTGAAATGAAAGAAGAGAAGGGTTTTCCCCCTTGGTTGAACCATAAGTTGAAGAAGAAGAGAAGAAGTTGTTGGTTTTTTGTTGAAGTGGTAAGAAGAGCATGAGAGTGGTGTAAGAAATGAAGTGTAGGATAGTTGAAGATGGAGAAAGTAAGAGAAAAAGAAGGAGTATGAGTTTGAGAGAAAAGGGAGGAGAAAAGAAGGAGAACTGATGAAGGTAGATTGGGAAAAGATGGAAGTGGTAAAAGGTAGAAAAGATTGAGTGAAAGAATGGGTAAAACAGAAGAAAACTCTTCTCTTTTTGCTTAAAAAATTGCCTGATGGGGGAGAGAATAGAGGGAGGGTACCGTGGAAAGTGAGAGGGAGGGGAAAAAGAAGAAAAGCGTGTGGGGTTTCTGGTGGTATTAGGTGTAAAGTAGGATGTGAGGTGTGGGGGTGTGTAAAAGAGGGTGTAAGAAAAAGAAAAAGGGGATGTTGACTTGTGGGAGGGGTAGAGGGCGGCCATTAGGTTTTTTGGGGAAGGGGAAAATTTGTCTTTTATGCCATGTAGGGTAAAGTGGAAGAAAATGTGATAACTGTGACAAAAATGTGTAGTGGAATTATCCTATCACGTATTTTTATTAGGTTTAATTTATATCTAGTGACTTACAATTTTACCGACTAATTTATTTAATTTGTATGGTACATACGAAACGTTAGTTATCTACTCGTGTCAAGTCTCGCTATATCCGTTAACTTAGCGTTCGGTTATTTTTCCAAACGTTTCTAACCTCGGTATATAATGTTGATGTCTTTTTTTATCATAATCCCGCACTTTTGGCGGAGGAAAACCTTATTACAAAGCATAAAAGTATGGCAGTAGTATCAGTAAATTCCATCGAAAATTTATTGACATCACATTTGCTTTCTATTTCGAGATATTATTCTACTGTTCCACTAACTCAAAATTTTGGGCCGTAACATTCTTCCTCCTATAAGAAGTTTTGTCCTTAAAACTTATGGCTTGATTTTACCCTTAATGATTGAAACACTTAATTTCTAGCGTCATTTCTTAATCGCCTATGATTCAACTTAGTATTCACCGACTTATGATAAAATTTTTATTAGTTCATAATTTCCGTATTCCTCCTATTAATCCGCTTAGGTATTCTACAACCTCATATTTCTGCGCGTTACAGTAACTTTTATACTTACCAATTTCAACCGCTAACCCTAATCCAGTTAAATCATATCAACTCAAATCTAGTCATGCTTACCCCTATTCAACTTACGCATACTAATTCCAATTAGATAATCCGACGACTTTCTAAATTCATAATTTAGATCCCGATGTGGCCTGACTCATTATAACCTTATTTCTATTTATATAATCGTACTCTTATTACTATGAATTTACATCCCTAATGCCACTAACATCTTTGACCTATTCTGGAAATTTCTAATTTCGTCGTCTTATTCATACGCGTACTATTTGTTCAATATCTTTACCAAACTCTAATCCTCATAATTCCTATAAATCACTGCTTATAATTCTACTACATATCATATCTTAATCAGCCTACGAAATTCCATCGCAATCTCTAAATATAATCCTAATTAGAGCTGAACCTGAAACTGTCAAAAGAAGCTTAGTGTTCCGATGGCTGTGCTTGGCTAAGGTGCCAAGAGAGAGAAGATTCAAGTGTATACAAATCACTTTAAAGTGGAAGTGAAAAGCATGGATATGTAGTTCTTCCACTTCAGTGTTCTATTCAAGTTTTCGTACAACACAAGGTGGGTAATCCTTGAACATTGATGTGTCTACAACTATGATAATCCAGACAGGACCCGTGGCAGATTTCTTCATTAGAACTCAGAAGATGCTGAAACTGAGACTGGAGCTGGGGAAATCAAAACTTATGACCACTAAGTTACTAACAGGAAACTAGAATCGAGGTATTCCAGTGACTTGCCCTAAAAAATGTTGGAAAGCCTAAACGACCTACATACATTTCTATTGAGTTATACTCTCTGGTTTCTCTTCAGCGATACACTAAAACATTATCAACCTTCTAAAGCTCTTTCTTAGCGATGAAATCACAGCAAAAACTACAAGAGGAAATGAGTTCTTTGACCAATGAACTTTCTACTGTTTAACTCTTAACTCCTTATGTCACAATTCTTATCTGCCTAATACCATTCTGTTTTTCTTATACTAAGGCTGTAACTTTCATCTAAGATCGTTTCTTACGTCTATGATCATTTCCTAATTTCTAAGATCACTGCTTAAGTTCAGGTCGTCGTTTACTTACGTGTCCGTAGTAGATCTAGAGCCTTTGCTCTGATATCACTTGTAGCCCCACCTGAAACTAGGGTTGCGACCCGATGCACCCGCCATACTCTGCTACGAGGAGTACAAGGCGTCGATACTGTACATGTGCATGTCGACAAGAATAATGAATCGATAAGTGGAAGAATCATAAAATAAACAAATCATAACCGACATGCAATACATTTCATCGTTAAATCCGTACAAGTCATAAGATACAGAGTATTGAAATCTTCTAAAAATACATCATAAACCAAAACCTACACTCTCAAGGCTAATCTTGTGGTACACTTCGTCATTATTAGTGGCTACCTGACCTGTCCTCAACAAGCCTGTATAATGGTATCTGTTATCTGTAGAGTGATAAGGCAATTATGAACAATAGCCAACTTTTAATAACTTAGCAAGTAGTCCTACTAGATACGACATGTGGATCATGCATAGGGAGACGGAGTGACAAATCATAATAACCATAGATTTTGAATATAATAAGCACGTCTCCTTTCTAACAAGTAAAGTATTATATCATAAATGTAAACTGAAAGCAGGTAAACAAAGAAAATTTCACAGCATAACACAACAGCATCTAGATCTGCTTAATTTGTAACATCATATAATATCCATACTTAACTTATAATCCATAACTTATACTATTCTCGCATATTTGACATGTACTATATTCTCATGCGTAAACACTACATTAACAACTGCAGTGCCATCATAGACTTGAGGAATTCTTAATCATAACCCTAATGTGACATGATCATGACATGATGCATAAAACATGACTTTTCATGACATGATTTTTCATAACATGACTTTTCATAAACGTGACGTGATTTTCATAACTTGTATAACATGACATTTTAATAACATGAAGACAACATTTTCATCATTGGCTATAGCACTTTTCATAAGAATAATAACGCACGACATACCGAACGATTTCCCATACAGTACATGTACGACATAATGATCGTGAACATACGTACATGTGCTAATGGTGACGCATTACAACTGAGATCCTGTGTCCCAAACCCAGTGTCACACTCATCCCTAATGCAAACATGGGCCCCTGACACCTACCACTCTGGTCCCGATGTCAGGACAACAACTTCAATAACATAACATAATCATGATCAGGAACATAACATATCATGTCTCATTGGAATCATTTGTCTCGTATTTATTATTCATACATGTATGAACTTTTAAAACATGTGGTGCGATGAAATAACTTCTCAAACTTTGATTTCATGCAACATGAGACTCGGTCAAATGAGGGTATCTCGGCCATACTACAGCTGATATCATTGTAGGATCTGCAAGGCACCACTAGATGGGGGGGTTGAATAGTGGGTGTGGAAAATGAGGTTTTTAAAATTAGTTTGAACCAAAAACCAAACTTCTGAAAACAGTTTCGGTTTTCAGGACCAATTTTAAAACATTTTTAAAACTAGGTTTTAGGTCTTAAAAAATTCTGAAATTTTGAGAGCACTTAGCCTCAGATGTTATGAGTGTGTCCTACAAATTTCAGATTTAAATTCAACCTTTAACCTCTTCAACAATTGTTGATGGTCAGATTGCGCGAATCTGCCAGAAACGGTAGACTGATTTGAAAAATTTATTCCTATTTGTACGTAACTCCAAATGGTCTGAAATTTTAACCACTAACCCCTTATATGCTATATTTAAATGGGTTGAAACAGTTTTGAAACATGCTTTCGGGAAGTTAGTCAAATACACTCAAAGTCTCAACTTTTGCAAGCCTGAAAATCAGAATGCACTAGTCTCAGAACTTTGGATGTTTGATCGACTTATACTTGTCCAAAAGGGTTGAAGCTTGTGCCAAATTAACTCTAAGACGTGTGGCTATGATTCAGGAAAGTTTCATAATTTTTAAAAAACGTTTACTATTTTTACGAACGTAATCAAAAAGAGTAAACAGTGCTGAAATAGAATATAAGAGCTGAAAGTAAATGACACCGAGAATTTTATACTGGTTCGGTTATAAACAACCTACTTCAGTCTTCGAGGAACACCTTCACACTAGTCACAAAACACAAATACACCTTACCACAGGGTTGATGGAGTTACACACCAACTCCAACCCTTTACAAACCTTGTATGATGAATACAATTACGCACGAACACCACCACCTTGCAAGATTGAAGATTGATCACACCTTGATCAATCTTTTACAAAGATATAGAATGTGAGGTTGTCTAAGATAAGCCTATTCAAGAATATGAATGTAAGTACAATAGACTTTTAGAAGAAAGAAAGAAAGAGAATGTAGAATAAGAAGGCTATAGGCGTTTTTGATCTTCAAGAATGTAATGCTTGTACTTGTCTTTGTTTTGCTCATCTCCTTTCCATTTTAACATAAGGCCGTCCCCCTAGGAGTCCTTCTCCTCTTGAAAATTGTCTTCTAAGTCCTTGGGGGAATATGTGGCATCATTGTGACATGCTCTTGCTTACTTGGCACCTCCTCATTGGATGATCATTTAACTTTTGCTTACTTGGCACTCATTGATAGGTTGAATGTTGTCATCATTGTAGGATCTGCAAGGCACCACTAGAAGGGGGGGGGGTTGAATAGATGGTGCGGAAAGTGTGCTTTTTAAAATTTCTTTAAACTTGAACAATTCAAGTTCTGAAAACAGATTCTGTTCTCAGGACCTGTTTTAAAACCTTTTTAAAACCAGGTTAGAGGTCTCCAAAAATTATGAAATTTTGAGAGAACTTAGCCTCAGATGTTGTGAGGGTCCCCTAAAAATTTCAAATCAAAATTCAACCTTTAACCCCTTCAAAAACCGTTGGCACTCAGATTGTGCAAATCTGCCAGAAGCGGTAGATGGTTTTGAAAAATTAATTCCTATTTGTGTGAATGTCCAAATGATCTGAAAATTTGACCAATAACTCTTCACACACTATATTTAAATGGGTTGAAACAGTTTTTGAAAATTCTTTTGGGAAGTAGGTCAAATACACCCAAAGTCTCAACCTTTGCAAGTCTGAAAATCAGACTGCACTAGTCTCAGAACTTTTGATGTTTGGATGACTTATACTTGTCCAAAAGGGTTGAAACTTGTGCCAAATTAACCCTAGAACGTTTATGTATGTTTCTGAAATTTTTTATAATTTTTAGAAAACGTTTACTATTTTTGCGAACGTGAACAATATGAGTAAACAGCGCAGAAACTGAAACGTAAATGCAGAAAGTAAATTGCACCAAGAATTTTATACTGGTTCGGTTATAAACAACCTACTCCAGTCTTCAAGGAACACCTTCCTTGGTTCACACTAATTTCACACACGCAGTACACCTTACCGCAGGGTTGATAGAGTTACACCTTAACTCCAACCCTTTACAAACCTTGTATTGTGAGTACAATTTGCACGAACACCACCACCCTCGCTAGAATGAAGATTGATCACACCTTGATCAATCTTGTACAATGATGAATGAATGGTGGTTTCTATGAAGCCTATTCAAGGATGAAAGAAGTAAAGTACAATAGGCTTTTTACAAGAGAAGAAAGAAAGAAAGTGTAGGAGAAGAAAGGCTTGGCACTTTGATCACTTTAGAATGCAAATCTTCTTCTTGTTTTTGTTTGCTCTCCTCTTTCTTCTTTTAAGGTTTCAGCCGTCCCCCTAGGAGCCTTCTCCCCTCTTGAAAATTTCCTTTTAATTGCTTGGGAGGGTGTGTGAGACATCATGGTGACAAAGTTTTGCTTGCTTGGCATCATTCCATTGGACCATCATTTAGTCATTGCTACTTGGCACCTTTTGATTGGCTCATTGTTGTCATCATTTGATGACATGGATATTCTGAAAAAACACTTTTAAACATGTGCCAAATAATCAATTATCAAATCATGCCAAATAGTCACAATATGTCATAAAGTTTGAGACACAAAAATATCTCTTTCCAACCTAGTCAAAATCGGCCATAAGGTATATTTTCAATGCTGAAATTTTCAGCATTAAACACATGTGATAAATCAATATTTCTTCCATTTTCTTTGAATTTCTTCCATAAAAAATACATCCATTATTTAA
>AP025070.1:26653850-26679057 GCA_036186865.1 Eustoma russellianum | reverse complement strand
AACTTACTGAGGTGGATGGTGGATGGACTGTGGAGAAGGGATGAGGGAGAAGGAATGAAGAAAAAAAAGAAGAAAGATGGCAACATGCAATCACGCGTCATCAGCAGGTCACTAGATATTTTGTGAAATATTTCTATAATGTTCGGATAAAATCTATAATAAGATTATGTTTGGATATTTGTGTGAAAACTTGTAAACGTTTGGCTGCCAAATGTAATTTCCTTATAATTCAAATCCAAAATTGGCCAAAAAGTCAAAGTCAAAGTTTGACTGAACTCATGACCAAAAGAAAAATTATGAGTTCACCATTAAAAACACCAAACGCTCGATAACGAGTTCGGTAATATAAACATAGAGTTTCAATAGAAGATACCAAACTCAAAGCCAACTTTGATGAAAGTTACCGATTGTTCGTTCTAAGTTCTTGTCCTGAAATATAGCCGTTACTACGCGATTTTTAAATTACAAAGATCCAACAAGTTCAGCAACGGTCATGATGTCTAAAGCTTTTGATTCAACAATAACGACCACCACATAGTAAAATTTTGGATCCAAAGATCGTAAAATTTTTCCAACTATCGTATCCTCTTTCATATCAACCTTGTATATCTTCGTCTGATCAGTGATAGCTAAAACTCTTAAAGTGTGATCTGAAATAGATTTGAAATCTTCCAAATTCAAAGATTCAAGCTTTCCTCTTAATGTTTGGAGACGCAATTTATCAACTCCTTTAAAAGATGCTTGAAAAAATTTGATATGTAATTTCTAACCACTAACTAGTAAGTGCACTAGGTACAATTGTAAAGTAGTAGGCAAGAAAGTTGTCGATCCCATAGGGACTAATTTTAAGTACCAAAATTATTGTTCACCCTAATTTAAACCTAATAAATAAAATTTGATAAAAACAAAAACTAACTATTAATCAATACTAAACCTTAACTTTTTTCCTTTAAAATTTCTTGACTAGTTTATGTTCCAGTTGAATTCTTTTCTCAACATTAATTCCACTCTTTAACCCAAAATAATTAAGTAGTTTCTTTCTAAAACCGCTAAGGATGAAATTGCCTATTTTAATTTTACCTAATCCCTTGGTGTAAGAACCTACTTTAATTTGATACACTACATATCCCTATGTGAATTTTAATCAACTAACTTGCATTAAATTTTTATGGTATTCCCTAGTTCAATAACCTTTGATTATTTAATCACAGAAATCCCTCTATAGAAATCGAATCTATCCATAGTCAAGTTTACTATAAGTTTTATGTTGACACGATCTTAATTAAAATCTTCACCTTCCGGTTTATTTAATTTAAATGTATGTCATATAGGTAGCTAATCTATTGACGCAATAAGGACACCAACAACGATTAACATTTGGAATTAAACTAGTAAATGAAATACATTAAAGAGGAAAAGCTAATACATCAGAAAATCAAAAGAATTCAAATTTCATGAAAACTAGTCAAGAAAATAAAAACTTAGCCACAAATTAGATCCATGTTATCCATCTTATTCATGTATAATTGTATAAAGGAACAATAGAAAAAGAAACCGTGTAAAATCACTCCTTGTATAGCCTCTGGACTTATGGATGCTGACTACTGCTGACCTGCTGATAGATGGGACTAACCAGAGAGAGGGCCGGCATCAGCTTCTCTCTCTTGGTGTCCTATTGGTCGGCTGTTGGCAGCTTCTTTTTCTTTCTTTTTTCTGATTAATAGTGATGGAGAGATGGATAGTTGATTTAGATAGGATTGTCTTGGGAATTGTGTTCGGGAAACCGCTGAGCTGCTGATGCCGTGTATTTTTATAGGAAATTCGCCTTATTTGCCTATTTTAGGCAGACAATACCTCTATCCCAAGGGATAGAGAGTCTGCTTCCAGTGAGACCCCCGGCTCTATATGCACCTGCATAAATGACATAATAATAGAGATATGTTGGTGTGTGTTAGTGAGGAAATTCAAGAAATACAAAGAAAAGACTTTCGATATTAAAATACACATCACGTGATATGTACATGTAATGTAAAACAACGGTATAACATACGCAACCAAGTGGAAAGTCAACCTAAAGCGTAGATAGTATCTACGCCTATCAATGTCCCTAAATATACTCTAAAGTGTCCCTATATATGACCTATACCTCGTTAAACTTAATCTTATTTCTCCATGAACTCCTATCTTGGACCATGTCCTCAGGGAGGTGCAAATCTAGCAGGTCGTGCCTAATCTGCTCATCCCAAGTCAGTTTGGGCCTGCCTTACTCTTGTTCCCCTTTACAATGAGGCTTTCAATTGCTCTGACCGGCGCCGTTGTCTGTCTCCGTTTGACATGCCCAAACCATCTCATTCTGCCCTCCCTTATCTTATCTGCTATACTAGCCACGCCTAATCTTTCTCGAAACACCTCGTTTCTGATTCGGTGATGATGATGACTAATAAAAAACACAGTTCCAATGCAATAAAATAAATTAAAGTTTTATTTATTTAGATAACTAACGTAAAAAATATTCTCATTTAATTAATAATGCAATTAAGCTAAAAATATATAGTTATTTTAGCTAAAAATCAATAGTTCCTAATTATTTTGACAAAAACTAAAGTTATCCAGGTTAATCATTTTCTTGCCAATAAATGCCAAAATATTACTCAAATTAAGTAGTAGAAGGTATAAAATATATATATATATGTATCACTTATATCAACTATTCCACTTAGCCTTTAATCGTTCCTCGAGCAAATAAAATAATTATTAAAAGAAAATATGCTTAGTCTTTCTTCTAAAAACATTTATCAACAATTTTTTACATAAATAGTCATAAATTCCGATCAAGATAACTAATCAAACAACTTCATAATCCCTATATCAACCATATTTATCCCATGCAATCGAGGCGTGTATGAATAGTCAATCTCGAGCTTTTCATAGACAATCAGTTTAAATTATACAAAATATGATTTATGAACATCCCATATGCTTACTCTTCTTACTCACTCTCCACTAATGTAGATGATTCAAATCAAGAAAGATAAAGTAGGACGTTTAAGCTTGTAACTGTTGAGAAATATGTTTGGATAATTTTCAAAGTCATGATTTTAAGTGGTGAATACTTAAAAATGTCACACATGGTGTTATATGTGATTAAAAGTTGAAAAAGTTGAAAAATTTGAAATCGATCTCTAAACTTGAGACACATCGATCGATCGATGTACACATCGATGTACATCGAACCCTCACTTCGATCGATCGATGTCTAGGGTTTTTAGAAATAATTTTCTAAAATGTGTTAAAATGATTGTTTTCATTTGTACATGATTTATACATGTTCATTATGTGCTTATTATGTTTTGGTGATTATTATTGTCTTGTGACTAACATGCCTTGGAAGTTTCACAACTTACCAAAAAGGGCAAAATTGGTATTTTGAGTTTTGTAGGAACATGATATGGTGGAAATATTTCAAGAGCATATCTTATACTATTTATCATGACAAAGTTGATATCATGATTATTTATGACCATCCGGGACATTTCTGGAGTTTTCTCACACCAGGGGTATTTTGGTCATTTTACCCCCAAGGGTATTTTTGGTATTTTCACTCAAGGAATCTCTTGAGCATATTTATCTTCATTCTGGAGCTGTGTTATTATTATTTTGAAGATAATATGGTGATTATATCTTTTCTCTCAACCGATGATATTATTGACTATAGCTGGATATGTGACGATTTGAGATGTCACATTCTTTTTTCTTGAAGACCCTCTTATATATGTTATAAGAGAACATTTATCATCATATTCAGAGATATTAAAGGTGTCAAAGGTGTGGAAATGTTAACATAAGAAGAAATATTGGGGAATTTCGGTGTTACACGTTGACATAATCTTGTCAAGTGTTATCTATTTATTTCTTCTTCAAAAATCTGAGTGTTCACACATATATATGTTGAAAAACGTGAGTTTACAGTTGGGAATGATACATTATTCATTTTATGAGTTGGAGACAAGTGGACCAACCAAAAAGGAGCTAGTTGGCAAAATTGCCAACTTGGAGTTTACTAAAAATAGCCAACGGCTATATTGTTTTCTTGGGTATTTTCAGCAGATTTTTGAAGTCAAATGGAGCTCTCACATGTCCTATTATGATGCTTGAAGTTGGGGATAATTTGGTGATATTATCCTTCCTTATTTTATTAAGGAAAAACAAAATTATTTTTGGAAAATGCAAAGTAGCCAACGGCTACTCATTTTGCTGAATTTTGTTTTGAAATGGTCTTCTCCCACATGCCTATTCTCAAGCTAGAAGTTGAGGTATTTTGGTGCATTATCTTCTTCTTATTATCTACATTTTGCAAAGGATAAATGAGACTATCCTAGGTGGAAAAATCGGCCAACATCATTGCCAAGGTGGACCAATCATTGTGTTTTATTTTGCCAAGTGTACAAAGCCAACCAATGATGAGAAGACATTTGGAGTTGATGATGAAGATGATGACACATTGGCATTCTTATCTTCAAGGATCTCACACTATAAATAGAGGCATGGTGAAGAAGATGAAACACACTTGAAGCTCACAAGCATTCTATAGCTTTCATATTCATCTTCTTGTTCTTGTTGTTGTATTTTGTTGTAGCAAAGGTGTTCTTGATATTTTTGTTGTGCTACAAGCCTCTTGAGCTTCATTTGTAAGATTGATTAGCCATCTTTATAAGGCTACATCAATAGGTGTTAGAGGAGTTGCAACTAAGTGTTGCTTAGAAGGTGATTATCCAAGTCTTGAGTAGGGTTGGTGTATAACCCAAGGATCAAGCTTGGCTCTTGTTGTAAGGTGCTCATTTCATAGTGAAATCCAAGGAAAGGTGTTCCTTGGGACTGGAGTAGGTCACATTGACCGAACCAGGATAAATCCTCGGTGTTCTTCTCTTGTTTCTTTATTTCTGTTTTCTGCCCGTTTTTGACTGCAGTTTTCACCAACTTCACGCAATTTGAAAAAATAGCTAAACATTTTCAAAATTCGTGATTTTTGGTGGAGTTATACTTCAGACTGTTAGCTTTCATTTGCAACAAGAATCACTTGATTTGAGCAAGGGAAAGTTAGTCTTTCAGTCTTTGCAAGATAACTGCTCCAATCTGGCTGCAATCTGACCAGTTTTGAGAAAACTTAAATTCTGTATTTTTCAAGAATTGTTTAAGGTCAGGGCCTTTTGGAAACTTCATCTACACATCCTAAGGAGTGTTTTGATATAAAGATCAACCTTTGGTTGAGTATTCAAAGAGAAACACTATTTGCAAAATCAGCAACATTCTGTCCAATTCTGTCCAGATTGACCATCTGAATCTTTTTATTTGTTTGAAGGGTCAAACGATCTTTTTTGTCTGATTTTTGGACAGAGTCTTGTTAACTCATTGAAGTTCAATTCTGGAAAGTTTCATAATTTTTGGAGTTGTGTACAATTATTTGTGAATTTTTGAAAAACGGGTTCTGAATCTGAGGTGGTCTCAGATTCTGTTTTCAAAGGGGATTTTAACAAAGGGTTGTAGTGTAATTTCCGCTAACCACTATTCACCCCCCTCTAGTGGTGTTTATTGCAGGTGCACGGTCCAACATTTGGTATCAGAGCCAGACCAACACCACTCAAAAGAAGCAAGATTCAACACCGTACGAACAATACAAGGCCAAGAAACAACAATTCTTTATATACTGCTTGTCTCAAATCCAAGGTACATACTATGGCTATTGTTTCCTCACAAAGGTGAGTTGGAAGGTATGTCTACCACAACGCCTCCTCTTTTTGGATGGACAATAATTTTGTTTCCTTGGAAACTAAGAATGAGGCTATTCTAATGGCTTATAGACATCGAATTTATGGTCTATAGTTGAAGATGGGCCGTACATTCCAACGATAAGTTATAACAAGTTAGTGGAGTAACTCAAGAGGTTGAAAATATAAAGTGAATGGTCATCGGATGATAAAAAGAAATGTCCATGAATGCTAAAGCTTATGCAATTACTTTTAAATGGACTTACAACTTCTGAAGCAGGTTATGTGTCTAATTGCACACAGCAGCCACACGACATGTTGAAATCACTAGTATAAAAGCATATTGAAGGTACTAGTGGTGTTAAAGAATCCAAAATTACATGCTTATGACTGAATTAGAGACTTTCAAAATGTTGCCAAACGAATCCATACCATCTATGGATTTGAGGATTACTAATATTTTCAATGCCCTTGAAGCTTTAGGGAAGTCATTTTCGAACAGTGAAAAGGTTCAAAAGGTGCTAAGAAGCCTCCCTGCTGAATGGGATCCAAAGGTGACTGCAATCGAGGAGACAAAGTCAATCACAAGATGGATGAATTGATCGGGTCTCTTAAAGTCTACGAGGTAAAATTAAACCAACGAAAGTCGAATCGTCTAAGTCATCCGGTAAGTCTATAGCTTTCAAAACAACCGAAACACATGCTAGTAACGATGATAGCAATAGTGATACTGAATTAGGATGACTTGATATTGATCGCTAGAAAACTTAGAAAGTTTTTCAAACGTCCAAACAGGAATAGACAACGTTCTTCTTCTTCTTCTCAACCTAGGAAGAATAACACAAACAAATGGTATAATAAAGAATTAAAGTGTTATGAATGCGGTCAAAAAGGACATATTTCATACGACTGTCCCACGAAGAAAAATAATAATAACCACAACAATAATAAACAAGCCAAGGACAAGGAGGCTCAAACGACAAAGACAAAGGAGTCTAAGGCAAGAAAAAGGAAAACGAGCAATTAAGGTGAGCACATGGAGCGACTCATCCGACTCAGAATCCGAAACTGAGGAAGCTCAAGTCTGCTTCGTATCCAACGAGGTAATGTTTTTCTTCTGATAGTGATTCTGATAGTGACATTACATTTGATGAATGTATGAAGAATTCCTAAGAATGCATGCTCACTGTAAGAGGCTCTCTAAGAAAAGAAGAAACTAGTTGAAGAAAATGACAAAGTTGAAGACGTCCAACTTGGAATTTTCCGATCAACTAGTAATCTCTTAAACAAGAGTCTACTAATACTCTTGATTCTTTAGAGAATAAAATTGAATCATATAGGAAAGATGAACAAAAGTACAAATGGAAAATAAAATGTTAAGAATCTAAGTTAGAAAGTTGTGAAAATGAAATAGTTGCAACTTAAGTCTTCTAAATTTACCTTAGAAAAAAGATTAGTAGAACAATTTAAATCTGGTGCAAATATGTTAGATACACTTCTATCATCACAAAAAGTATAGAAATGATAAAACTGGATTGGGATATAAAGAAGAAGATGGCAAATCAGATAAAAGACTAAGTTTGTATCATCAACTACGAAACAACCTTATAAAGTTATAAAAACAAATTTTTCACTGCTAAATCTTCTCTTCTACTCCTTCTTCTACTTATTCAAAGATAAAGATGCAACATACACCCATAAAAGCACACAAGCCATAAACTATACATCTAGGCCAAACTTTGCATCTAGACAACCTAGAAACTATGCCTACATGTATACAAATGCATCTAGAACCGAATAAAATGACATACAACTTATTATGTAACCTAAGTATAGGCAACACTCTTATAAGTCTATAGAAATGCCTATGAACACACTTATACTGCGCCATATAAGAAACAAATTCACATGCCTTATATACATCATTAAATCTCGGCCATTCTATAACGATTATCAACCACGGCCGCCAACATGTATAACAATGCATCTTCACTTATGAGGATAATCATCTAATAGGCTTATCCTTCTTATTTTATAACCATGCTAAAAATGTGCCTAAATAGGTATGTTCAAGTTTGGATACCTAAGGGTTATCTAAACAAGAATAATGCCCCTAACATTCAAGGACCCAAATAACAGGGGTACCTAAAAACTTTGTCTCCATTGTAGGATAAACGCAAAGAATGCAAGAAGGAGGCAAAGTCAAAGATCTGAAAACCAAATGGTTTTTAGATAGTGGATGTTCGAGGCATATGACGGGCAAACCCCAAACTATTCACGGAACTTGAACATATTGATGTGGAGAAGGGTGACATTCCGGTGACAACAACAAAGGAAAAGTTGTTGGAAGAGGAACAATCGGGGACCCCCTAACACATTTCAAATACGAATGTGTTATTAGTAAGCAATCTATCCTATAATTTATAGTAATTTCTCAAGCTGATAGATTGTGGGTTATAATGTCTCCTTATTCTTCCCAATTCTTGGATATAATAATAAAAAGGGAGAAATAGTATTAAAAGGAAATAGAGAGATAGTAATATTTATACTCTTACCTTAGATAACATGTTAGATGCTAAGGTTAAGTGTCTAATATCACATGACTTAGATGTGAATTTATGGCATAGAAGATTAGGCCATATAGGAATTTCAACCATTAGGAAATTATCTAAAAGAATTTAATTAGAGGTATGCCTAAGTTAGACTTAGATAATTTTCAAATGTGTGAAACATGTATTAAGGGAAAACACATTAAAGAAACCTTAAAACCGAAACATGAAGTGAGTAAGTTGTACTTGCTTCACTTAGACTTATTTGGTCCAAGTAGGACAAGAAGTCTAGGTGGACACTACTATGTGTGTGTCATAGTAGATGATTACTCACGCTACACATGGACATTGTTCTTAACACACAAAGACGATGCTCCATTAGCAATCGAAAATCAAGCAACTTGAAAACATTTATGAAGAAAATGTCAAAAGAATTAGAAGTGATAGAGGTGGAGAATTTAAAAACAAAGATTGTAATCAAATTTTGTGAATTATATGGAATTTAAACATGAATTATCACCACCTAGAAACAACCACAACTCAATGGAGTTGTTGAACGTAAAAATAGAACGATTCAAGAAGTTGCTAGGACAATGCTTTTGAAATAAACTTGCCCTAAATATTTATTGGGCTGAAGCTGTTAGTTGTGCATGCTATATTATAAATAGGCTAACTATTAGAAAGAAATTAAATAAAACGCCTTATGAATTGCTAAAACAATAGACAACCTAAAATAGATATCTTAAAGTATTTGGATGTAAATGTTTTGTGCTAAACACTAAGGATAATCTAGATAAATTTGAACAAAAGTCTATTGAATGCATATTTGTTGGGTAATTCAACTAACTCAAGAGCATATAGGTGTTTATAATCCTGCATCTAGAAAAATAATTGAATCTATACATGTAAAATTCAATGAAAATGCATGCTTCGAAGTTAGTGATAAACATCAACATAAACAAGAAACAAATGTTGAAAATATGTTTGATGATGATGTAAATACTTGAGCCTGTACTGATTTCCATCTAGAACCAACTCCCCTTGAACAAGACATGCATGAACCCTTAGTGTGATATAATGAAGAAACTTTGCAATTGGAAGATAATGTAACTAATGATCCAGTAGTTACATATGATAATGTTCACATAATGAAACATTTGAACAAGATGAGGGAAGGTGAACCTAGTCGATCTAGGAAATTGGTGGCACCCTAGAGAATTAATCATTGGGGATCCAAGCGTTGGGGTTAGAAAACACGTAAAATATAAGTCAACTTGAAGGACATAGACTTTAATCTCACAATTAGAACCTAAGAATGTAAAGGAAGCCTTAGGTGACATAACATGGATAGAAGCTATGCATGAGGAATGGAACCAATTCCACAAGGAACAATGTGTGGGACTTAGTACCTAAACCTGAAGATAAGTCTATCATAGGAACTAAATGGTGTTTAGGAATAAGATGGACGAACAAGGAAACATTACAAGAAATAAGGCTAGACTAGTCGCACAAGGTTATAATCAACAAGAAGGTATAGATTATGAAGAAACCTTTGCACCCGTTGCACGACTAGAAGCAATTAGATTGTTACTTGCGATTGCAAGTCTAAGTAACATTAAACTCTTCCAAATGGATGTCAAGAGTGCATTCTTGAATGGATACATCCAAGAAGAGGTGTTTGTCAAACAACCCCCTGGATTCGAAGATCCAAAGAATCCTAACCATGTTTACAAGCTTAAGAAAGCTTTATATGGTTTGAAACAAGCTCCAAGAGCTTGGTATGATAGATTTGCAAACTTTCTTATTGCAAATAATTATCAAAGGGGAACTATAGACAACACATTATTCCTAAAAAGAAAAGGTAATGATTTGTTAATAGTTCAAATATACGTGACGATATATCTTTGGTTCAACAACCCTACCTTAGTAAAAGACTTGAAGATGTATGAAGTCGGAGTTTGAAATGTCAATGGTAGGAGAGTTGAATTATTTCTTAGGACTTCAAATTAAACAAACCCCTCAAGGAATTCATATTAGCCAACTTAAGTATGTCAATGATATGATTAAGAAGTTTGGTTTTGAAGAGTTGAAACCTACAACTACCCCATGAGTGTTAGTACCAAACTTGATAAGGATGAAAATGGTAAACCTTTTGATGACACACTCTATAGGTCTATGATTGGATCATGTTATACTTAACTGCATCAAGACCTGATATTATGTTTAGTGTGTATGTGTGCTAGGTTTCAATCTTGTTCTAAGGTATCACATTACAATGCAGTGAAAAAGATCTTTAGATATCTTAAGCATACACCTCACTTAGGACTGTGGTATGATAGAAACGCTAAGTTGGAATTACACGCATATAGTGATGCTGATTATGGTGGTTGTAAGTTAGATAGAAAATCCACTAGCGGTACTTGTCAATTCATAGGAACCAATTTGATCTCTTGGTTTTCTAAAAAGCAAGCTAGTGTAGCTCTTTCTACCACTGAAGCCGAGTATAGCTTTGAGTTTATGTACTACCCAAATACTTTGGCTTAAACAGCAACTTAGTGATTTTGGCATTAAAATGAAAAAGATTCCAATTTTCTGCGATAGCACAAGTGCAATCAATCTTTCCCGGAATCCGGTGCTTCATTCTAAGGCCAAACACATTGAGGTGCGATACCACTTTCTTCGCGATCATGTTCAAAATGAGGACATAGTGATAAACCATATAAGAACTGATCACCAAATCGCTGATATCTTTACCAAACCCCTTAATCAAGCCACGTTTGAAAACTTGCGTGCCAAGTTAGGTATGATGACTTACGATACCATTGTATAGTTCTATCTTTTGCATGATTTGCAAAATAAAGGGGGAGATAGAATAAGCACATGATTTTAGATTTTAGTTGGTAAGTCATCATTTGGTATGAAATGATAAGTTTCAATTGGTTATGAGTTGAGTATAGGTTAAGGGGGAGAGTATGAGTTGAGGGGGAGCAACATACTACTTTAAAAGTTGAAAACATTTGGTTAAATTTTTGGTTATAAGTTGTGACATTAAAATCATGTTAGGTTATTTTGAAAATCATCCAAAAGGGGGAGAATGTTGAGAAATATGTTTGGATAATTTTCAAAGTCATGATTTTAAGTGGTGAATACTTAAAAATGTCACACATGGTGTTATATGTGATTAAAAGTTGAAAAAGTTGAAAAAGTTGAAATCGATCTCTAAACTTGAGACACATCGATCGATCGATGTACACATCGATGTACATCGAACCCTCACTTCGATCGATCGATGTCTAGGGTTTTTAGAAATAATTTTCTAAAATGTGTTAAAATGATTGTTTTCATTTGTACATGATTTATACATGTTCATTATGTGCTTATTATGTGTTTTTGGTGATTATTATTGTCTTGTGACTAACATGCCTTGGAAGTTTCCACAACTTACCAAAAAGGGCAAAATTGGTATTTTGAGTTTTGTAGGAACATGATATGGTGGAAATATTTCAAGAGCATATTCTTATACTATTTATCATGACAAAGTTGATATCATGATTATTTATGACCATCCGGGACATTTCTGGAGTTTTCTCACACCAGGGGTATTTTGGTCATTTTACCCCCGAGGGTATTTTTGGTATTTTCACTCAAGGAATCTCTTGAGCATATTATATCTTCATTCTGGAGCTGTGTTATTATTATTTTGAAGATAATATGGTGATCTATATATTTTTCTCTCAACCGATGATATTATTGACTATAGCTGGATATGTGACGATTTGAGATGTCACATTCTATTTTTTCTTGAAGACCCTCTTATATATGTTATAAGAGAACATTTATCATCATATTCAGATATATTAAAGGTGTCAAAGGTGTGGAAAATTATTGACACATAAGAAGAAATATTGGGGAATTTCGGTGTTACACGTTGACATAATCTTGTCAAGTGTTATCTATTTATTTCTTCTTCAAAAATCTGAGTTGCTACACATATATATATATGTTGAAAAACGTGAGTTTACAGTTGGAATGATACATTATTCATTTTATGAGTTGGAGACAAGTGGACCAACCAAAAAGGAGCTAGTTGGCAAAAATTGCCAACTTGGAGTTTACTAAAAATAGCCAACGGCTATATTGTTTTCTTGGGTATTTTCAGCAGATTTTTGAAGTCAAATGGAGCTCTCACATGTCCTATTATGATGCTTGAAGTTGGGGATAATTTGGTGATATTATCCTTCCTATTTTAATTAAGGAAAAACAAAATTATTTTTGGAAAATGCAAAAGTAGCCAACGGCTACTACCTCATTTTGGAGATGAATTTTGTTTTGAAATGGTCTTCTCCCACATGCCTATTCTCAAGCTAGAAGTTGAGGTATTTTGGTGCATTATCTTCTTCTTATTATCTACATTTTGCAAAGGATAAATGAGACTATCCTAGGTGGAAAAATCGGCCAACATCATTTTGCCAAGGTGGACCAATCATTGTGTTTTATTTTGCCAAGTGTACAAAGCCAACCAATGATGAGAAGACATTTGGAGTTGATGATGAAGATGATGACACATTGGCATTCTTATTTAAGGCTCATCTCACACTAAATAGAGGCAATGGTGAAGAAGATGAAACACACTTGAAGCTCACAAGCATTCTATAGCTTTCATATTCATCTTCTTGTTCTTGTTGTTGTATTTTGTTGTAGCAAAGGTGTTCTTGATATTTTTGTTGTGCTACAAGCCTCTTGAGCTTCATTTGTAAGATTGATTAGCCATCTTTATAAGGCTACATCAATAGGTGTTACAGGATTTGCAACTAAGTGTTGCTTAGAAGGTGATTATCCAAGTCTTGAGTAGGGTTGTATAACCCAAGGATCAAGCTTGGCTCTTGTTGTAAGGTGCTCATTTCATAGTGAAATTCAAGGAAAGGTGTTCCTTGGGACTGGATTAGGTCACATTGACCGAACCAGGATAAATCCTGGTGTTCTTCTCTTGTTTCTTTATTTCTGTTTTCTGCCCGTTTTTGACTGCAGTTTTCACTCAACTTCACGCAATTTGAAAAAATAGCTAAACATTTTCAAAATTCGTGATTTTTGATGGAGTTATACTTCAGACTGTTAGCTTTCATTTTCAACAAGAATCACTTGATTTGAGCAAGGGAAAGTTAGTCTTTCAGTCTTTGCAAGATAACTGCTCCAATCTGGCTGCAATCTGACCAGTTTTGAGAAAACTTAAATTCTGTATTTTTCAAGAATTGTTTAAGGTCAGGGCCTTTTGGAAACTTCATCTACACATCCTAAGGAGTGTTTTGATATAAAGTTCAACCTGTTTGGTTGAGTATTCAAAGAGAAACACTATTTGCAAAATCAGCAACATTCTGTCCAATTCTGTCCAGATTGACCATCTGAATCTTTTTATTTGTTTGTAGGGTCAAACGATCTTCTTTTGTCTGAGTTTTTGGACAGAGTCTTGTTAACTCATTGAAGTTCAATTCTGGAAAGTTTCATAATTTTTGGAGTTTTGTACAATTATTTGTGAATTTTTGAAAAACGGGTTCTGAATCTGAGGTGGTCTCAGATTCTGTTTTCAAAGGGGATTTTAACAAAGGATTGTAGTGTAATTTCCGCTAACCACTATTCACCCCCCCCCCTCTAGTGGTGTTTATTGCAGGTGCACGGTCCAACAGTAACATAAGGCTAGGGACTTGGTTTTAAATGAGTGATAAGGGATCAAAGAAAAATAATTTAAGAGACCTTGCAAAAAATGGCATGCTCATGAAACGAACTCTTTTTACAATTCAAAAACCCTCTTCATCTTTTTAGAACAAATCACCGTATACAATTCCATGCTTTTTATATCACCGGCCATACTTTTTTCTTCTCCTTTTTTCACTTTGGCAGTTTTTTCTCATTCCCTTTTTCCTTTTTTCTCAACATTCCTTTTTCTCAACATTCGTTGAAATTTTTTTCTTGCCTTCTCCCATTATCATTCTCTTGTAATGACATATTTATACATCATTTTAACCTTATCTCATCATTAAAAGTCTCCAGGCGCGGTCCAGTCTGGTCCACAAGCCTTTCCCTAACACAGATAAGATCAAGTGGTTCGTTCATTTTGATCTAACGATGTCAACTTGCTGTAGTAAAAACTTACCAAACTGCCCAACAATATGTGGTTTTCATCCGATGCCACAGGATTAATCTTGCAGTGTGGTTTTCACCCAACGATTGTGGGTTAACCCTTCCAGAAACTGCCCAACAACCGATGTTTAGGTTTTTTTCCAATGGATCTGGTTGATCTACGATTTTGATCTGACATTCACAGATTAATCAGCTCAACCGATTCTCCAACCAACTCCTCTTTATAAACCAAGGCTTGGGTGCAATCAAAATACACAATCTTGGCTTCGGCTCTCTCTCCTTCTCTATTCTACATTAAATCCAAGAGAAGTTGAGACACTCGAAAGTTCACTGAGGTTCAAGTTGCAGCAGTGCCGTTGGACTGAACAGGTACCCGTTGTATCCTGGGAGACGATTGCTAACGCTGGTTGGCCACAGTATACCAGAACAATACATCTTCGTCGACTCCCTGAGTTTGATCTAGTGCTTACTGTCTTTATATAAGCATATACCACTACTGTTTCTTAGTACATGATTGATTGTTTCCGACAATCTCTTAAGATGTAGTCCGTATTCAATTAGGTACTGTTTTATTTTCTGTATGCAAAACAGTGTTGTTACACTGGTTTGCAATGTTTTCCTACTCATTCTACTTTCCGAAATTATTCTGATCTGTTCTTTCTCGACTGAACAGTGATAGAGAACGAAAGAGGAAGCTCAGTTCATAGTGTGAATGGTGCACAATTTGGTGCTCCACGCAAAGTGAATGTTGCTCCCATTGCGCCCAATGCTGTTGTGCTAATGAATGTTGGACCGAATGCTGCGAATGTTGCAGTTGGTCATGTGGAGAAACCTGAGAATTTCGATGGAATTTTTTCCAAGAGATGGTAGCAAAAGATGTTGTTTTTTCTGACAACATTGGGATTGGCCAAATTATTGAGCGAGGACCCTCCTGTGGTGGTTCTTGTTGATGACTAGAATATGAACATGGATAACAACTTGGCGGTTGAATCTTGGTCTTACAATAATTATGTATGTGTGAATTAAATTTTGAGTTGCTTAGATAATACTCTGTATGGGGTGTACTGTACTTACAAAACTGCAAAATCGTTATGGCTAGCTTTAGATAAGAAGTATCGATCTGAAGATGCTGGGACAAAAAAGTTTATAGTCAGTAATTACATGGACTTTAAAATGTCAGATTCCAAAACTGTAGTTTATCAAGTTAAGGAACTACAATTCTTGGTGGCCGAAATGGAAGGGGAGGGCATGTCACTCAGTAAATCTTACCAAGTTTCCATCGTTATTGAGAAGCTACCTCCTTTGCGGAGGGATTTTAAGAGCTATCAACGAAAGGAAATGGCGATGGAAGATCTGATTGTCTGACTCCACATAGAGAAGGATAATCGAAGATCTGAGAAAAAGCCATATTTCAATTCTGGTCATGCCAAAGCCCATGTCGCAGAGACGACAAAGAAAAAAAGCCAACCCTCTCGGAGTTAGAGCTAAAAAGTTCATTGGAAAGTGCTATAATTATGGAACACAGGGCATCGCAGTAGTGATTACCGTAAGCCCAAGAAAAAGCAAAATTTAAGCAAAGCAAAAGCGAATCTCGTTGATGCCATGGATGATTTGAATATGTGTGATGTGGTCTCGGAGTACAATACCGTGAGGAACCTACATGAATAGTGGTTAGATACTGGAGCCACAAGACATGTCTGTGTAATAGGGCGATGTTCTCAGAGTACAAGCCTGGGAATAACGAACAACTATACATAGGGAACACTACCTCATTAAATATCGAAGGAGAAGGTAAAGTTGTTCTGAAGCTGACCTCATGAAAGCATCTGACTCTGCAGAATGTGATGCATGTCCCCGACTTCTGGAAGAATTTGGTTTATAAGGCTCTGCTTGTCATGCTTGGGTTTAGACTAGTGTTAGAGTCAAATGGAGTTATTCTTTCAAAGAATGATATGTATTTGGGGAAGGGGTACTTAACTGATACGATGTTCAAGCTAAATGTCATTACGATTGTACCCAAGAAATAACTGCTCGCAATGGCTAATAATAATGCTTCCTCGTCTGCTCACATACTTGAGTCTTCTTGTTTATGACATTTTCGTTTGAGACACGTAAATTAAAAGTCAATATAAAGAATGATTAATCTTGATTTATTACCAAAAATGAATTTTAATAAGAAAAAATGCAAAGTTTTTGTTGAAGCAAAAGTGGCAAAGGAGCTGTTTCCTTAAATAGAAAGGAACACTGAACCTTTGGACTTAATTCATACATATGTTTGTGATTTAAAGTTTGTGCAAACGAGAGGTGGTAAAAAGTATTTTGTAACTATTATCAACGATTGCACTAGATACTGTTATGTTTATTTGCTAAGCAGTAAAAATGAGGCCGTTCATGCTTTTAAAGTTTATAAAAATGAAGATGAGAAACAAATGATTTAAAACGATTCGGAGTGGTAGAGGCGGGGAATAGGACACATCGTTTAATTAATTTTGGTTAGAACATGGCATCATTCATCAAAGAATTGCAATATATTCACCTCAATCTAATGGTGTTGCAGAACGCAAAAACCATACCTTAAAAGAGATGATGAATGCTATGTTATAAGTTTGGGTTTACCTATGAACTTGTGGTGGAAGCAATTCTTTCCGCCAACGTCATTTTAAATAGAATTCAGTCAAAAAAGATGGATAAAGCATCATACAAACTTTGGAGAGGTCATAGGCCTAGCTACAAATACATGAAAGTGTAGGGTGTCTGGCAAAGGTTGTTGTACCTAAACCAAGACAAGTAAGGATTGAGCTTAAAACGATTGATTGCATATTCATAGGATATGCGACTAACAGTAGTGTATATCGGTTCTTGGTGCACAAATCGGGCATTCCTGACATACATGAAAATGTTGTCATGCAGTCAAGGAATGCAATGTTCTTTGAATATATCTTTCCAAAGAAAGACAAAAACAATGAAGAGGCACGTACTAGTGAGCGAGTGCATAAGATGATCCCTCAAAAAACTGAGGAACCTCATCAAAGCAAGCGAGCCAGCATACCAACATTCTTTGGACCAGATTTTCTAACCAATATAGTAGAAAACGAGCAAAGAACTTTCCCTGGGGCAATGTCAAATCTAGAAGCTCCCTTCTGGAAAGAGGCAATAAATAGCGAGATAGATACTATTCTTCAAAATCACACTTGGGAGCTGGTTGACCTTTCACCAGGAAGTAAACCACTCGAGTGATAGACTACAAAATCTGGTTGGTACCTAAAGGCTATCGACAGAAGGAAGACTTTGACTTTTTTGACACCTACTCACAGTAACTAGGATCACCTCTATAAGGTACCAACCAGATTTTGACTTCCTTCTATGTAGTCTACAACATAGAAATCTATCAGATGGATGTGAAGACTGTTTTTCTGAATGGTGAGTTAGATGAAAAAATTTATATAGAGCAACCTGAAGGATTCGTTGTCCCATGACAAGAAAAGAAACCCTATAGGCTTGTTAAGTCCTTATACGGACTCAACCAAGCACCTAAACTGTGGCACTTGAAGTTTGATCAAGCAATGCTATCTAACAATTTCAAGATCAATGAGTCTCAATTGTCATGAGACAAGTATGTTGTGCTTTGTATTCTCAACTATTGCAGCAAGTCCTGCATCATTGTCTTCACTTCCTTCTCCTTTTAATTCGGAAAGAAGATCATCCCACGTGGTTACCTCCGCATTTAAGGCTTTTTCCTTTTGAGGAAAAACCTTTTTTTCTTGTTTGTGAGGCTCCTTGACGTGGCAATCAGCAATGAAGTGACCAGGTCGACCACACCTATAGCAATTTTCACTTGCTTCTTTATCCTTGGGTGGCCCTTTGAAAAACTTCCTTGCTTGGGCCTTGATTATTGTGGCCATTCTTCTAAATTTATTTTACTAGAAGAGCAACTTCCACATCTAATTCATCAGACTCTACCACCGATCCTTTGTGTGACGCTTGTGTGGGCTTGATAGGGTTCATCCTATTTTGCTCATAAATAAGAATTTCATGAGTAAGAAGATTATGGGATAGCTCATCAAGGGTAAGAGTCTTGAGATTCTTATATTCGGTGATGGCGGTGACTTTGGGTGTCCA
Source organism: Eustoma russellianum (assembly GCA_036186865.1). Taxonomy (NCBI): domain Eukaryota; kingdom Viridiplantae; phylum Streptophyta; class Magnoliopsida; order Gentianales; family Gentianaceae; genus Eustoma; species Eustoma russellianum. The sequence goes on along the minus strand of AP025070.1, from coordinate 26,660,489 downwards.
TTCTCTTGACAAAGAGTTGATGAGTTTAGAGACAAGATCCTCATTTGAGATTTTCTTGTCAACTATAGAAAGTTGATTCACTATGCGAGTGAATCGGTCGGTTGTCTCCTCAATCTTTTCACCATTCTTCATACCGAACATTTCATACTCCTTCATGAGCATACGTCTTTTGGCCATTCTTACTTGCTCAGTCCCTTCATGTATCATCTTGAGCCCTTTCCATGCTTCATGGGCTGTTTGGAGACCTTGAAGTCTTATGAGCATAGCGATCCTTCAAAGACACCCTGGAGAATCCTAGACATGGATAAAATAGTCAAGGAAGCATGTATAATGTTAGAGAAAAGTCCACAAGAAATGATCAAAATTAAAAAGAGAAAACACCATGAATCTCCCTTGGATTTTGTTCCAGCAGTCATAAAAATTTGAATTATGGGGCACATCAATCCATCGATGTGTCTGGATTGAGAGATCGATGTCCTCCAGAGAGTTTTCAGTTTTGAACTGTAGCACATCGATCGATCGAAGTCTCTTCTTGAGAGACTGATGTGACATAGATCGATCAATGTCCTCAAAACTGAGTGATTGATGTCTTCCAGAGATTATCTAGTTTGAACTTGTCATACATCGATTGATCGAAGTCTCTTCCTGAGAGACTGATGTGACATCGATCGATCAATGTCCTTCAGACTGAGAGATCGATGTCTTCCAGAGAGGTTCAAGTTTTGAACCTCCATACATCGATCGATCGATCTCCCCAATCTGAGGGATCGATGTTGGACAGAAAGGTTCCAACCTTTCCAACATAGATCGATTAATGTATCTCTTTGAGAGATGATGTATACATAGATCGATCTATGTGAGAGATCTATGTCCCATAATGTGTTTTCTCATTTTGCTTCAAAGTCCAAGTGTGAATTTCCTTGTTAACTTATTCAAAACATCTTTTTACATCATCAAAACATTTCATATCCAAGCAACATATGCTCTTATTAGTGTGCCACAGGAGCCAACATCTTATCAGGAAGCAGCCAAATCTATTCATTGGCAGAAGGCAATGCAGCTGGAGTTAACTACACTTGAAGCCAATCACATCTGGTCTCTAGTTCCTTTTCCTGCTGGCAAGAAACCTATTGGCTGCAAATGGGTTTACAAGGAGAAATATAAACCTGATGGGAGCATAGAAAGGTACAAGGCAAGACTTGTGGACAAAGGCTTCACACAATGACTAGGTATTGATTACACAAATACTTTCTCTCCTATTGCCAAGCTAACTACTGTCAGATTACTTTTAGTTGTGTATGCCCTAAAACAATGGCATGTGCATCAACTGGATGTGAATAATGTCTTCCTACATGGTGACCTAATCCAAGAAATATATATGACTTTACCTGAGGGAGTTGTTGCCCCTGCAAACAACACAATTTGCAAACTTCATAAGTCCCTCTATGGATTGAAACAAGCAAACAAAGAATGGAACCTTAAATTGACTAAGTTTCTTACTAGCCAGGGTTATATACAATTCAAAAATGATTAACTATGTTCAACAAGCAGACAGAAGCCACATTTCTAGTCATTTTGGTTTATGTAGGTGCTACAATTGTTTCTAGCATTCACTTTCACAGATCAAAACTCTTAAGGAGACATTACATCAAGCATGCAAAACCAAAGACTTAGGTCCTCTCAAATATTTTCTTGGCATTGAGGTGGCTAGGTCACAAGAAAATCATGATCTCTCAAAGAAAGTATGCATTAGAACTAATAGAACAGACTTGTTTCTAGAGCTCTAAACCTGCAACAACTCCTACGGAGCAGAACTCTAAGTTAGCTCATGATGATTCACACCTTATAGTGAATGTTCCATGCTATAGAAGACTTATAGGCAAGTTGTTGTATCTCACCATCACTAAACCAGATATCTCATTTACAGTCCAGTAGTTAAGTCAGTTTCTTGACATGCCCACAAGTTACACCTTAAGGCAGCACATAAATTGTTGAGGCATCTAAAAGGGACAGCAGATCAAGGCATATTCTATCCTACTTGTGTGAAGATGCAGTTAAAGGGAGTTGCGGATTCTGATTGGGGAGGATGTATTGAGACAAGGAAATCTTTTACAGAGTATTGCATGTTCCTAGGCAAGTTTATTGATATCCTGGGAAGCTAAGAAACAAAATATTATGTCTAAGTCTTCATCTAAAGCAGAATACAAATCTTTAACAATGGCAACGAGTGAGATACAATGGCTTCTGTACTTATTGGATGATTTAAGTATAAAGCAGTCAGGGCTGGTTGAATTTTTTGTGATAATAACAGTGCTAACTATATTAAAAGAATCATGTATTTCATGAAAGGACAAAACACATCGAAATTGATTGTCACATTGTGAGGGAAAAGTATCATCAAGGAGTGATCCATCCTATGCCCATTAAATCTGAATTTCGGTTGGATAATGTTTTTACAAAGGTCTTAGTTTCGACAACATTGTGAAACCTTACTTCTGCTATGGGGGTATGCAATATTTTTGTAAGTCAGGTTAGAGGACGGGTGTTGCAGCATGTGTTGAAAGTGAAAAACCAGAAGAAGCACAATCCAGCAAGAAGTAGCATTGGTTGAGCAGTTGTCGTTCGATTAAACGATGGATTGAAGGTCATGATAATGAGATGGCGAGCTAGCAATCCATGTGAAAGCTTCTGATAGATGTCACATGGGAATCCCGAAAATCTCGCAAATGAATCATGTCAGAGAATAAAGGGGTAGCCGGAGAAGAAGGAGTTGTTGGCGGGAGCCAATTTAAATGTGTGAAAGTCATTTATACCCTTGTATTTTGTTTATACGAAGGCAGTTAGTAAGGATAGAATAGTCATTTTATAGTATTTTCTTGCCCTCCTCATTTGAATGTATAAATACGGGTTGTGGGTATGAGTTCAACCCTGTAGATTGAATCACAAAATTGGTTCCATTTTCTTTATGAAAATCTTCCTTGCTCCTCTCAATTTCTTCTCCATATTTCAGAATTTTTATTAAAAAATCAATTCTATACATCGTAACAGACAAAAACTAAAGACGGTTTATGAGTGGTCGCATCAACACTCTTCACCTCAGCTGCTCACCTTCTCAGCCACCTTCTCGACAAATACTCTAGCATATTTAATCTGTCTTTCGTACCCCACAGTGTCAGTGTTATTCCCGTACTCGTTGTAATGTGTTTTTTACAAATAAAAGTCACAAATTACCATCTCAATGACTCCTTCTTTCCAAATCCTATAAATTATATTTTCTCATGCATGGATATCGTCGATTTATCTTATTGAAGGTTTTAAATATTATATTATTTTGACGAGTCACTTCACATGGTAAGTGATATTACCCTCTTAAAATGAAATTGTTTGTATGATGATGATGATGATATCTCTATTATTATGTCATTTATGCAGGTACATATAGAGCCGGAGGTCTCACTGAAAGCAGACTCTCTATCTCGTGGGACAGAGGTATTGTCTGCCTACCACTTACCCTCCTCAAACCCTAACGGTAGCTTTTGCTGTCGTTGAGATATACTGGATACGGATGATGATGATGATGATTGATGATATCTTCATTCGTTTTAAACCACTTTTGAAAAAAAATTTTAACACCACCGTCACACTACTCTTTATTCTAAGAATGATATAGAATGGGTTTGGGTGTCCTTCAGCTGAAGGCATGGAATCTAGAAATGTTAGCCAAGCACTTATGGGGCCTCCATCACAAGAAGGACATACTGTGGGTACAGTGGATGAACCATAAGTACAGCTATACAATCGTTATGGACAAGAGCAGGCCGCAACACTTACTCTCCCCTCCTGAAAAGCTATCAAAGACAAAATTTCCTGTCCAGCTCATGCTCTTGCAAGCTCGGCTGTAAATGTTCTTATGCAGCTCGGCTGTAAATGTTCTTACTTCATGGACAATGGATGATAGCATCAAACCTCATATGGCATACAATCACTTCAGGGAGAAAGGTAGAAAAGTCAACTGTGACTCCCAAACACTCTTTTAAACTATAGTTGGCTGGGCTAAACAAGCTGTCCACCAAGGACAGGCTTGTTTACTTAGACGACAATGCATGCCACCCTCTGCTCTGCAGGACAAGAGACACTACATCACCTCTTCTTCTCCTGCTCGGCCACCAAGCAGGTTTGGATATCCATAATAGCCTGGCTTGGACTTCCACGGGGACTTAATACAGTTCATAGATTGTTGACCTGGAGCTCATGCAAACTAAAAGGAAGGAACTCAAAGCCAAGACAGTAAAAATTGCCTTGGCAGCTACGGTGTACCACATCTGGCAGGCACGGAATAGATACATTTTTAAACACATAGTTTTTGTATCAGGGATGTAGTACATAGCATACGCACTCATTTGTATAGAGTAATGTATAAGCTCTTCCCCCCATATTTCAGACATAGGCAATATCTCTATTGTTTGAAATAGCTTACATTACTGAATTGTGCATGTAGACGGCAGACCGTTCTACAAGTAGGGTTATTGTGTGTGATACATCTTTTTGCTGTCATGATATTCAGGCAATACAAATTTGCATTTCACCCAAAAAAAAGAATGATAGAGAATATTTTGCTTTATAATCTTTTTCGTCTCATCATGGCATATCTCCTTACACCACCCTATTACACACTCCCGAACACAATGGGACATCCGAACACTAACATAGCCATATAGTTAAAATGGCTCTTTTACTTCTTACTCATGCCTCTATTCTAATTCTGTACTGAAACTATGTATTGGTAGCTGCAGTTTATTTAATACACCTGATGCCAACGCCGATTCTATCCCTATCCTCTTCTCATGATAAACTTTTTCAAAGTTCTCAATACACAAAATTAAGGGTATTGGTAGTTTATGCTACCCTGACTCCCTCCCTATTCTAGTCATAAACTTGATAAAGGTTCGCATCTTGTGTTTTCATCTGTTACCCTTTTATCCAAAGTGCATACTCCAACGCAAATGATAACCTTTACATATGAAATCCATTAAAATTGTGTCGAACGATTAATATCTAATTAAATATAAATATGAAATGAAAATTGCTGGACCCTGTTACGGAGGGGGGGGGGAATGTAAAATGACAACAAAAGGAAAGATAGAGTGAACTTAATATTTACATGAACAAGATACTCATATTTAAGAAATGAGCAGAGGTGTAGCTGGCTGAAGGCTTATTTCGCATAGGAGTTGTTAAAAGTGGCACAAATGATTATCCTTAATTTTCCAGTATACAACACAATTTATTTTTGTAATTTTAGGTTGAGTAGACCTTTAAATATAAAATATCTTGAGCTAGAGAATCCCAAGTTAAGGAAATGAATTGCGAGAAATAGAAGCCTGGGATTGATTGCAGTAATTACCAAAAGCTGTGTGTAATGTCATATTATTCTTAATATATATATATATATATATATATATATATATATATATATATATATATATATATATATCTGTGTGTGTGGGGGGGGGACACACATATATATGAAGGACCTTATAAAGCGAGTTTTTATTATTTCGAACTTCTTAAGTTCATTGAAGATCCAAGGGAGTAAAAGTGTCTTGCTTGTAAAAGTTATATATATATATATATATATATATATATATATATATATATATATATATATATATACACACATACACACACATATAAACGATCTTATAATGCGAGTTTTTATTATTTCAAAACTTGTTAAGTTCATTGGAGATCCAAGGGAGTAAAAGTGTCTTGCTTGTACAAGTCGGGAAGAGAAGATGCGGAATGGACGATTATTTGGCTAGATGTTTTAAGGGAATTGGAAAATTTAATGAAAAGAATGAAAAAACAGTTTACGGTTTTAAGGTAACTTCAAAACAAATCAAAGGTCAACCAGCGTGGCTGGCGTGGTGCTTCGTTCTTTAAGCAAGTGGCGACGGTTCGATTCCCCCTGATGCAAGAATCGCTCCCTCGCTTCTGTGCGCATAGAAGGTGCCAGCTGGCCAGCCCTTTACCACTTCGTGTGCTGACCCGAGGGCGAGGGGGATTTAGTCTGGCTAATGCCGGGATACCTCCTAAGGGCAACCCTTTTAAAAAAAAAACAAATCAAAGGTCAACACGTTTCAAGTAGGGCCAGCAATCTCCGGCACCACATGAATCCGCACGGTTTGAGCTACCCCCCTCCCCACGCCTCTCTCTCCCCAAACGCTTAATATATATATATATATATATATATATATATATATATATATATATATATAAATTAATTTAATTTTTAAAAAAGTCAAATATGAACCTGACTCGTCAATCTAACTAACCAACATCGATTCGCCAACCTAAACATGACCCACCAATTTGCCAACCTGACTCATGAACCCTAAATATATGAGTTTCTAGGTTAATAGGTCAATCCGAACACATTGTAAATTCGGTAATTTCATATTCATGCCTTGAAATCTAAACCCGCCAAATAAATAGGTCATTATCGGGTTGACGTTATTAAACCCGTCAATCTATGACTGACTATCCTCAACTCGACTCATCTACTATCTCTAATCTCAAGTATATCAAAGAAAAAATAAAAAAGAATGATAAATATACATTTTTTCGTAAAGACACATA
>AP025070.1:26518308-26653127 GCA_036186865.1 Eustoma russellianum | reverse complement strand
AAAAAAATAATTGATGATTTTTACAGTAACCATCATGACTACCTAGGTGGCAAAAATAAGTCTCCTTTTGTTTCGTCAGCAAAAATATTGTCTTTGTAAGTTTTAAAATGTTAGAAAACGCACGAAATGTGTTTCTTATTATTTTAGAATACTTGTAAGATTTCTTTCAATTTGCAAATAAAAAATTTCTGTCTGTGTAGTACTAAACGAGAATTCAAACGACAGACTACAAAAATTTGTAAAGAAACCACCAGAAAGTCAAAACCGGAAGTGCTCAATCATCCAATTCAATTTTTTTTTTCTTTTTGACTTTTATTATGCTTATTATTATTATTCTGATCGTTATCTTATTTATTTATTTTTCAGGCTGTCTTTCATATGTATACAAGTACATATGTGACTCGACAAATCCGCCTTACACCATCTATTTGTACATGGACTCGATGGTTTGATTTATGTCAATAGTATTATGGTTAATTTTATTCTGATCCGTGAGTATTTATTGACTAATATAAAATAGAAAAATGGAGATGGAATTCTGTTTTGACATACTTATTACCTTCAATATGTATAACATTTTTATTTATGCATATAATTTATTAATTAATAAGTAGCTCTTAACATTTATGGACATTTCAATATCGGAAGCTTTCTATTTGTATTTACTAAATTCTTTCACTAACACAGTAGAATACCATATAAGTATTATTGTGTCATTCATGTGGGGGATTGTTGGAGGAAAATTTGAAATTTTGGAAATGGATTTGTCCAAAGTTGGTGAGCAACATAATTTGAGCTCAATTATGATTAGTTTTTTTAATCAAAAAATAGAAACTAACGAGTCTTAAATTATCTAGGTAAGAGTATATGATTTTAGCCTTTTGAATCACTCAATTACGATAACGGATGAACGAGAAATTAATGCTCAAAGTATGAGTAAAAAATGGTTGAAAAATGGAAAAATGATGATGTGGCTTCATGAGAATTGAACACATCATCGTTTTGCAAATATACCGCATTGGCCAATTGAAAAAAATTTGCCATCTTATATATTGTTAGGATAGGCACTTTAGATGCGCCTTAAGGGCTAGAGAATTATTGACCGGAGGGAAAACGCAAATGGTTGCCACTAGCGTACCGTCACCCGCCCGTCTGGCCGGCTCGGGCTCGTGGCTCGTGGCTCGTGGATTCGTCCCAGTTCTTATCTTTTTAGACAAATTTTCTTTAAATTTTTCCAGAAAAATAATTTGCCAATCCTACGGCTCAGATAAAAAATGTTCGCAATTGTTAATCCTACGGTTAGATTTTAATCTGATTGTTACCGTTGTGATCCAATGGCTCAGATCAAAACTGCTTTGCAGTTGTCGATCTAATAGCTCCAGATTGTTCCTATCTTCGATTTTCTGATCCAATGTCTACGATTTTAAACTGCCAGGAGTTGGGATCTAATGGTGTAGATCTATACTGACTGGTCCTACAGCTCTGATTATTCCTGGCAATTAACCTCCCAACCGAATTTTCCCTCTATAAAAAAATAGCGCAAACCTCTATCTGGACGACACTTTTCCCTTCATTCCTACATACGATTTCCTCTTCCTTCTGCATCCTTTCCTACATACACTGCCTGTTTTATTGCATTCTACATTCATCAAGTGCGAGAAGTCCGAACAATTCACAGGTTTGTAAAGTTCTTACGTTGTTGTACCTCTCGTCTGAACTGATATCTGTTGTATCCTGAGAGACGTTTGCTACATCCGGTTAGGCACTGTATACAGGAGCAATTCGTCTTAAGGACAGAGTGCTGGACTTGCTTCATTTTTCATGTTGTTCTGTTTCAGTTTACACGAACACACACTACACTGTACAGATTTTATTTCCGATAACATTTACATATAGAGACGAGGGTTTCACTAAAAGCAAACTCTCAATCCATTCGGATTGAGGTATTGATTGTCTGTCACTCATCCTCTCCAAACCTAGCAATAGTTTCCATTGTCATTGGAATATACTGGGTATGATTGATTGATTGATAGCTCTTTAACATATACAATTGTTACTCAAACCACATACAAGTTTATGGAATCTATATTGGGTTTTGCAACATAATTTAAATCACGAAAATGTCACATCAAAACAGAAGACTAGATCGTCATTTACACGAATAAACCCTTGCTGTTGCAGTTTTTATATGAAAAATCTGTAGCTAAAAACCATAGATATAAACAAAAAAACACTTCAACAAAAAATCAAAACAAATCACATAATTGAACATGCATTAGGATTCTCATCACTAAACATAAGAGTGTATTGTTCTTCCACCGGGTCCGAAGTGCCGGGATCCGCCGTGGCCCTGACCATGTTGGGCGGTGCCTTTTTGTCATAAACTCCGGCGGCATAAGGATGAGCTATCAGAGTGTATGGTACATAAGGCCATGGCTCAACCTTTTTCCCAGTTGATTGTGCAGCCTTCAGCACCTTCTTAGCTTCAACATAGCCTGCCACTGTTGCCTTTTGTTGCTTCAAATCCACTTCCACAGATTTAGCACCTGCTTATCAATAAGCTGATAACATTGGTAATTTTATAATAAATTAAATAAGTACAATAAAATGGACTAGTAACTTGTAAGTTCGATTGGCTTATTCTTAGCCTTAGCATTTAAACATGCCAGTTTAGGTAATCTGCCTCAGGAAAAAAAAAATGAAAACAACGTATACATACACACACATACATGTACATGATGTATATATATACATATACATGTGCGTGTATATATATACAAGCATATATATGTGTGTGTGTGTGTGTGTATATGCATACATACATACATATGTATATAGGCATTTGCGTTGCTCTAGGCTCCCGCGTTTGCGCAGGATCCGGGATGGGACCGGATAGCTTTGCGATCTGATGTACACAGTCTTATATTACACTTTGTGCAATAATCTGTTTCCGCGGCTCGAACCCGCAATCTGAATGTCACAAAGTAACAACCTTACTAGTTGCTCAAAGACACGCCCTTTGCGTATATACATACATACATATGTATGTATGTATGTATATGTGTATGTATATGTGTATATATATATGTGTGTGTATATATGTATCTATGTATATGTTTGCATAGTTCTCGAGCATATGTGCAATAAATATCTTGGTGATCTAATAGAAGAACGTTGGCTTTGGCTTTTGCCAACAACAACAATACAATAATAACATTATCTAACTGTCTTAAATGCTTTCGTCTATAACGATATGTGTGGGGTTGGATGTATGCAACCGGTAGAACAAATAAGAAGAGCTACCATAGATGAACTTAAAAAACCGCAAATTTTTCAAAGGTATGCATTTTTTTGCATCTGCCTACGTCTATAGATGTGCATAAATAATATACACACATATTTATAAATGTAGAAAGGAGTGGTAGTCGCACGCTCATGGGCTATAGAATTCTCTATTGGTAAGATAAAGAAGAGAGAACAATCAATATTGAATATAGGCACCTTTGACACGGGAGAGAGTTCTCTTGACCTTGCGAGCGCAACCATCACAGTCCATTCGGATCTTGACAGACACAGTGTTGAAAATTTTCTTCTTCTTTTTCTTCTTTTTTTCAAAGATATCAAACAAGTACTCCAAAGTACCCGAAACTCCCATTGTTTTCTTGCCAAAAAATTACTTTTGTGCAAAACCAACAAATGGGTCCCTTATGAACAAGAAATTTAAGCAAGATTGAATAAATTCTTTTCTAGAAAAAAAAAGATTATAGGCCAAATTTTACTTTACTTATTGTGCTGTGGATGAATAACAAGTTTTGGAAGAAGAAGAGACGGGCTTCAGAAGGGAAGGAGAGACGGGGCTTGGGAGTGGAGAAAGGGCGTAGTAGTAACTTGAATGTTTCTAAATATAATAGCTTGAATGTTCCATCCTTTCCTCTTATATATAAAGAGGACGTAGCGAAAGTACAAATTATTTAATAAATTGAATGTTTCTAAATTTGTAAACGATTAGGCGTACGACAAACGTTTACTATTATACAACCATTTGTTTAATCTATACAAGGACGGGGTTGGAGCAATTGGTAAGGAGACTGCTTTTTACCTTTAGGTTACGGATTCAAACCATGGAAACAGTTTCTTTCACATAATGTAGGGTAAGGCAGCGTACATCAAATCGCGAAGCAATCCGCCCTCTTCTCGGATTCTATGCAAACTCGTTGTAGAGGAGAAGAGGAGTAAAGGTAGACTCAAAATGGCTTAGGATGAGCGGATTAGGCAGGGCATATTAGATTTGCACTTGTCTAAAGACATGGTCCAGGATAGGAGTTCATGCAGGCAGAAAATTAAGGTTAACGAGATTTAGGCATGATGTAGGGGCACCTTAGAGTATACTTAGGGCCTTAGATGCGCTATACACTTTAGATCGACTTTGTGCCTTTTTTTTTCTTTGTCTTTCATTATATGTGCATATACATGGTATAGATACTTTAATATCGGAAGCATTATGTTTGTATTTACTAAATTCCTTCACTAACACACAAGCACACCGTATCCCTATTATTGTATCATTTATACATGTGCATATAGAGCCTGGAGTCTCAATGGAATCAAACTTTCTATCATTTGGGATTGAAGTATTGTTTGTATGCCTCTCACCCTCCCAGACTCTTGGAATAGCTTTTGGTGTCGTGGGGATATAATGGGTATGTGTTGTATATTTTCAAACACACGCACACCTGCAGCTTCGCAGACACACACATACACACACACTATATATATATATATATATATATATATATATATATATATATATATATATATATATATATATATAGCGAAAAACTTTAAGTCTAGCGGTTGAATAGCATTTATCCCATTTTCGGTTCTCGAGATCAATTCTCCTCCCCAATTTTTTTAATATATATACACACACACACTTCATAAGGACGGAAAAATGCTACCGCATTCAGTAATAGCCCAATTTAATTGTTGACTTGATCTTCAGCATCTTCCTGACGTAAAAAAATGGAAATAACAAAAGGAAATAATACGTGACTATTGTGTATTATTATGGGTGTTAGTGGGATAATGGATGCTTGAATATGGCTAAAATTTAGTTTTGTATACATCTCCTTAGGAGATACACGTCAAACTATGGTTGGAAAGATGATAATAGGTCGGTGACTTGTTCGGTAATGTTTTATCCCTTCTGCCAAAATAGTCCACCTTATACTAATGTGAATAAAAAGACCAACTAATTAATTAATACATAGAGACAAATTCTGTTGCTTCCAGAAAATTTCCTTTGGTCTACCCACTTGCTATATGTAACTAACTATTGGAACAATTACTAATTTTAGGTTTTAGAAGTTGCACGTGTCTGATGACACTTTTTGGCTTGGAAGACACGAAATGTGAAATTTGAGTTATATATGTGTTCATACATACATACATTCATACATATATATATATATACACACACTTTTAATATAGGCAAAATGGTTTACTAAATTGACTACGTTTCTTATATTGTGAAGTGACAGTTGATCGACATAGCTTGACGCAATCACCACAAAAAAAAGAGCCTATAGCGACAGCCAAAAAACGTCGCTATTTCGTCGCTATAGGCATATTGCGACGAAATAGCGACGAAAAATGAAGATCGTTATACGGCTTGTCGCAAAGCAAATTTCGTCGGCACTGCGTCGCTATATTGTGACGAAAACAATTTTGTCGGTGTATCGTCGCCAAACTGCGACGAGAAACTGTCAGGTCTGCGACCTGTTTTCTGCTGTCGCTGTTTCGTCGGTAAAATATTTTCGTCGCTATTTTGTATTTTTTTATTTTTTTATTAAGGTTCTGCGACAAAGACACTCGTCGCAAAATTTCGTCGGTATAAGTATTGCCGTCGCTATTTATTATTTTTTTATTTTTTGTTTCCGTTTTATTTCGTCGCAAAATGTCGTCGTTATATGTCTTTTCGTCGCTAATTTTAAATTTTTGTTTTTTTATTACCGATCTGCGACAGTACAATTTCGTCGCCGGTTCGTCGGTATTTGTTATTTTAAAAATATTAAATTTACTAATAATTATTTTAAATACATTATTTAATATTAAATTTTAAATTGTTTTTGATTTATTAATAATATTAATACATTATTAATTAAAAAGTTTTTTATTATTATTTAATTTCTATAATATATTTTATTTTGTATATTAAATCATTTGTACGAATATTATACAGTAATACGGTATTTGCGCATTCAAGTTCGTATAATTAAACAACACAAACGAAATAGAATCCGTAAAATTGTCAGATAGAATATAAAAGTACAAAGAAAATGTCAATACAACAAATGAAATAGACTGTACAAACAATGAAAAACTAAAAAACTATGCAGAGGAAGATGGAGGGGGATCATGCGGAGAAGAGTGACCATCAGGAGGGCGAGGCTGAGGCTGAGGCTGCGAGGAGCAGGAAATGAAAGACATGACTACCTGCGACAGGTGCGAGATTTGCTGGTTCGTTGCCTCCTGCACCTGCATCGTCTGCCGCTGCGCATGCTCAAACGCCTGTTGAAGCGCCTGCTGCAGCGCCTGTACACTCTCCTCATGCCTCGTCCTGATGGTCTCTATCTCACGCTGCAGCGCCGCATTATCTGATTCCAGGCGCGAAATATCCTCTGGCGTCGCAGAAGGCGCGGAGGTGCCGGCCTCGGAGGAAGCACCTGCTTGTAGAACTTCGGGAAAGAATCGCGGCGCTGCTGATCCAACCCCGTACACCTCCCTCTTCTTCTTATTTTGAGGGCCGACGGTCCGAACCGCATCCCAATAAGCGCGGTTCTTGTCGGCCTGTTCGCCCCTATCTGCGAGTAATCTGTTGTACTCGTCCTGAAATGAGAATAAGAATTGTTATGGTTTAGCAATAAAACAAACTAAGGACAAAACAAATGATATCGTAGTCTACTTACACTGATGTCGCGGGCCTTCGTCGTGATCCAGTCCTCCGTCCCGTCGGAGGCTTTCTTCCGATGCGTCTTGTAGAAGAGATCGTAGGAGGCTGGCCACTCCCCCGTCTCCTCGTGCTGAAAGAATGAAATAAAATATGTTAGTGAAATCCAGAATTTTAAAAATTTCGGCATGACCTATTCGTTTATCGGAGGTATCCCGGCCTTAAAGGCCTCTCCCAAGTCAAATCAAAAATAAAAATAAAAAGGCAAATAAACACATGTACCACTTAAAGTAACCATATATGAATACCAAAAAAACAACAGCGCAACATAAGAAATCAACGAATATAAATAATCCACTTAACTCAATGAATATAAATAATCCACTTAAGTCAATGAATGTAAATAATCCAATGAAATCAATGAATCTAAATAATCCAATATTAAAATACTCACCATAGAACGCATCGTGGTGGCGTGGAAAACCGAACCACCTGAGTGTGTGGCAGGTGCTGGGCCCTGTACATTGCCGCTGCGCCGGTTCGCCGCGTTCTGGGCGCTGCGGGCTTGGTAAGCAGGGTCCCTCCACCCTTCTACCCACGCCGCCCAGACGGCCTCGGATACGTAGGCAGGCCTTATCCACGTGGGGTCACGCTCCGACTTGGTCTTGAGGGAGTTGACGAAGTCGTCGTAGCGTTTGGCGGCCCTATGCCGCCAGGCCTGCTCCACGTCGTGGGCGATGTCGGCTGGCCAGCTGTACGCCTTCTGCAATTATCATACGGAGGAATAATAAAAGTGTGGTTAGAAAAGTAATGATTGATTACGCATCAAAAAGTGAAATTCATCAAATTTGAATACCTGAAACTCATCCCAGTAGAACCTACGTGTCTCCGGGGTGACACGGGCCCAGGAATATCCAGATGGGTCAAGCCTCAGGTGGAAGGACCGGGTGATGCAACCGGAAAGCGCGCCATTGTCCGATCCAAACCTGAAAGAGGTGAAGTTGTTAGGAAAAAATAACGCGTGAAATATATTTGAAAACATGTTAAATAAATTAATCATTACTTACTTATGGGTATCATGTGACCAAGGGAGGGGACGACGCCCTGGTATGACACCCTGGTCTGATGCCGCATCAGACGCCGGATGAGGTGCTGATGCGCTGGGTGTGGGTGGCGTCGGCGTCGTATGTCTGGGGGGTGCGGACATGTCGGCAGACCGTAAAAGGTCTGCGTCCGCAGCCAGAGCGGCGGTGGAAACCGAGGCATACGTATCATGCTGAGAAAAGAACGCATCGAACTCTCCTTGAAGGTCCTGTGTAGCTGGTGGGTATGTGGATCTCGTCGGTAAACCCTCACTAGCCATCAGATCTGAGAGGAACATATTAATAATTTTTAAACGTTTCGGCATGACTTAAGCGTTTATCGGAGGTTTCCCAGCCTTAATGGCCTCTCCAAAGACAAATCCAAATCCAACAACCTTGAACTAGTATCATACCGAAAATCATATGCAAACCTCTTACAAAACAGTTTGTACATATATATACCCGTATATGCATATATATACCATATACATATATACCCATATATACATATATATACTCGTATATGCATATGTATACCATATACATATACCGGTATATACATATATATACCATATACATATATATACCCGTATATACATATATATACCCGTATATGCATATATATATATATACCCGTATATACATATATATACCATATACATATATATACCAAAATAGATTATATAATTATAAATATATTTAAATACGAAAAATATATATACATACATAATTCTACCCAAAAAAACATTTTCTAATAATTTTACATATATTTATATGTAAATACGAATTAACTTATATATATAATTATATACCCAAATACGAAAATTAACTACAAAATCCATAAATACATATATATATATATATACCGTATATACATATATATACCATATACATGTATACCCATATATAGATATATACACTATATATACCGTATATACATATATATACTACATACATATATACCATATACATATATATACCATATACATATATATACATACATAATTCTATACACATATACATATATATACCACAGCCACCCACACCCAGCCCCGCACCCACCACCCACACCCAGCCCCAGCACCCACTGCCCAGCACCACCGCCCACCCACACCCAGCCCCGCACCCAGTCCCGCACCCAGCCCCGCACCCACTGCCCAGCACCACCCAACCCCAGCACCACCCACCCAGCCCCAGCACCACCCAGCCCCGCACCCACACCCAGCCCCAGCACCCACCGCCCACCCACACCCAGCCCCGCACCCACACCCAGCCCCAGCACCCACCGCCCAGCACCACCCAGCCCCGCCACCCAGCACCACCGCCCAGCCCACACCCAGCACCACCACCCCACAAGACATTAAAAAAATTAAAAACAACATAACTAATTAAAATAAAAAAACGAAATAGGAAGAGAAACTAACCGAAGAAGGGAGGTCAACGGAGAACTTCGCCGCGGGAGGGAGCTTTCGCCGGGGGAGGGAGGGAGGTTTCGCCGGTGGGGGGGAGGGAGGTTTCGCCGAGGGGAGGGAAAAAATGGGGAAGGAGGGAAATAGGGAAGAAAGAGGGGGAGTTCAGCTTATCTGCGTTATTTTGCGACGACCTAGCGACGAACGTTCGTCGCTATTTAGTTTCGTCGCTATTTTTCATGTGTCGTCGTTATTTCAAATTTAGCGACGCAACGTTTCGTCGGTAACTCGTCGGTGTTATAATTTTTGAAAAAAAAATACAAAATATAAAGTAGTATATACATGAATATAAGTACATCAACACATACACACTTTCATATAAAGAGGTACATAAAAAATTTTGGCTAATGTCAATCTTCCTGGTCATCTGCATCCTCATACGCATCTTCATCTTCATCTTCATCTTCCTCTTCATCTACATGCTCGTCGTCCTCTTCATCCTCGTATTCGTCTTCGACTACGTCTTCAATATTGTCAGGCGGTTGTATGTTGAGATGAATTTCGATGAAACCGCCGTTGGGGTCATTTAGAGGGAGGTCGTGCAGTTCAACATGTGTCGTATCTAGAACGGACGGGTTTTCTTCTTGAAATGCGGCGTCCATACCATCTGAACCTGTCTGTATACTAACATCAAACTTGCTCGATTTCACTTTGCACACGGCTCGCCAGTCTTTTGAGCTCGCATTCATCCTCGTTGTTGGATACGATAGATAGTACACCTGGGACGCTTGACTAGCCAAAACGTATGGATCGTATTTTCTGTACCATCGCCCTTGGTGTATGTCTACCAACTTATATTGGTCGTGAACCTTTGTGCCAACGCGATAACCTTCTCGAGTTGGATCGTACCATTCGCATTTGAATAGGACCACCCGCTTTATAGGCAATGCCGGATATTCGAGCTCAATTATGTGAGTAAGGTAGCCGTAGAAGTCATCCTCGTCCGGGCTATTGTCATACCGCTTGACACACACTCCGATGTTCTCCGACGATTTTCGGCTGGCATGGGAGACTGTGCGGAATCTATACCCGTTGACAAAACACATGTCGTGGCGCGTGACTCTGTTAAATGGACCCTCGGCTACTGCTGTCAGAATGTAACCGTACTCATCGTCAGCCAGATGACCTTTGCTCGCCTGTAAAACGACAAGTAAGTATACATCAGCGGGCAATAAATGCGTATCACATATCGTACACGTAACAGGCAAATATGTAAACTTACATGCCACCTGAACCAATCAGCAAACTTGGAATCTAACTCATTGTTTATTGCATCGCTCGATATACCCGGTGAACGGTGTTGCAATAAATCAATGAACAAGCTGAAGCAAATTACGAATGAGTACCATGTATATCTTTGTAACATAATGGATAGAGTATCGCAAGGTCTTTACAAAATAAAATTGGATATCGTTTATACCTCTGGAAACGGTCGACTTGACGGCAGTTGCGCAGAACATAAGAATGAGCAATCTTCAGCTCGCTGTCCCCCAATATCATTTCCTTTCCATGTCCGTGAAATCTGATCGGATGTGTGAATATTGGGAGGACACCGGATCTGGTAATGCCGTCGTCGTTCCGGGAAACATCTCTGCACCTCGACGGGACATCTGGCTCGAAGTAATGAGACACGAAAGCCGATGCTTCCTCCGTCAGATAGGCATTGCACATCGAGGCCTCGACTTTCGCCTTGTTCTTGATGTTCAGCTTCAAATGCCTGAGATATCTGTTCATATAGTGAATGTATGTTCAGATGCTTGCACTTAGACACATAAGAACGTTATGCACATAAAAAAAGAGTACCTCTCGAACGGATACATCCACCTGTACTGAACAGGACCACCAACACGTGCCTCGTATGGTAGATGAACTGGCAGGTGTTCCATTGAATCAAAGAAGGCCGGAGGGAATATAGTTTCCAGCTTGCATATGATCACTGGGATTTCGCCCTCCAGCCTTGACATATTATCCACACTGAGTCTCGTGGCTGTAAGACATTTGAAAAACAGACTCATCTCGGTAATTGCTTCCCATACATTGGTTGGAAGCAGATCGCGGAATGCAATGGGCATCAACAGTTGCATGAAAACGTGACAGTCGTGGCTCTTCATCCCGTGCAAACCGCGTTTATTCATGTCGATGTTCTTCGACAGGTTCGAAACATGGCCATCAGGAAATCTAGCCATCCCCAGCCACGATAACAACGCACTGACCTGCTCCGCATTCAGCGTGTACGAGGACTTCGGCATGTATGTTGTGCCAACGGGATGCAGCTCCGATCGCATGTTGAGGTCGCGCATATCAAGTCGTGCCTTCATATTGTCTTTTGTTTTTCCTGGCACATTCAGCACTGTATTGAAAATGTTGTCAAACACGTTCTTCTCAATGTGCATGACATTCAGGTTATGTCGGATCATATTGCTCTTCCAGTACGGAAGCTCCCAGAATATGCTTCTCTTCTTCCACCCGATACAGTAACGAGCCAGGTCTGCGTTGTGACTGCCGTCCGGATCATCAGCGACCCCCACGAATCCACAACTGTCTATCTCATGCAGCACCTCTGCACCCGTGAGGAGCTCGGGCTTTGTGTCCTTATCGACGATGCCAGGCATGAACGCCGTCACGTTCTTTCTGTACAAATGACGTCTGGGCAGGAACTTCCTATGGCTGTCGAACCAGCTTATCTTACGTCCATGTTTCAAGGACATCGTCTTCGCTTGCTTCATGCAGCAAGGGCAAGCGTATTTCCCCGCTGTGCTCCACCCCGACAACATAGAATAAGCCGGGAAGTCGCTGATCGTCCATATCAGCGCGGCGCGTAGCTGGAAGTTTTGTTTAGTCGATACATCGAACGTCTCCATGCCAAACTCCCACAACCACTTCAGCTCCTGTATCAACGGCTGCAGGTATAGGTCGATCTTCTGTTTCGGATTCCTAGGCCCCGGTGCAATCACAGTCAAGAACATGTACGACGTCTTCATGCACATCCAAGGCGGTAGATTGTACGGCGTCACGATTACAGGCCACGACGAATACTGCTCTCCCGACTGTCCAAACGGGTTGAACCCGTCGGTGCATAAACCCAACCTAACGTTCCTTGTCTCCAACGAAAAACCCGGATGCGTCGCATCGAACGTCCTCCAAGCTTCGCCGTCAGATGGATGGCACATCTCACCGTCTTTCGTGTAGTGCTCCGCGTGCCACCTCATCTGGCTAGCTGTGGCACCGGATGCGTATAGCCTCTGCAGTCTAGGGGCGAGAGGTAAATAGTAAAATTGTTTTCTTGGCACGTTCCGGTTTCTTTTGTTCGTTCTCCACCTGCTTGTCCCACAGACCCTGCACATGTCTTTATCCTCGTTGATGCCCCAGTATATGATGCACCCCTCTGAACAACAATCGATTTTCTGAACCGGCAGTCCCAACGCCTGCAGCTGTTTCTTCGTCGAATAAAAACTGTCGACCATTGTGTTCCCTTCGGGAAGAGATTCCCTCATCAGCTGACACATCCCATCGTACAATCTCTCCGTCATGCGGTGTTCCGTCTTCATGCTCGTCATCCGACCGATCATGGACATCTGTGTGTGACTACCGCAACCAGGATACAGCGGCGTGTTGGCGGCGTTCAACATTTCAAAAAACTGTCTCGCCTGAGGGTTCGGATCTTCCTCCACGAATATACGCGGCTGTTCATCCGGATCATGTATTTGTAACAACTGCTCTCCGGTAAATGCGCCGGCGGCTGCGTCTGTCACCATCTGCATGTATGGGTTGTGAGATCCCTCGCATATTTCTTCGGCATCAACCTGACCGGGTCCCCCTTCGACGTGTACAGTTGCAGATGTAGACGCCCCCTCATATTCGCCGTGACAGTACCATGTATGGTAATTGTGGACGAAACCTTGTTTCAATAAGTGAACCCTCACGTCACCCGGATCCTTATATTTACGGTTCTTGCATTTCTTGCACGGACATCTAATCTGCGTTCCACTTTCATTACTCGTCGCAAAATCCATAAATTCTTCGAGACCTTCAACAATCTAAAACACCACTCCCCGTTGTTTACTCTTTGGTACATCCACTTTCTATCGCTTCTCCTCGGATCCATTTTCTCGATACACCTTCAAAATAACAGCAGCTATCTTTTTTCGGTGGTAGAAAAAATCAAAATTCCACACTTCGGTTTTTTCGTTCAAAATTGATGATTGATGTGTTTGAAATGAGAGAAGAATGGGAGAAGAGAAGAAGAAGGAAAATGGTTTTATCGTTCTCAGCCTGCAATGTTACCGACGCAATAGCGACGAGATAGCGACCACAAACAAACACAAATCTCGGAAACAAACAAACACAATACCGACGACTTAGCGACGACCGGCGACGAACAAGAAACACAAATCTCGTCGCTAAAAGGCAGTCCGTCCAGTTCCCAATGCTTACAACGCGCGAATTTTTGTTGAATTTACCGACGTTTTACCGACGAAACAGCGACGGATAACGTCCTCACATTATTCGACGCGTTTCGTCGCTAATCCGTCGCCAAGTAGTCGCTATTCGGCAGTGCCAGTTCAGTTCCCAACGGTTGCATCGTACGATGAGTATACGTCGCAAATTCGTCGCTACGTCGTCGCTAAAACAGCCGAAACGTCATCACTGCACATTCCTAACGGTTGAAAAAAACGTCGCTATGTCGTCGCTATGTGCGTTTCGTCGCTACTCCGTCGCCAAGTAGTCGCTATTAGGCAGTCAGTTCCCAACGGTTGCAGCGTACGATGAATATACGTCGCCAATTCGTCGCTACGTCGTCGCCAAAACAGCCGAAAGGTCATCACTGCACATTCCTAACGCTGCACATTCCTAACGGTTGAAAAAAACGTCGCTATGTCGTCGCTATGTCGTCGCTAATTTTCCTATTTATACCCCAAACATCCGCACATATACATACACACATATAAGGTTATAAATAATCAAATATGCCGCGTCGTTTTAAAAGAACCCCAAGGCGTGGTGGACGGGCAATCAGTGCCCCTCCAGAAGGGCCTCCTCCTCCTCAAGTACCATCGGTTGAGCGAGAAGGTTCCGTATCTGTCTATGTCCCACCGCAGCATCAGAGTGATCAAGAACAAACGCCGGTGCAGGACGCCGACTTCCGTATGCTGATGGCAAACATGCAGCAGCAGTGCGGCAACTGCACAACATGACTAGAAGGCTGCGGAAGATGAAATTTAGATATTACAAGCTCAAGCGCCTTCTCAAAGAGTTTGCGGAGAATGTCGCGGCCACTCTTTCGTCCGATGACGAAGAGTGAACGGCACATCTCCGCATCACTTTTTAGATTTTTTTTTATTTTTTCGTTTGATAATGTAACTTTTTATTATTGAATGAATGAGTATTTTTCCCAATCACCGCTTTCTTTTTCCCTAATCAATACACGTGTTTAATTCTCGATGTTTCTGCGACGACACAACGACAAATCGAATTACGAACGGAAAGTAAAACAAAACATTTGCCACATGCGGGTTTCATTGACAAAAAAAACGATGATACACAACGCCAAGAACTTACTAAACGACGAATGTATTTTATTTGGGCTAATTTTAGCGACAAAATTGCGACGACATAGCGACGTAGCGTTACAAACTAAATAGAGACGAATAAAAACACGCAGAGTAGCGACGAGACACCGACAAATCACCGACGTAAATCACCTGACTGACTATTTTTCTTTTAGCGACAACGAATTTCATCGTACTTTCGTCGCAATTAGCGACGACAATAGTGTTGTCGCACCGTCGTCGCTATTACCGACGAAACAACGACTATACGTTGTTCGTCGGTGATAATTTCGTCGGTAAACCACAATTTTTTTGTGGTGAATTTTCATTATGTGTCATCGGAAAACAACCTCTGTGTGTTTCTAACACATGAGTATGGTTGCGTACATCCGACCTCCCATAATCTGCTATAAACGGGAGCCTCTAAGACAATGGAGTAATGCTGTTCTTCTTCACTTCGATACAAGCAATTCCTCCAAAGGTTTAAGGAAAAGATTGTTGCTCACAAGGAATTTGATGTCGAGCAGATTTTAATTCCATATGTTCAGAATGTTGAGCGATAGAAGCAGTAACAATTAAAATTAAAAAGAAAAAAGAAAACTTAATATTTATGCAATTCAACAATATGTCTACGTTCACAAAAGAAAACAGCATAACTCATTTTATCGTTTAATGTAGCTCACAACATCATAATAAGATCAGAATTCTAACTAAAAGTTCAACAATTAATAAGATAAAAATATCACATTTTGTGTCATAAAGTATACATGCTATATATTAAAGTTTATATGGTAACTATTCAATTATGAGGATTCACCTTAAATTTGTTAAATTTATTTTATTTTTGCGCCGGTTAGCATAATCTGATAAATATTAACCGAACCGCAGCTGCGGCCCTCAATAGCTACGGCCACCACCTCAGCCCATCTCCTGAAGTAATAAAATCCGTTCTGATACCAATTGAAGTAAACAACGGATTCAAGAACACAACGCGTATAAAGCACAACACACTTTATTATTGATGTTCGGAAAATAACTCAAAACCGAACTACTACTCTCCGCCTTTGTCAATCACCCTACCCGGCATTGACTCACCAATCACCTTACTCAGGATTGGTATTTGGCACCCTTGGCCTTGGCACTCTTGGCGCTCTTGGCACTCTTGAGGCAATTGGCACTCTTGAGACACCATCTACTATGGCTGCCTCCTTTATTTATAGACCAACTAGTCTAAACAAACCATTACCTAATAGGAAAAGATAAACACCAATAAGGAAATAACTTTAAAATAAAACTCTTACTTCTTAGGAGATTTCCTAAGTCTTATCTTAGAAGGAAATTAGCTAACAATCTCCTCCTTAATTTCCGATTGTACCCTTGGAATTTTTCCGACGCCACTTCATCTTGCTGGAATAATTGTATCCCATTTGTGTTCAGCTGCCAGTATCTCTTGTTGGAGACAATCACTCCTGCACTAAGACGCAGTCGTTTAGTGTGTGGGTATGGAAATGATAAAATAAATCAAACCCGGGGCGAGTCGAGGACTCTGTCCTTAAGACGTATTGCTCCGGTATACTGTGCCCAACCGGTGTGAGCAATCGTCTCCCAGGATACAACGGGTACCTGTTCAGTTGAGCGGCACTGCTGAACTCGAACTACTTCGAACGCTAGAGTGTCCTGACTTCTCCCGGACGTAATGCAAGCTTTGATTGCTATGAATGCAGAATGCTTTACGAGATGCTTCAGGTGTATAATGAATGAACCCTTAGCCCTTCTTATATAGGGGAGTCGGTTGGAGAACAAGGTACTGTAACCGTTGGATCAAAACCGAAGTTTAATTTAGACCGTTAGATTAAAACATCCTATCCAGATTAGGATGGTTTTATCTCAGCCTTTAGATCGAAGATAGATTAACAGGTTTAAACCTGGAGCGTTAGATGGAAACCATATTCGGTCAAGCGGTTAAGACAGTTTAAATCTCGGCCGTTAGATTAAAGCTGATTCTCCCACCACCGTTAGATCACAACAGATTGATCTTATTTTAAACAGGAGGATAGTGTTAGTTTCACGTTTGAAACTTAACAACTTAAACAGATACGATCCAGCCCGCTATCTGACTTCGATCGATCACATCGATCGATCGAAGTGACATCGATCGATCGATGTGATCGACTGATGTCTGATAGAGTACTTCAATCGATCATTTTGATCGATCTAAGAGACATCGATCGATCGAAATGATCGATCGATGTCCTCTGATCGTCTTTGATCGATCTATCAAGCGTATGAAGCTCTCTGATCCACTCCGATCGATAACATCGATCGATCGAAGTGACATCGATCGATGTCCGTCAGATGCTTTTTACGCCACATGGACCCCTCCAACGTGGCATTCCTCCATACGGGTGACACGTCACCCATTAACAACATTTTCCATCCACTTTGAGCATTAATTTCACATTCACCCAATACCATAATTGAGTGATTCCAACATCCTAAAATTAGCTACTCGTCACGTAGATAATTAAGGATTCGTTAGTTTCCAATTATCATTATCGGAAACTCATTAAGCTCAAAGGACGTTGCCCAACTAAGTTTTGCAACATTCATTACGGGCCACAGCCCAAACCTTCCAATCTCCAACGATGGGCCAAAGCCCAAACCTTAAACTCTCCAACAATCCCCCACATGAATGGAAATTAATGCAAATGCATATGCAGACTCTGAGGTGAAGTCAGACAAGAAAATATTGCATCAGAAGAGGTAGCTTCTGGCTTTGAACCTTTCTTAGTGATGTATCATCGGATCCACTCGGCTAAATAGTGACTTGATGTCTTGAACTAGTCAGCCTTTGTTGTGAACCAAGACAATGACACTCACACAATATTTTCTTTAACACCCTTTTGGTTCTCATGGTTGTGTTCGTTTTGGCCATGAACAACCTGGTTTCAGAAAGTGTTTTAGAGAAATCTTGCCACCTAGACTTTCTCATAGAAGCGGCCCCACTTCACACTTACATAGGTGATTCCTATCAAGAGTATTCTGCCATACTCCACTTGACGTATCAAGATATAGGACATCATTAAAAGCCTTAGCTTACCCTGAAATCTCTGCAGACAGCACTTTATTAGACGGAATGAGTAAGTGCTCACTGAATCTTTATAACTTAGTTGTCTCATTGAACCAAGATTTTGGGATCTCCAGTCAACAAGGTTGGGTTACCATTACAAAGATTCATGCATTATGGGCTTCAGTCCCATTCCGTTTGTCAATCTTGACATCTGATCTCTAGGCAAGCCTTTTATAAGCGGATCCGCAAGATTCTCCATTGATTTTATATAATCTATGGAAATCACGCCATTAGAGATCAACTGTTTAATGGTGTTATGTCTTCGACGTATGTGTCGTGACTTACCATTATAAATGCTGCTTTGAGCACGTCCTATAGCTGACTGACTATCACAGTGTATGCTAATAGGAGCGATTGGCTTAGGCCAGCACGGAATATCTTCCAGAAAATTCCGAAGCCACTCAGCCTCTTCCCCAGCTTTGTCCAACGCTATGAATTCAGCTTCCATAGTGGACCTAGCTATGCATGTTTGTTTCGTGGATTTCCACGACACAGCAGCACCACCAACAGTGAACACATATCCACTGGTGGACTTTGAGTCCTTACTGTCTGATATCCAATTTGCATCGCAGTATCCTTCCAACACCGCTGGATATCTCGTGTAATGTAATCCATGATACATTGTGTATTTTAGATACCTCATCACTCTGTTAAGAGCTTTCCAATGATCATCACTTGGATTACTGGTAAACCTGCTCAACTTGTTTACTGAACAAGCTAAGTCTGGTCTTGTACAATTCGTTATGTACATCAGACTCCCGATCACCTGAGAGTATTTTAACTGGGCAACAGGCTCGCCTCAATTTTTCCTTAAGTGCACACTTAAGTCGAGCGGGGTCTTTACCGATTTCACATCATCCATATTGAACCGTTTCAGAACTGATTCAATATAGTGAGTTTGTGATAGTACGAGTCCCTCAGTCACCCTAGAAATCTTAATTCCTAGAATGACATTGGCAACTCCCATGTCCTTCATATCAAAGTTTCGTGTTAACATCTTCTTTGTACTCAAGATGATGTCACGAGTACTGCCCATGATAAGCATGTCGTCTACATAGAGACATACTATCACATATGCATTCTGTGTGCTCTTAATGTACACACACTTGTCGCATTCATTGATCTTGAAGTCATTTGACATCATTACCTGATCAAACTTTAAATGCCATTGCTTGGGTGCTTGTTTAAGTCCGTACAAAGACTTAACAAGTCTACATACTTTCCTTTCTTGTCCTGGAACGACAAACCCCTCGGGTTGTTCCATATAAATCTCTTCCTCTAACTCACCATTCAGAAAGGCAGTCTTTACATCCATTTGATGGATTTCCAAATTATAGACTGCAGCAATGGCTATTAGCATCCTTATAGAAGTGATCCTAGTCACTGGTGAGTAGGTGTCAAAGAAGTCAAAGCCTTCTTTCTGTCTATAGCCCTTGGCTACTAACCTGGCTTTATACTTCCCAATAGACCCATCCTCTTTAAGTTTCTTCTTAAAAACCCACTTACAACCAAGTGGTTTACTTCCAGGTGGAAGGTCAACCAACTCCCAAGTATGGTTTTGAAGAATCGAGTCTATTTCACTGTCAACTGCCTCTTTCCAGAATGGAGCTTCTGGAGTTGACATAGCCTCGGAAAAGTTCCTTGTCTCATTTTCTACCATATAGGTTAGAAAATCTGGTCCAAAAGACGTTGGCATTTTGGCTCGTTTGCTTTGACGAGGTTCCTCAGTTTCTTGAGGAGTCGTCTCACGCACTCGCTTACTTGTGCTAGCTTCTTCACTGTCTTTGTCTTTCTTTGGAAAGATATTTTCAAAGAACACTGCATTCCTTGATTCCATGACAACATTTTCATGTATCTCGGGAATGTCCGATTTGTGCACTAAGAAACGATATGCACTACTGTTTGTTGCATAACCAATGAATATGCAATCAATTGTTTTAGGCCCAACTTTCACCTGTCTTGGTCTAGGTACAGCAACCTTCGCCAGACACCGCCACACTTTTAAGTATTTGTAGCTAGGCTTATAGCCCTTCCAAAGTTCATACGGGGTTTTATCCGTCTTCTTGGACGGAATTCTATTTAAAATGACGTTGGCTGAGAGTATTGCTTCCCCCCACAAGTTCTGAGGTAAACCCGAACTTATCAACATAGCATTCATCATCTCTTTTAGAGTACGATTTTTGCTTTCAACAATACCATTCGATTGAGGTGAATATGGCGCAGTCGTTTGATGAATAATGCCATGTTCTGAACAGAATTCATTAAACGGTGTATCATATTCGCCACCTCTATCACTACGAATTGCTTTAATTCGTTTGCTAAGTTGATTCTCAACTTCATTTTTATAAACCTTGAAAGCATCAAGGGCCTCGTCTTTGCTACTTAGCAAATATACATAACAGTATCGTGTGCAATCGTCGATAAAAGTTACAAAATACTTTTTACCACCTCTTGTTTGCACAAACTTTAAATCACACAAATCTGTGTGAATTAAATCCAACGATTCAGTGTTTCGTTCTGTTGAAGGAAATGGCGCTCTTGTTAATTTCGCTTCAACACATATTTGGCATTTTTCTTTATTACTAAAGTCCAGTTTGGGCAACAAGTCAAGATTAATCATTCGTTGTATTGACTTATAATTTACATGTCCCAAACGAAAATGCCATAAACAGGAAGACTCAAGCATGTAAGCAGAAGAGGAAACAATTTTATTAGCCTCAGTGGGCGCAACATTTTTGGGTACAATTGTCATAACATTCAATTTGAACATGTTATCTGAAAGATACCCTTTCCCCAAATACACCCCATTCTTAGAAAGTGTAAATTTGTTTGCCTCAAAAACAAGCTTGAACCCATGCGTGACTAGCAGCGCGCCAGAAACCAGATTCTTCCTTATGTCAGGAACATGCAGTACATTCTGCAGAGTCAACTCCCTTCCTGAGGTCAGTTTCAGGATTACCTTGCCCGATCCTTCGATCTTCGAGCTGTTGGAGTTTCCCATAAACAATTGCTCATTGTTCGTCGTGGGCACGTACTCTCTGAACATTGCCCTGTTCGCACACACATGTCGAGTGGCTCCTGTGTCCACCCACCATTCCCGTGGGTTTCCCACTGCGTTGCACTCGGTCACCACTGCGCAAAGGTTCAAGTCATCCATTGCGTCGACCAGATTTGCTTTTGCTCTATTCTGATTCTGATTCTTTTTGGGCTTCCTGCATTCACTGCTTCGATGCCCTGGTTTACCACAATTATAACACTTACCTGTGAACTTCTTTGCAATTTCCTTGCCCTTGGAGTTCACACTCAAAGTGTTATGTTTCTTCTTGTTCTTTGCCTCAGCAACATGAGCCTTGGCTTGACCAGAAGATATGGACGGCTTTCTTTCGGAGCGACGGTTGTCCTCCTCAATACGAAGACGGACTATCAAATCCTCCATCTTCATCTCCTTTCGCTTGTGTTTGAGATAGCTCTTGAATTCCCTCCACGAAGGAGGCAGCTTCTCAATCACAGCCGCAACTAGGAAAGATTCACAGAGCGTCATGCCCTCCTCTTCCATTTCAGAAACCAACATCTGTATTTCTTCTACCTGCGAAATTACAGTTTTGGAATCTAACATTTTATAGTCGAGAAATTTCCCAACTATCAACTTTTTAGTACCCGCATCTTCTGTACGATACTTTTTATCTAAAGCCAACCACAAAGCTTTTGCAGTTTTAAATGTACAAAACACGCCATAGAGAGTATTATCTAGGCAACCCAGAATCAAATTCAAACAACAAAAATTTGTATATGCCCAGGCCTCAGCACCCAAGGCGTTCTGCATATTCTGTTGTTGATCCTCCACAGGCTCAACCACGGGTGGATCCTCGCTAAGCATTCTGGCCAACCCCAATGCAGTGAGATAGAACAGCATCTTCTGCTGCCACCTCTTGAAGAAGTTTCCGGCAAACTTCTCCGGCTTCTCCACCTGAGCAGCAGTGGCAGCCGGATTCATTTGAGGCCCTCCAGTTGGTGCCAACGGAACCGTATTGATCTGCGGTCCGGCAGCAACATTGTTAGCCCCTTCAGGTGCAGACACGAAGTGAGCACCATTGAAGCCTTGAACAGAGTTAGAGCTCTCGTGTTCCATTCCTGTTCAGTTCGATCAAAACGTAAAGATCAGAACAGACCCATGTCCAAGAATGAGTAGAAGAAGACTGCAAATCAGTACGAAACTGCCTTTGCACAATAAACAAAACAGTACAAGAAGTAATTGAAAATTACGTCTTAAGATTGTTGGAGACAATCACTCCTGCACTAAGACGCAGTCGTTTAGTGTGTGGGTATGGAAATGATAAAATAAATCAAACCCGGGGCGAGTCGAGGACTCTGTCCTTAAGACGTATTGCTCCGGTATACTGTGCCCAACCGGTGTGAGCAATCGTCTCCCAGGATACAACGGGTACCTGTTCAGTTGAGCGGCACTACTGAACTCGAACTACTTCGAACGCTAGAGTGTCCTGACTTCTCCCGGACGTAATGCAAGCTTTGATTGCTATGAATGCAGAATGCTTTACGAGATGCTTCAGGTGTATAATGAATGAACCCTTAGCCCTTCTTATATAGGGGAGTCGGTTGGAGAACAAGGTACTGTAACCGTTGGATCAAAACCGAAGTTTAATTTAGACCGTTAGATTAAAACATCCTATCCAGATTAGGATGGTTTTATCTCAGCCTTTAGATCGAAGATAGATTAACAGGTTTAAACCTGGAGCGTTAGATGGAAACCATATTCGGTTAAGCGATTAAGACAGTTTAAATCTCGGCCGTTAGATTAAAGCTGATTCTCCCACCACCGTTAGATCACAACAGATTGATCTTATTTTAAACAGGAGGATAGTGTTAGTTTCATGTTTGAAACTTAACAGCTTAAACAGATACGATCCAGCCCGCTGTCTGACTTCGATCGATCACATCGATCGATCGATGTGATCGACTGATGTCTAACAGAGTACTTCAATCGATCATTTTGATCGATCTAAGAGACATCGATCGATCGAAGTGATCGATCGATGTCCTCTGATCGTCTTTGATCGATCTATCAAGCGTATGAAGCTCTCTGATCCACTCCGATCGATAACATCGATCGATCGATGTCATCGATCGATGTCCGTCAGATGCTTTTTACGCCACATGGACCCCTCCAACGTGGCATTCCTCCATACGGGTGACACGTCACCCATTAACAACATTTTCCATCCACTTTGAGCATTAATTTCACATTCACCCAATACCATAATTGAGTGATTCCAACATCCTAAAATTAGCTACTCGTCACGTAGATAATTAAGGATTCGTTAGTTTCCAATTATCATTATCGGAAACTCATTAAGCTCAAAGGACGTTGCCCAACTAAGTTTTGAAACATTCATTACAGGCCACAGCCCAAACCTTCCAATCTCCAACGATGGGCCAAAGCCCAAACCTTAAACTCTCCAACATCTCTGTCACGCATGAAAGTGCCCGACCAGCAGCATCGGTGTCAAGGAATGCAAGACGAGACCTTCTAGCGATGAAATCCACAGCAGATTCGCAGTACTATTGTCTAGCACAATATGCAACTTCAGCTTCTTAGAAAAAGGTATCCATGGGCAAGGCGCTTCCCCAGATTTTCATTCTGAGCTATAGCAGCATAAACCTCTGGAAGCTTTTTTTTTTTAACCGGCCGACTCCTTTCGGCTGTGGCGGAATTTTTTTTTAATTGTTGTGTTGAAGACTCCTTTGATCACACAAGTCTTCAACAACCGCGCAATGAATCCGGCCTCTTGTTGATACGAAGAACACGGCAGCTTTCTCACGGGATCAACCCAAACACGGCAACCCTGCCACGGTGGCTCCTCCCTCTTCGAACAACCTCGGCAACAACCTTGGCTCTGAGTTAGTATGAAGAACACGCAGCCTCCTCCCTGGATCGTCCCACACACGGCAATCCCAACACGGTGGCTCCTCCCTCTTCGCACAACCTGGGCTCTGATACCAATTGAAGTAATAAAACCCGCTCTGATACCAATTGAAGTAAACAACGGATTCAAGAACACAACGCGTATAAAGCACAACACACTTTATTATTGATGTTCGGAAAATAACTCAAAACCGAACTATTACTCGCCGCCTTTGTCAATCACCCTACCCGGCATTGACTCACCAATCACCTTACCCGGGATTGGTATTTGGCACTCTTGAGGCTTTTGGCGCTGGCGCTCTTGAGGCAATTGGCACTCTTGAGGCACCATCTACTATGGCTGCCTCCTTTATTTATAGACCAACTAGTCTAAACAAACAATTACCTAATAGGAAAAGATAAACACTAATAAGGAAATAACTTTAAAATAAAACTCCTACTTCTTAGGAGATTTCCTAAGTCTTATCTTAGAAGGAAATTAGCCAACATCTCCACACCCACCTCCATACCACGCCGACACCTTTACTACCTCCTTCACCTAGCCATCCATGCCACTTACCTTCCTCCCATCTCAAAACAACACTTGGTTTTCCCTCCCAACCCCACATCTCCTCCTGTCTCCATCAACTCCTAGCTTTAATAGGGTTGGGATCTCTTCACCCACGAATTCTTTACCTCCTGTTACTGCACGCCACGTGACAGCAAGAGATGGTAAAGTTAGATAAGAAGGTGGACAGGAATAAATGTATGAAGGAGATGGAAGACACGTGTCGCGTAGTGGGAAGGAGGGTGCGGAATTTGTAGTTGAGGAGATTTCAACCTGCTTTAATATGTGATTCCCCCACCTCACAGTCCCCGCCCTATCTCTCTACTATGTCCACTACCTTTATCGCACCACCTTAAGTTCCTAGTTAGTTATCAATTTTAGATTTCTTGTTAATTCTCCATTGATTTCTTGGTAATTTAAGATCATGAACACAAATACAGATCGCCAAAGAAGACGGTCAGTGTTGGAGTTGACAGTAGGTTGGGTGGAGGCTATTCAAATCGGGTTGATTGGAAGAGGAAATAAGAGGGGTTGCCGGGTGGTTCTGACGCCTCCGCTCGGGAGGAGGAGGGTAGCTAGCAATGGGGAGGAGGGATGGGATAAAGAAAAAATGAGCCGGATGTAACGGTGGAAATGGAGGGTTGACATGTAGCGCCCTGTCCGGAACTAGGGTTTTGGCACGGTGCACCTGCCTTACTCTACAACGAGCAGTACAAGGCGTCGATACCATACATGTGCATGTCGACATGAATCGTAATCGAATATAGCGGAAGCGAAATAAAGATAAACTTACGACATGCATAATAATACAAATCGTCCAGGTGCGTACAAATCATGAAGTACAATGTCTCAAGATAGTCTAAGTACATCACAATAGAATAAAGCTCAACACATCAAATACATAGCTCCGGTCTACATCTCATCTCACGGGTAATCTAGCCGGGGTTCCTCCTCAATGAACAATGTGTCAGGGTCCCTGTCCTCTGTAATGTGATAAGGCAAGTATGAGTGATAGCCAACTTTTAATCGCTCAGCAAGTAATCCTACTAGATACGTTATGTGGATCATGCATGGGGAGACGGGATGACAAATAATAATATCATAATAACGAATATAAATAATCGCATCTCTGTTTACAAATAATGGGCATAATACAAGAATAGAACAGAACATAAGAATTTACATCATACCTTAGAAATCATAACTTTCTTCTTCAGCACATCCCTAGCATACCTGTCTATCCTCACGTACTAATCCATATTGTGCTAAGGTTATCACTTATAATAATCACATCAACATGCATAGTCTTCCTTAATCAACTTAAGGGCATAATAATCTTATAGATATTATGACCATCACCTAAGGGACATAATCATGACATGATGCATAAGACATGATTTTTCATAACATGACTTTTCATAAAATGACTTTTCATAATAGTGACGTGATTTTCATAACTTGCATAAAATGACATTTTCATAATCATGGAGATATAACATTTTCATCGTTGGCTATATCACTTTCATAAGAATAATAATGCATGACATACTAAATGATTCCCCATATAGTACATGTACGACATAAACATCATAAACATAGGTACATCTAACGATGATATATTATGACTGAGATCCTGTGTCCCAGACCCGGTGTTACACTCAACCATAATATAAACATGGGCCCCTCACACCTACCATTCTGGTCCCGATGTTAGGACGGCTACAACATAACATAACATAACATGATCATAACATGACATAACATGTGTCATTGGAATGATCCGTCTCGTGTTTATTATTCATATGTTTTTAAACTTTTGAATCATGCGACGCGATATCATGACTTTTCAAATCTTGATTTCATGCAACTTGAGACTCTGTCATATGAGAGTATTTTGGTCAGACTACAACTTCATCACTTACTTATTTTTATTCTACGTATCATAACTTAAAGAAAATATCACTTTTACCCCCAAAAGTGGCCATTCGGGAGAACTGGAGAAGGCCCCCGCAGTAGCTCGTCGTACCGAGGAATCACATGACACTGCTACTACTGCGGATACGTCTATGTTC
The DNA here is from genome assembly GCA_036186865.1 of Eustoma russellianum. NCBI lineage: Eukaryota > Viridiplantae > Streptophyta > Magnoliopsida > Gentianales > Gentianaceae > Eustoma > Eustoma russellianum. Next base: position 26,626,388 of record AP025070.1, on the reverse strand, counting down.
CAGGTTTTTTTTGGTTGACTGCAGATTTATTCCCCGTATTATTAGAGGCGCCAACGTTGGATGTTCAAGAGCAGCAGACTGAGCAGGACACATCCTGCTCTGATATACTATCTATCCATGCATAAGAATCTAACCTAGGGGAGGGAGCAATATCGCTACACATATCTCCTACACATTTGGAGATTTTGGACAAGAATATACAGCATGTTCAGGAGGTGAATCCGACTTCTGAAGTGGCTCCTGAAGTCCAAATTAAAACCATTCAGATTGAATTGCCAGTGCCAGAGGAGGTGCCAGCTAGTGGCGATCCTTTCGTGCCTGATTATGATCCTTTAACTGAACAATTTTATCAGGACCACTTTCGGGAGGAGGAAGACGATGTCGATCTTGCAGTGGGTTCGGACAATAAGGCCTCTTATTCAACTATTCAGCGTAAAAGGAGTGACTATGATGATATCTGGGAGAGCTTGCTCATGGCGGTAGATGATATAGATCGTCGAATGACGTCACCTATTGGAGGGACTCTTCTTGGCAGACTATCTCGGAGAAAGCGCAGAGCTCGGAAGAATCTTCCGTCACCTCCCCCATCCTCAATGGTTACTAGACGGGGAAGTCATCGTTCTTTTGAACTATAGTGTGCTTAGAATGCCTCAAGTTCCACGAATGATCATTAGATTCGTTTTCTTTTTTAGTTTGTAGTAACGGCTACCCTCGACCGTTTAATGAGGGAGATTTATTGAATAAATAAAAGCCGGAAGGTATTCTTCCGTTTAAAAAAAAACAATACGGCCCATTAATGTATTAAAGAAATAAATTACTTTATATAGATTATATATATACATATAAATGTATTACTATGAAATACATACATACATATATATATATATATATATATATATATATATATATCTGTGTAACTGTATTCATATATACTTCTTTAACATGTCACATCTCATTTTATTACATTAAGGCCACTTGGCCGAATTTTACACCATTTCTTATACATATTTAATCTCATTTTTCTTCCTTTTTATATACATGTTATATGTGTATGTTTCTATAATAAACATGTTCATATTGTCTCTTTCTTTTTCTTAATTCTAAGATTATGACATAAAGGAAACACATGAACATATACATAATGGAAATCATAAAAAATGTACTTTTTGAGCCATAATCATCATCTGAATACACATCTTGAAGATGGAAATGATGAAGCTCAAGTGTAGTACCCAAATAGACCACTTGGCCGTGTGGGGTGTGTGTGTGTGTGTACATGAAGATGATGATCATCAAACAACCATTGAGACCATGTATATAAGTCATGTTTATGATGCATATATAAACATGTTAAAGACATGATCTTAAAACATATGAAACTAAAAACACATAGACAATACATGATGATCATATCTATGAAATACATAATTCAACATAACAAAGTTGTAATCTTTATAAACTTTACATATGTCTTCACTTCTTTTCTTTATTTTATTTATATACCGTCTATAATATTTTTTTATTTCATTCTTACATAAAGTTTAGGTATTTTTGAGGGGGTTGGCCGAAAATTAACCTTGTGTATATATATATGTATATCATTTGGAAACATAGAATTTCTATGTTCTTATGGTAAAAACTTGAACATACTTCATGATGATCCAACTTTGTTATGAACATAAATACTTAGTCTTTGGAAATCCATGAAGGATCTAAGAAGAGTACTTGCTTTGGTTCACTTTTTTTACACTTAAGATGGTAATTCCTTCACTTGGTTTGGAAGAAAGCTCTTCTTCTTTCCTTCCTATGTAGGCACGGTTTTGGAGTCCAAAAAGGAGGGTTAGTGAGCAACTTATGAAACTAATTGGATGAAAGAATTTAACTTAAGCTTCATGAAGTTCTTGCATTGGTTTCCTTTGATTCTAGGTTCTACAACCATCTTGAATCTCTCTTGAGTGATGGGGTGTTTATGGAGCTTGGTTTAAATGATGTTGGTGCGAAGGAAAGAGAAGAAAATTTTCTCCTTGTTGTGTATGAAAATTTTGGCCAATGAGGGGTCGAAGGATTGAAGACTTAAGTTTTCTTGGAAGAGAGGGGAAAGGGTATTTTTGTTGGAGATAAATGATGAAGTGTGGAAGTGTTTGAAGAAAGAGAGAATATCTCTTTTTTCCTTGGAGGGTGACCGGCCTGCATGTTGAGGAATGGGGCGGGGGACAAACTTTAACAAGTATGGATGTGAGAGATGGGGTTATGACAATATTCTAAGCATGCTATTTGTTTATGCAAAAATTCCTAAAGTGTAAGACAAGTTATCTTCCTTTTTCTTTTTTCTTTTCTTTTTCTTTCATGTATATATTTTGTTTTCTATTATTTAAGTTGTACAAAAATTTTGTGTCATGTATTTTTTTTGATTTAATTTATCCTAATGTCTTAAGTTGTTATTAACTAGTTTTATTTAAGTTTTATCATATAAGTACAAACGTTTTTTATATATTTGCTAATGTATCGATATACAAAAAAAAAATTTATGAATTGTACACTTACGTAATTATGTTTACAGTATTGGAATCGTTACGACATAACAGAATTTTCCGGGTCATAACATGACAACTGCAGTTGAGGACGGCGATAAATTTTTAATGGATTCTGTTAAGTGATATAAAAATGGAACAAATTTAATAAGTTCAAAATATACGATAATTGAGTAGTTCTGATGTCATTTTAACATCCCATATAATAATTTAAAACATAAAAATGTGATTTTCACTAAATAAGATTCATGGCGCGGGGCACTAGCTCAGAGTCCCAATATCGTATATGTCCATACGATATCTCTACAACAACAGCAACAACATTACTCCATTACCTTAGAGGCTTCTGCCGATAACGGGGTATAAGGGAGTCAGATGTACACAACCATACCCATGTGTTAAAAACCATACCCATTACCCATTGCCTTAGAAGCTTCCGCCGATAGCAGGGTATGAGGAGGTCAGATGTACGCAACCATACCCATGTGTTAAAAACCATACACAATATAGTATATGTTCATACGATATCTTTACAACAACAACATCATACGATATCTCTAAAGATGACAAAATCATTCATAAACCACTTACTAAATTAGTTGTCAAGACCCAGAAGTGGAATAAGACCCATTTTATACGTATTTATTTATGTTTATTCTCTGATATTGAAAGCATTATAAATCAAGATTACTTGGAACCTTACTAATGAATTATAATTCGTATTCACTTATGTTGAAATCATTATAAACCAAGATTACTTGGAACCTTACTAATGAATTATAATTCGTATTCACTGATGTTGAAATCATTATAAATCAAAATTGCTTGGAACCTTACTAATAAATTATAATTCGTATTCACTGATGTTGAAATCATTATAAATCAAGATTACTTGGAACCTAACAGAAGGAAAACGTAAATAATGAATTATTATTCGTTGCATGCTCGGGGTATGGCTCCTCACTTCGCTGAAGGGATTTAGAAGTTGATAACCTTAAACGATTAAAAACATGTATTCTATTGTTACATCTAATCAAATAAGTATTTCGTAAAACATTATTAAAACCAAAATTTTCAAAGTATTTGACAGAATAGAATATTTGTTATAATAGTAACTAGCGTCATTTAGGACCAAATAAAAGCAAAAACTGAGTAACATACTATAACAAAAAGCGTTCCTGGTGCACTAGGCTTCCGTATTTGTGCAGGGTCTGGAAGGAGGCCGGATCGTTTCGCGATCTAATGTACGCTGCCTTACCCTACACTTTATGTAAGCGGTTGTTTCCGCAGTTCGAACCCGTGACTTCAAATTCACAAAGCAGCAATCATACTATTTGTTTTAAGACCCGCCCTCCTAGTAAAATACTATAACAATTTGAGTCAATTGGTGTTAGACCAACTGCGTGTTTGATCCACAAGATTTTTGGGATAGCGAAAGTATGAATATCGTATGGTATGATTTTTTTTTCAATTAACCTCTCATATGTTTCTTAGAAACTTCCTGTAATTTATTCAAAGACTCATGTTGCTGCTAGGTAATTATTCATATGTTAATGAATAAATATACCATTCAACGACTCGTGTAGACATAAAAATGACATGCTGGTAGTATTAAAAAAATTCATGTACAGTTCGATGCTTATTATTAGACGTGTATAATGCACACGTGTCAAGAAGATTAGTGGATCCTAGGAACATAATTATGCCCACGTGGTACTAAGAACTACAGTAATTAGATTTCTTGCACACAATCGAAAGCGGCGTTGTCTTCTTTTCCTGCTTACACCTAGTGATTATTTGGCATTTTGGTAGACTAATTAGTATAATGATAGGTCAATAAAGTATGAAATAATTAATATTTTAGTCCATAAATTACTCAAAGTGCCTGGAGAAAGGACACCTGTATAAACATATGTACGAACTCCTACAAGTTGTGTGCCCGTCGTTATTTTATTGTATGTAAAGTCAAGAAGAAATCTAGAAGTACTGATCACTACGTGAACAAATTTTTTTCCCTTTTTTGTGAATACTATTACAAGACTAAAAGAGGTGCAATGATTGATCAGAAGATGAAATGTCACGGAATCAAAAGAGTTCGGTGGATTGGACACTTAATCTAACGATGAGCAATGACTGGGAACGGATAATGCACGTGCAAGAAATGGCGTGATAACTGAATTGTTGGCATATGCTGCAGTGGTGCGCAGGGAGAGCAAGGAAGAAGAAGCAACGCCGCGGGAAATTTGAAGTTGAGGAGAAATGACATTTTTAACCTTTTAGTTGTAATGGTTCATGTAATAACTGTAGGGATAATATTGTAATTTTAGGAGTCGGCAGTTATTTTTCATCTTCTCCGCTGTATATACTTGGCTCGTTCGACGTTTTTGGAAATGAGGAAATTACAATTTCTTCTCCAGCAAATTCCCTCTGTACTTCTGCATTCTTTCTCTTTCGATTGGTCTTTTGAGCTCTTGATTTCATTTTATTGTTTGTGTGATTGAATTCTGTTCAACATTCTTCGTATGATGATCAACTAGTTGTGCGTTGATCAAATTTTCACATGGTATCAGAGATTTAACGCTCCGTAGTTGCTTATGATTGATGAAATTTGGTACATTCATGGCTGGAATTCAAAACTCTCCTTCATCTTCTTCCAATAATACTTCCAATCTTACTCAAATAGATCCTTCGGAGGATCCTCTGTACATCCACCCAAGTGATAGTCCGTCATTAGTACTCGTTCAACCATTGCTAGATGGAAACAACTTTCATAGCTAGAGCAGGGCATTTCGTAGAGCATTGGAGTCTAAGAACAAGGTAGGCTTCATAACAGGTATGATTCCTAAACCTATAGATACCAATCGTAGACTTGTGGCCTGGACCAAGGCGAACAATATGGTGGCTTCGTGGATAGTAAATTCAGTGATTCCGTCTATTGCACAGGGTGTCTTATGGTTTGATAATGCCTTAAATATATGGAATGATCTAAAACACAGATATAGAAATGTAGACGTGTTTAGATTATCAGATTTACAGGAACAATTTTATGCCACTAAACAAGAAAGTAATTCGGTTACTGAGTATTATACAAGATTAAAGGTGATTTGGAAGGAACTCATGGTGTTAAGATCGATACCTAATTGTCTGTGCAACCGTTGTACTTGCAATATTACTGGTCAGATAAATAAATTCATTGAAGATGATTATGTCATTAGGTTCATAAAAGGATTGAATGATGAATTTGAACCTGTAAAATCTCAAGTATTGCTGATGTGTCCGCTTCCTGATCTAAAAACTACATTTGCTATGGCGGTAAAATTGGAAAGGAAATTGAACTACACACCAACCCAAGGTCAATTTACAAATAATCCTTTTGTTGTACTGAGTACAAATAGTGGTAACTCAAATTTTGGTTCTTATAATGGCAAGGCTAATGGTCAAGGACCAACTGGAAACTGGTTTAAGCCAACTGGGAGAGGCTTTAGAAAGGATTCACAGAGACCTATGTGTACATACTGTAATATGCCTGGACATACAGTTGATCGATGATATAAGAAGCATGGTTATCCCCCTAGTTTTAAATTTAAAAGTTAGGTTAATTGTGTTGAAGGAAACATGTATTCCATTCAAGAAGGAGGAAGTGGATATCAGGCTGACTGTGAGCAATACAAGATTGCTGAAGGATATCAGATGAACAAACCGTCACAAGTAGTATCCTCATTCACAGAGGAACAGTGTAATCAACTCATTAATTTGTTGCAGGAGCACAAAAATAGAGGACATGTGGAAGGGAATGCTCAGACAGAGGAGAATAATGGGCATCATGCTGTGATGTCAGCTGAACAGGCTAGTGCACCTGCAAAGCAGCCAGGTAATGTATCACATTCTAATGTTCATTGCGTATGGATTTTGGATTCTGGTGCTACAGACCATATCTGCTGTTCCTTATCATTGTTCAAATCATATCATTCAACTACTTCCATGTCCGTTAAACTTCCAAATAATGTCCTTGCTCCTGTCACGCACATGGGCACAGTCCATGTAAGCCCACTCTTGACCGTATATAACGTTCTATATGTTCCTTCCTTTGCATTCAATCTTTTGTCCTTAAGTAAGCTCACAGAAAGAGGTGATGTAGAGCTAATTTTTCACTCAAACTCATGTCTAATACAGGACCATTTGAGCAAGAATATGATTGGTTCAGCTAAGGTGAACCAAGCGTTGTATCACCTACTTAGCACTACTTCAACCTCAGCCTTATCCATTCCTGGATGTTTTCAAGCCCATGTTGTAGAGTCTTCAAATCCTTTTCTTTGGCATTCAAGACTTGGACATCTATCATCATCCAGACTTGCAGAAATCAGCAAGAAAAATCCATCAGTTGATGTGTCTTTCCATTCCCCTTCCTGTACTATATGTCCGTTAGCTAAACATAAGCGAAATCCTTTTCCTTTTTCTGCTTCAGTTTCTAAATCTCCATTTTCATTAGTACATATGGATATATGGGGTCCATATAAACACCCTACACTGTATAGACGACAATATTTTCTTGAGAAAATCTCACTTATTAGCCTAACGTTTGGCCCATTACTCAGTTAGCATCCTAACGTTGATGAAACTCACTTAACAACAACTCTTTTGCCGAAATGGCTCACTTGTAGCCGTGCAACCGGAAGAAAAGTGTTGACTCATGAAGATTGCTGTTGACACTAAAAATAGACCCCACTTTATTAGTTTTTAATTATAGAGGGATATAAAAAAGGAAAAAGGTGTCCACCTTTTCCCCTACCTCTTCTCCCGTTTGAAAAACATTCCTGCAGAGCAACGGTTCTTTTTCACCCTTGCAGAAGACAACCTTGGCTGAGAAAAAGAGAACATTTTTTGTGAAAAATTGCTTAGGGCTGTTGGATATTTCGGTCATCGGAAGAGTGTTGGTTGCATTTGTGTGAGGAAATTGATTTCAATCGTCTGTCTGTGCATCTGACCGCGGGAACAATGAGTCTGAGGATTCCAAACCTACCGAAGGATAAGCATCCTGTATATGGTAAGTGGTGTTTCGTTTAGTGTTAAATTTTACTTTGTTGGAGGTAAGTCTGAAGATATTGTGAAGCATTTATGTAATCGGGGGGTTAATCGAAGTGTAATTTTGTGGAAATTAGGTTGCATGTGACTGTTTTTTGTATATACGCAGATAATACCTTTGATTGTTAACTTCCCTTGTTTCAATAGTTCAACATGCAGGTACAGGTAGTGGGAAGTTCACTTTAATTCTACATTATGGGGGTTTATTACTTAATTTGCCTAAGGAAGAGTATCATGGTGGTGGGACCTGCATTTATGATGATGTTGAAGCTGCCAAGATTTCTTTGGTATACATGGATGAAATGTGTAATGAAAATGGAATAATAGGATACAAAAGGTACTACTTGAGAGAAGGGAAGTTTGTTCGAATTGAAAATGACGGAGAACTGTATGCGAAGGCATTGGGTTTGGGTGATGGAGTAAAGGTGTTGGATGTCTATGTGGAACAATTAGTTGTACGCAATGCTAATGAAGCAGGTGATCAGGTTGAACAAACGGGTAATGATGTAGAAGATTGAGTGCTTATGATGATGTGAGTAGTAATGAAGATGTGAGTGCGAATGAAGATGTTTGCTCTTCTGATTCAGAGTACAAGATAGATGGACTTATGGATTCAGAAGGTACTTACAATGATTCCTATGATGAGAAAAATGTTGATTTGGGTGAGGATGTGGGTGAAGGGCCCTCTGATGTTGCTCAGATTTCACAAGGATATGTATCCGATGAAGGCCCCCCTGATGTTGCAAACAGCGAGGAGGAAGAGCTACAAGACAAACATTATAAGAAATTTAATCCAAGTAGAGACATGGAGCATCCGGAATTTACTTGTGGATTTGTTTTTAATGATATTGAAACATTTCAAGAAGCTGTGAGGGTGTATTCAATGAATGTAGGCAGGCCAATTGTAGTGAAAAGAAGGGATAACATTCGATGCCAGGTGGCTTGTAAAAATGATGGCTGTGAGTTCAATGTGTATGTTAGTTTGGATAGAAGTTCTGGGAAGTATGTGGTTAGGACAGTGAATTCAAAACATTTGTGTGCCTTCAACAGTCGAAACACAAGTGTTAGATCAAGTTGGATTGCGAAGAGATATCTTAATGATTTTGCAGCTGATAAAAACTTAAACTTGACCAAATTCAGGAAGAAGGTAATGATGGAAACGAGGTGCCAGATTAGTAGAAACCAGGCATTTAGAGCTAAGGAGAAGGCGTTGAAGTTGCTTCGTGGAAAGCAGGATGATGAATACAAGTTGATCTGGGCATACGTGGCAGAGATAAAGAGAAGTGATCAAACTGCCAGCATGATGGTTATGACGAAAACCCCGTCAAATGATGATGTCCAAGTCCGTGAGGAAGACATGATAATGAGGGAAACAAATACACCACTGGTGATAGATAAACCAAGGTTTCAGAGAATGTATTGTTGTTTTACTGCGATAAAGAAAGGAATGTTGAATGGAAATAGAAAGATATTTGGAATTGACGGCTGCCATATAAAATCAAAGTTTGGGGGGGTGTTGCTAACAGCTGTTGGCATCGACCCAAACAACAACCTCTTCCCCATAGCGTATGCAGCCGTAGAGGTTGAGTCAAAGGATTCATGGGGATGGTTTCCGTGGAACGTAAGAAAAGATTTAGAAATTATGCACGACCACGAATGGACCTTGATTTCAGACAAGCAGAAAGGTCTCATTCAGGTGTGTGAGGAAATTCTGCCATACGCACATCACAGATTTTGTGCAAGACATCTACATGGAAACTGGGCCTTGGCAGGGTACAGCACTGTGCAGCTTAAAAAAGCCTTCTATGAGGCAGCCATGGCATCCACTGTCATTGATTTCGGAAAAGCAATGAACAAGATAGAGAAAATGAATGCTGAAGCGGCAAAATGGTTTGAGGACAAACCACCAGCTCAGTGGAGTCGGCCTCATTTCAGCCCCATGCCAAAGTGTGATATGGTATTGAACAACGACTGCGAGAGTTACAATGCATTGCTTCTTCCAGCTAGGGAAATGCCAATTTTATCAATGTTTGAATGGATCTGAAACCATAATATGGTGAGATTTCAAGAAAACAGAGAAAGAGCTGAAAAAAATGGGTTGGAAAAACAATATGCCCCAGGATTATGTCGAGATTGAGTAAGAATATAGAGGCTTCCGGCGATTGTATCCCATACAAGGCAGACAGTAAGAAGTTTCAGTGCCAGACGTTTGATGGAAGGAATTTTTGTGTGGATTTGAGAGAATATACTTGCACTTGCAGGAAATGGGAATTGACAGGCATTCCCTGTTCCCATGCATGTGCAGCACTTGCATTTGATCGGGAGGATCCTGTAAACTACGTTGATAAGTGTTATTACGTGCAGACCTATATATAAGAAAGTTTATGAACTACCAATACAGCCGTGTGTAGGACTCAAGCAGCCAGGGGAAACAGAACATGAGCCAGTTAACCCACCCACTTTAAAAAAAAAGGCATGTAGACCCAAGAAGACAATGACTTCAGTCGGTGAGAAAGAAATGATAAAGGAACACAGGAGTACAACGTCAACATTGGAGAAATTGCGGAGAGTTGGACAGCTACAACTCTGTAGACTATGCAATCAGAAAGGTCACAACAAACGAACTTGTCCAAACCGTGTGAAAATACAGTCAAGCCTCCCAAAAGAGGGACGGACAGGAGTTGATGAGTTTGTTGCAATATCAAGTGCCCCTCCTGTTGTCAGAAATGAAGTATCACAGCCAGATGAGTTCAGACAGATACCTCCTTCAAGAACAGAACATTCCAGGCCTAAGAAGATGGTGAGATAACATATTAATATTGTACATTATATTAGCCATTGCTGATGGAAACGTACATAATAATCCATTTAACTGTTACAGCTCGTCCAGAGGAAACGTAGTACTGATGATGGGAACGTTGATATGAACTGTCCAGGCCTTGATGATGTCCCAGAACAGAACATTCCAGGCCTTGATGATGTCCCAGAACAAGTGATGTCTCAGGTAATACTAGTTATTAGCAATGCGTCTGTGTAGTCCCGATCACAGTGTTTAAATTCATTTGTATTTATGTGGCATAGATTAATGATGAAGAAAACATGCCGGCGTTCGGTGAACACAATGTACATGATGCACCCTCTGTTGTTACTGAGGTAACAAATTGCAAGTGCAAGTGCTTATATTAGTTTCATATGAGACATGTCTTGATTGTGTTTGATTCACAGACCATAAGTAAAAGTGATGGTTTAAGGCCACAGAGATTCAAAAAAACTGCTGGTTTAAGGCCACATAAGAAGAGAATGACAATGGTATCATACCAGGTAAGAGAATATGATTAGTGTATTTAAGTATGATGTCAATGTATTCCTTAACTGTTTTGTTCATTACACATCATCCGTGGAGAAAACCAATTGACAAAGTCATTGAGATTGATGATCCGGATGATGAGGAGACACCTGTGACTACTGCACCACCATGTCCTGTATCTAATCCGAATGTGAATGCTGCTGATGCCCAGCCCCAACTCCGTGATGTGTCAAGTGCCCCATCTCCAGCATTAGTCAAAGACACCGTGCTGAGCACATACATAAAGAGTCCATATGAAGTTCCTAAAAAGTGGTCATATTACAGGAAACAACCGGGGACTGACAAGCTAATTCCTAACTTCATTCTACGCAATGGAACCATTTACATGGGACGCACATTTGTGGCTGAAAGCAGTAGAAGGAAGAATGTTGAAGATTATGATTCTCATGATTTAGCATAGGTCTTGCATTTAATTCTTAGGATGTCCTTTTGTATTTGGGAAAGATGCTTGGAACTATGCATCCCATTTGTGTTGGCTTTTGTATGTGTAAGCATCTTTCTCCAAATTCTTGACAGGCTACATTTCAGTGAGCAAATTTCTTTGTTTAAGGGTATTGTGTCTTTCTTTGTTTTTCATGCATTATACCTTTTTTTCAATGACAAATCATGACAAACAATGTTGTACTGCATAACAAACAATGGCATTGTAACACAAGATTCACACCATGTAATGCATAACCAATAACCCATAATACATATTCCATTCACCACTTCATTTGAGCATCACCAAAAACTTTTACACAAACCCAATAGCACCAGAATTATTACAAAAGCATACTAATTAAAAACACTTCCGCAAACTTGCAGCAATCCAAACTGCTTCCATCACACATGCCCGTTCCAAAACACAACCAACAGAGTACATTACTTGCATCACCACTATTTCGTTCCCCACACAATGAAGAAAAATATCCATGAACAAATCAACAACCCAGTTAACATCTTTCCTTTCCAAACCATCTTCCTAATCTTCTCCTCATTCGCTTTAAATTGCTGTATTTGCTTCTCATAACGGCTACACTTCCGCAGTAGCCCCGGTATTATACCGCAAGCTCGCGCACAAATCAGTCCATCTATCCATTCAAAAAATCCACATCCCTCATCATCGAACTGAAATAAAAAAGCACAAACTTTATTTGTTTAAATCCTGAATCAAACGTGAGGAAAATATATACTATCCTAATCCATAAACTTACCCGCCAATTTGGACATGTGAGAAACCTTCGTCTGGGATTGGTTTGTGTCCATGAAGTTTCTTCTGCAGCTATTAATCCGCATCTACACCTTCGTTGGGGAAGACTCCTCCGATTTACATACCTAGAATTTTGTGAAGACATCAACTGTGATTTGGGGATGTCTCCTTCTTGATTGAAGAATTAGAGGGAAAGTGTTGTGGAGGAAATTGAAGACAGTTTATACGGCTTGTGAAGGGAGGAAAGGGACGTTGGATTTAGGGCTTGTGAAGGGGTGAATTTGGGGCAGATTAGGAGTGACAGTGGTGTTGGGGAAGAGGAACAACGACAATTATAGGGGTTGACAAAGTTTTGGAGGGAAAGGTTTATTGGGGGGGAAGGAGGGAATCCACGGTGGCAGGAGAGAATCCACCGTGGAATCAAACTTTAACCCAAAACTGAATAAAAAATGTTTTTTTTCAACAAAACAGGCTACACTAGGTCACCTTCCGGTGACTGGCTACAAGTGAGCCATTTCGGCAAAAGAGTTGTTGTTAAGTGAGTTTCATCAACGTTAGGATGCTAACTGAGTAATGGGCCAAACATTAGGCTAATAAGTGAGATTTCCTCATATTTTCTTACAGTTGTTGATGACTATACACGGTATGTCTGGAAATCAAAGTCAGGGACTAGGAACATTGTTGAGAGTTTCTGCTCATTTGCTCAAGTCAGTTTAGTACTCCTATCAAAATTATTAGAACTGATAATGGGGCTGAATTTAAGATGAATCAGTTCTATGCATCCAAAGGAATCTTGCATCAAACTAGCTGCGTCCACACCCCTCAGCAAAATGGATTGATTGAGCGTAAACACTAACATATCCTCAATGTAGCGAGAGCCTTAAAATTTCAATCAAATATACCAATTTGTCGCTAGGGCTTTTGAGTTCAACATGCAGTATATCTCATCAATATCATACAGTCACCTCTACTCAACCAAAAAACCCCTTATGAGCTGTTGTATAACAAGTCCCCAATGTATAGCAATCTTAAAGTGTTTGGATGCCTTTGCTTTGCAGCGAATACTTCTCCTCTTAAAGACAAGTTCTCTGTCAGATCAAGAAAAAGCATATTTCTTGGTCTATCATATGTTACAAAAGGCTATATCCTTCAAGACCTCACCACTAAAGATGTCTTTATATCGAGAAATATCATATTCCATGAATAGGTGTTTCCTTACCAGCCCAACTCTAAATGCACTCCTGCGCCAACCTCACCTGCTTCAGCATTCCCTTTCAATCATTCCTCAAATTTACCAGTCACCATGTTCAATCCATGTTCTGAATCCTCTATTCCTCAAATGCCTTCGTTACCATCAAGATGTGATCTACCTGGATCCACATCTAGGGGGGATATGATCAATCCACTCCCACACCAAACCAACCAGATCAACCAATCACTGATACTTCTTCTCCTTCTCAGCTTTCACCCCAACCAATCACTTCTTGTCCTTCTCCATCCCAGCATTCATCTCAGCACCCAATCGAAGACAGCCCCAGTAATGTTCAAGAAGTACCCATTAGCTCTATACACATTGAACTGCCAGTATCCAGACATCAAAGAAATAGACATGCCCCATCATATCTCAAACAATATTATTGCAATCAAACACAGTCACTCTCCACTTCTACATCACATTCTCACTCCCCCTCTGCAGCAAAAGCTAAAACCACACCACATCCAATTCAAAACTACTTCTCTCTAGAGTCTTTAGCACCAAAATACAAAACATATGCTCTAAATATAGTATGCATACAGAACCTAACTCCTATGCAGAGGCAGCTCGTTTATTGAATGGCAGAAGGCAATGGATACTGAACTTGCAGCCTTGAAAGCAACAACACTTGGATAATGACTGAATTGCCTCCAGGAAAAGAACCTATAGGATGTAAATGGGTTTATAAAGTTAAACACAAGGCTGATGGATCTGTGGAAAGGTACAAGGCAAGGCTTGTAGCAAAGGGATATACACAGCAGTTAGGGGTGGATTACCAGGAAACTTTTTCCCCAGTTACAAAAATGACCACAGTAAGGATGGTGTTAGCTTTGGCGTCTAGACTGAACTGGTGTGTACATCAAATGGATGTGAATAATGCGTTCTTACACGGTGATTTGCATGAAGAAATATATATGGCTCCCCCTCTTGGGCTAACAACAGAACATCCTAAGACTGTTTGCAAATTACAGAAATCATTGTATGGCTTGAAGCAAGCTAGTAGAGAATGTAATGCCAAATTAACTAGCTTTCTAGTTTCTCAAGGATTTTCTCAATCAAAGAATGATTACACACTGTTCACTAAGGTGTCAAACGCTTCCTTGCTGGTCTTACTTGTGTATGTGGATGATATCATTGTGGCGTGTGAGAATGTCCAACATATTGAGAACATTAAAGATGTACTGAATCATGAGTTCAAAATAAAGGATCTAGGTGATTTGAAATATTTCCTAGGAATTAAGGTGGCTAGATTATCTAGAGGCATGGTGCTTAATCAGAGAAAATATGCCTTGGAGCTGTTGGAGGAATCATGATTTCTTGGATCTAAGCCTGTGTCTACACCTATGGAAAGCCATGTCAAGCTGATGCATAGTGATTTGAGCTTACTAGACAATGTCAGTGAGTACAGGAGACTAATAGGGAAATTGATATACCTAACAATTGCCAGACCTGATATTGCTTTCAGTGTGCAACAATTGAGTCAGTTCTTAGACTGCCCAACTGTGAATCACCTTAAAGCAGCACATAGAGTTTTGAGGTACTTGAAGGGCTCTGTTGGACAAGGAATACTGCTGCCCAATATTGGTGAGCTGAAGTTAAAAGGATTTGTTGATTCAGACTGGGCTGGTTACCAAGAGACTAGGAGGTCTGTTACAGGCTACTATGTTTTCCTTGGAGACAGCTTGATATCCTGGAAGACAAAGAAACAGACTACGGTATCTAAGTCTTCTGCAGAAGCTAAATATAGAGCGATGGCTTCAGCAGTTTGTGAATTACAGTGGCTTTTGTATTTGGCTAAAGACTTGTTGCTCACTGAGATGGAACCAGTGGAGTTATTCTGTGACAGTAAAAGTGCGTTATACGTTACTGAAAACCCGGTATTTCATGAAAGAACAAAGCATATAGAGATTGATTTCCATATAGCAAGAGATAAAGTGCAACAGCATGTCGTTAAATTGATGCCAGTTAGAACGCAGTTTCAATTAGCAGATGCGTTTACCAAGGCCCTGGACAGTAAGAGGTTGGGAGAGTTGATTAAGAAATTAGGAGCATATGATATTTACAGGGCAAGCTGAGATTGAGGAGGGCTGTTACTAGACTAAAGGAGGTGCGATGATTGATCAGAAGATGAAATGTCACGGAATCAAAATAGTTCGTTGAATTGGACACTTAATCTAACGATGAGCAATGACTGGGAACAGACAATGCACATGCAAGAAATGGCATGATAACTGAATTGTTGGCATATGCTGCAGTGGTGCGCAGGGAGAGCAAGGAAGAAGAAGCAACGCCGCGGGAAATTTGAAGTTGAGGGGAAATGACATTTTTAACCTTTTAGTTGTAATGGTTCATGTAATAACCGTAGGGGTAATATTGTAATTTTAGGGGTTGGCAGTTAATTTTCATCTTCTCCGCTGTATATACTTGGCTCGTTCGACGTTTTTGGAAATGAGGAAGTTACAATTTCTTCTCCAACAAATTCCCTCTGTACTTCTGCATTTTTTCTCGTTCGCTTGGTCTTTTGAGCTCTTGATTTCATTTTATTGTTTGTGTGATTGAATTCTGTTCAACATTCTTCGTATGATGATCAACTAGTTGTGCGTTGATCAAATTTTCACACAACCTTATTCTCTTAGTTAAACAAACAAATAAAAAAACAACAACAACACATACCAGTATATCTTTGTTGGGTGCAGAAATTGTTTCGTGGCGCATAGGCTATGTGGGCCAAGTCACAGTCGAATGCCGTGGGCGCTTGTGTGTGTTGAATGCACTATAAGCCTAGGGTATGCGCATCTTCTATCACCAATTGGTTCTGAGAGATTTGGTAGCGCCTGAGGTCCTACAAGTGGTATGAGAGCCAAGGTCACGGATTCGATTCTTAGCGGGAGCAATTGCTGAGGGGGAGATTGTTGGGTGCAGCAATTGTCCCGTGGTGCATAGGCCATGTGAGCCAAGTCATATTCGAATGCCATGGGCGCTTGTGTGTGCTGAATACACTATAAGAGTAGGGTATGCGCATCTCCTATCACCAATTGGTTTTGGGAGAGTTGGTAGCGCATAAGGTCCTACAATCTCAACGACAACAAAAACTATCGCTAAGGTTTGGGGAGGGTGAGAGACAGGCAAACGATACCTCCATCACAAAGGATAGAGAGCTTACTTCCAGCGAAACCTCCGGCTCTATATGTACCTGCATAGATGATACAATAATAAGGATATGGTGTGCTAATGTGTTAGTGAAGAAATTTAGTAAATACAAATAGTAAACTTCCGATATTAAAATAGCCATAACCATATATATGTACAAATAATGAAAGACAAAGATAAACACAAAAAAGTGCAAAGTCAATCTAAAGTGCAGAGTATCTAAGCCTCTAAATATATTTTAGGTGTCACTATATCCTGTCTAAACCTCGTTAACCTTAATACTCTATCTCTATGAACTCCTATCATGGACTATGTTCTCAGATAGGTGCAAATTTAGTAGATCATGCCTAATCCATTCATCCCAAGTCGGTTTGGCACTGCTTTTACTCCTCTTTTTCTCTACAATAAGTCTTTCAACTGTTCTAATAGACGACGTTGTCTGTCTCCTCTTGACATGCCTAAACTATCTCAGTCTCTCATCTCTTATCTTATCTGCTATACTAGTTATCTCTAATATTTCTTTAAATATCTCGTTTCCAATCCGGTCTAGTCTTATATGTCCACACATCCACCTCATCATGATATAATTCTTACATAGATACTGCAGCCAACATGTGTTTCTGGCAAGCTCTTTGTCTATATGTCACTAATGTAATTACAATTATATCACAGAAAATATCTACAAAAATTTTTCAGTTCCGCTTTCTTTAACTTGGGAGCTCTAATTTTTTTTTAAAAAAAAGAAGGGAGAAGAATCGAACTCGAGACCCAAAATAGGATAAATGATATTCAACCGCTAGGCTTAAAGGTTTTTCACTGGGAGCTCTAATTTATTACTGAGATACTATCGAATGTTTTGTATTGTTACTAAAATGATTACCACTTTCCATTTTTACGTTTTACTATATTATATGTTTATAACTAGTGCACTGATTTTATGAATTTACGAAAAGAAAGAAAAATATATTCAAATGTTTTAAAACTAAGAAACTACTTAAGGTTGTTGTTTTGTAACCTTAAGATTATGGATTCGAGCCGCGGTAACAAGTTATTGTACAAATTGTAAGGTAAGACTACTTACATCGCGGTAACAAGTTAATGCATAAATTGTAAGCTAAAACTGATAATATCAGATCGCAAAGCGATCTGACCTCTTTTTAGATCCTGCACAAATATAAAAGAGTGATACACCACGAACGTTTTTTTTTAAAAAAAAACTAAGGAACTAGTGTCTTCCCCTTACCTAAATCTGAAAGTATAATCACTTCGTCTGGCTTTACCTCACCCTGCGGTTTTTTTTTTTTCCTTTCCTTTCTTTTTCTATTTTCGGGAGCATCGATCAGTACTAAGCCAACATCTTTTTTTTTTGTTAATTTTTTTTTCAAAGACCTAATCGAATAATTTTGCCACAGTAAGAAAATAGCAACTTAAATAATGATTTAGATCAATAAATGAAAAATATACTCGTTTCGTTATACTATATTCACGTAATAATGTAAGAAAATAGCAACTTAAATGATGCGGATCATTAAATGAAAAATTTGAGTATAAATATGCGTTCGTTTCATCACGCTTAAGTTATTATATTCACATAACAATGTCACAATGAATTATTGACATGATCCGAGTTCCAAACCAATTTTGGCCCATAACTATTAGAGCACACCCTGCGGAGCAGGATGAGATTGAAACTTCAATGTAAACAATTACCAAAAGAAATGACGGCCTAATAGAGAATAGGATCCGATTATATACAGGTGAGCGTGATCCCACCTCATTTAATTTCAAGCATTTTTTATTGGTCTATCTTTCATTCAATCTTAATACTTTCTGTTGTCATTTGTCATTCGATAAATCTGTCACCATTTATACAGTGAGCAGATCCAACCCTGCTTAATAGAGGATGGTATTTGTGCAATTCCCATTCCTTATAGGACCGTTTTGTGTATCCTTCAACTGCCATTTCCTCACAACCACCGACCACCATATCTTAGGAGAAAAGGATAACTCACTCTATCTTATTTCTATCTGATTAGGATGTTTTAGAATTCATCCGACATAGCCAAATTTTGGACAATCAAACAACTTATCAAAACTGAAATCACCATATGACACACGTGAAATTAATATGTTCACTAGTCTTGTTTACTTCACACAGCACTAGCGGTTTTCAAACAAATGGTACAATGACATGAATGCTAGCACTTCCTAAATAAACATTATCATATTAGATAACGATCTGTCTTTTTTTCGAACCCTGTATAAACGTAATAGCCTAATGTATCAAAAACGTCATTAACCGTTAATATTTGACCTTGCAAAGTTTTCTGAAATACAGGAGACTTCATTGATGAAGACCCCAAAACATCCAATAAAATAATGATCTATTACCTGGAATTGTTTTATTTACAATGCTATAAATTGGCAGGGTAAAAACTCAGAGAAAATTAAAACCAACAATTATTTTTTCAATACCATGTAAACATTTTAAATTGATGGCCCTTGAAAACTGAATTGAGTTTAGGTCTTACATTTGACCTCTATGGTTTTTTGGCGAATCAATTGAGGAATCTCACTTAGTCGCCAAACATTTGGTCTATTACTCAATTAACAGTCAAACATTGATGAAACTCATTTAACATCCACTCTTTTTGGATAATGGCTCATTTACAGCCATTCAACCGGTTGATGACCGGCTGATGCCTGTTTCTTTGTAATTTTTCTAATATATGTTTTGATGACCAGCTGGTGCCAGTTGATGACTTAAATCCTAAACTGGATTTATCGTTTCCTATTATTTGGTTTACATGCAATTTGTCTAAATTACTTTTACCGTCGGTTAGTTTTTGTAAGTCTATTCTTAATTTATCACATATCTTCCTAATCTCCATATTTTCCAGAGCTATAGTTTTGTGCATGGTAAGTATGATGTCATGTTCATGGTAAATCAAAATATTCTTATCATGCAAGTTCCTATTTTCGAGTATGCAGTGTTTATATTTCAAATTCAGTTTTTCAAAATCATCTTGTAAATCCCCTATTTCATCTTGTAAATTAGAAGAGTTAAAATTTACCTCAAGGTTATTCTCAATTGCCATGAGATAGGTATGCTGTGTCTCTAGGTTTTCAACTTTTGCAACAAATCCAACATTCTTGTCTTCACTTTCTCTCCTTCTAATTCGGAAAGAAGATCATCTCATGTGGTTACCTCCGTATTTAAAGCTTTCTTCTTTTGAGGAAAAGCTTTTTTTTTCTTACTTTTGCGGCTCCTTGACGTGACAATCGACAATGAAATGACCGGGTCGACCACGCCTATCGCAATTTTCACTTGCTTCTTTATCCTTGGGTGATTTCTTGAAAAAAAAAATTTCTTGCTTGAGCCTTATTTCTTGTAGCCATTCTTTTAAATGTCCTAACTAGAAGAGCAACTTTCTCATCCGATTCATCAGATTCTACCACCAATCTTTTGTGTGATGCATTTGTGGCTTAATAGGATTCATTCTATTTTGCTCATCAATAAGAATTTCATGAGTAAGAAGATTACTGGATAGCTCATCAAGGGTAAGAGTCTTGAGAAGTTTAGATTCGGTGATGGCGGTGATTTTGGGTGTCCATTCTCTTGGCAAAGAGTTGAGGAGTTATGAGACAATATCTTCATTGGAGATTTTCTTGTCAACTATGGAGAATTGATTCACTATTCGAGTGAATCGGTTGATTATCTCCTCAACCATTTCACCACTCTTCATACCAAACATTTCATACTCCTTCATGAGCATAAGTCTTTTGGTCATTCTTGCTTGCTCAGTCCCTTCATGTATTATTTCTAGCCTTTTTCATGTTTTATGAGCTGTTTCAAGACCTTGAAGTCTTATGAGCTCAGTGGTGGTTAGAGCACTTAAAAAAATATCGAATGCTTTTCTGTTTATGGCAAAGTTTATCTTCTCTTCGTTGGTGTAGTCATTCTCATATTTAAACATTGACCTCCTTTTGAGTTGGTGATCTTAGGAACTTCAATTCCTTTGACAACAGCTCTCTATATATTAAATCCACAACTTTTCAAATGATTTATTGTTCGAAACTTCCACAAGGAATAATTTTGGACATCAAACATAGGTGCTTTAGTGTTTGAGACTGAGAATAATGCAGTTGGTTTGGGAGTTGAGGTGTAGGATGAAGAGGTTGTCATTGCCACTATCTTTAACCTTGCTACTTGCAAAGATTGGCCAAGAAATCATGGTTAGGCTATATACCAATTGTTAGGTCCGTGGCAATCACCCTAGAGGGGGTGAATAAAGTGTTGGGCGATTTTCCGAAATTTTCTTGTTTTTGGCTATCTCCAACTCGAATGAAAATCAAAATCAAAGTAAAGAATGGAAGATGATAAACAATGATGAGTACACCCGATATAGAGTGGTTCGAATCGTAAAGGCTCTACTCCACTACCAATTTGTTTCCAAAGTAGATTTTCAACAACTAATCTTCTTATTACTCTTAATACGAACAACCACAACAATACTTACACTAACAACTTAGTGTAAGCAACCACAACAACAACTTCTTACACAAAACAACTTTGTGCAACTACAACAACTTCATCTCTAGGTAATAACAAATTCTTGCTACCTCACGACTTCAACAAATATTCTCTCAAAGAACTTTCTCACAGTAGGTTTTAGGAAATAATGGGGTTTGCACTTTCTCACTAGTCTAAAAACAAACAAGAGATCAAATATGTATGGTTCCTCTTGTGCTATACTCAGAATCTCTCAATTTATAACAATGAAGAACAAATAAGAGCTTAACAAGCTTTTGCACAAATGAGAAAAATTGACAACAATGAAGTATGAAGCTTGAAGAAGATGAAAGTGTATATATGCCTCATTTGAGCTTCTTCAATTTATAGGAGGTGTAATCCATGTTTTTGGAGCCCCTCTCAAGTCTTCAGGTTAATCTCAAGTCTTGACAATGTGCAAATAGCCTTTAGCCACCTTATGGATTGAGTTGATCCTCTAAAGTCACCCTAGCGAATCTTAGACTTGGATATAATAGTCAAGGAAGCATTATTAATGTTAGGAAAAATCCACAAGAAATTTGAGCAAGATTGGAAATAGAAAACACCATGAATCTCCGTTGGATTTTGTTCCAACGGTCATAAAAATTTGATTTTTAGATGATATCGATCGATCGATGTATCTGCATTGAGAGATCAGTGTCCTCCAGTGAGGTTACAGTTTTGAACCTTCCATACATCGATAGATCGATGTCTCTTCTTTGAGAGACTGGTGTCTGTATCGATCGATCAATGTCCCAAAATTGAGAGATTGATGTCCTCTAGTAAGGTTTCAATTTTATTCCTTATGTACATCGATCGATCACTGTCTCTTCTGAGAGACTGATCTACACATCGATCGATAGATGTCTTCCAGCTTGAGAGATCGATGGTGGACAGTAAGGTTTCAACCTTGGACATTTCCAACATGAATCGATCGATGTCTCTCCTTGAGAGACTGATGTATACATCAGTCGATCCATGTGAGAGATTGATATCTCACAGTGTGTTTTTTTCATTTTGCTTCAAATCCTAAGTGTGAAATTCCTTTTTAACTCTTTTAAAACATCTTTTAACTTCATCAAAACATTTCATATTCTAACAATTTTTACACCATCGATTCTATCTCATGATTTATTCTTGACTATTGATTAAACAAGAAGATGTGTCTTTATAATAAAAAAAACATGATGTGTATTTATCAATAAAAAATAATTGATGGTTTTTCAGTAACCATCATGACTACCTAGGTGGCAAAAATAAACCTCTTCTTTATTTTACTCAGCAAGAATATTGTCTTTATAAGTTTTAAAATGTCAGAGAACACACGAGATGTGTTTCGTATTCTTTTAGAACACTTGTAAGATTTCTTTTTTTTTTTAATTTTAGTTTTAAACAAAAGACTACAAAAATTTGCAAGGAAACCACAAGAAAGCAAAACGGGAAGTGCTCAGTCAATTTCTTTTTTTAGTTTTATTATGCTTCTTATTATTATTCTGATCGTCATCGTCATTTATTTATTTTCCAGACTGTCTTTCATACGTATACAAGTACATATGTGAGTCGACATTCCATTTGTATTTACTACATTCTCTCACTAACACACCAACACACCATATTCCCATTATTGTGTCATTTATGCAAGTAAATATAGAGTTGTGGTGTCACTGGAATCAAACTCTGTATCCCTTGAGATAGAGATATTGTTTGTCTGCTTTCTATCCTCTCCAGACCCTAATGATAGTTTTTGCTACCATTGGATATAATAGGTATGATTGATTGCTTGATTGACAGCTCTTAACATATATATAACTGTTACTCAAACCACATACAAGTTCATGGAACTTATATTAAATTTTGCAGCATGATTTAAATCACGAAAATGACACATCAAAACAGAAGACTAGATCATCATTTACACGAATAAACCCTTGCTGTTGCAGTTTCTATATGAACATCTGTAGCTAAAAACCATATATATAAGCACCAAAACACTTTTAAAAGAATCAAGAAGAACTATATAGATGATACAAATCACATAATTGAACATGCATTAGGATTGTCATCACTAAACATAAGAATATATTGTTCTACCGGGTCCAAAGTACCCGGATCCCCTGAGGCCCTGACCATGTTGGGCTGTGCCTTTTTGTCATAAGGATTAGCAACCAAATTGTATGGCACATAAGGCCATGGCTCAACTTTTTTTCCAGTTGATTGTGCAGACTTTAGCACCTTCTTAGCTTCAACATAGCCTGCCACTGATGCCTTTTGTTGCTTCAAATCCACATCCACAGATTTAGCACCTGCTTGTCAATAAGATAATAATATTGCTAAGTTTGCAACCAAAAAAATTACAACAAACAACATTACCCCAATGCCTTAGAGGCTCCCGACTATGACAGGGTATAAGGGAATCGGATGTACGCAACCATACTCATGTGTTAGAAACACACAGAGGTTGTCTTACGATGACCCGTAATAAAAAATGTGTCAAGCTGTGCCGATCTACTTCACAATATAAGAAACGCGGCTAATTTGGTAAATCATTTTGCTTTATTACATCATATTACAAGTCAATGAAGAGTATATCCTTGACTATTGAAAATGGAAACTTGCAAAAAATTAAAAAGTATAATTAAATGGACTACTAACTTGTATGCTCGATTGGCTTATTCTTAGCCTTAGCATTGAAACATGCCAGTTTAGCTAATCTGCCTCACGGAAAAAATGAAAACAACGTATACACACGCACACATACATGTTATTGGAATATTAGCTATTAATTCCATTGATATGATGTACATATTTAGATATGGTAGATATTTATGATTGTATATTCTTGATTGATTGTAATAGCTTAATTATAGGAATTAGCTTGATTATAGGAGTTTGTAGAGGTTAGTTTCCTATATGTTGTAAACACATTTTGGTAATGAAAATTAATACGTGATTGCACGTTTTCCTCATGGTATCAGAGCGATAAAATTCTTTCACTGTTTTCGTAGTCTTTTTCCGGCGGTATAGTCTTTTTCCGGCGAGATCATGGCCGTCGCCAATGTCTCCGACGCCACCACTGATAACGCCGCCGCTCCTCTCACCACTACCGATCCCAAATCTGCGTACTACCTACATTCTTCTGACCATCCCGGTCTTCTCTTCGTTACTCAACCATTGGGTGAGAATGGTGAGAATTATTATGTTTGGCGAAAGGCGTTTGTCAATGCTTTGCGGTCTAAGAACAAAGCAGGCTTTGTTGATGGCACCATCCAACGTCCGGATCTTGCCTCTGTTAATTTTCCTGTTTGGCAGCAATGCAATGCGCTTGTGCTGTCGTGGTTATCTAACTCACTTGTGAAGGAACTTCAAGGGGCCGCTGCTCATGCGGAAACTGCCCGAGAAGTCTGGGTTGATTTGGAAGAGCGATTCACACGAGGTATGGATGCTCGTGTGTATGAGTTGCGTCGTGCCATAGCTTCACTTCGGCAAGAACGAAGCACAGTATCTGTCTATTATGGACGACTCAAGGCTCTTTGGGGAGAGCTACAATCTTTTGATGAAATCCCGATGTGTAGCTGTGGACTCTGCACGTGTGGTGTGTCTAAGGCCATGGAGAAAGTTCGAGAGAAAGAGATGGTCTTCGAATTTCTTATGGGTCTAGATGAGACCTTCGGAACGGTACGCTCTCACATTCTGAGCATTGATCCCCTTCCTTCTCTTGGACGTGCATATGCGATTGTGGCGCAGGAAGAAAAGCAACGTCATGTTGCTCAAAGCCTGGTTCCCCAGTTTGATGCAGCAGCTCTGGCCACCTGGCAGCCATCCCAGGACAATCGCCCAACCACTTGGCAAAGTCCTCAGGATGGCCGACCCCCCATATCGAAAGGAAAAGGAGAGCGTCCGCGATGCAGCCATTGTGGTAAAGTTGGTCACTTTCGTGAAACATGTTTTGATTTAATTGGTTATCCTGCTGATTGGAATCGCAGTCGTCGAAGTAAAGCCCCTACAAGTTCGGGCCAGTCATCAACAACGGTAGCGGCGAAGGGAATGGCGGCCTCGGCCATTCCCGACTCTCAAGTAGCGCCACCCACCTTTGCCGGACTCTCTCTTGCTCAGCAACAGCAGTTAGCACAATTTATTGATCATCTCAATGGAGGTAATTTTGCCTCTCAGTTGCCGACTCCAGGCAAGCCGGACTCGGGTATAATCTCTTCTTTCTCTGCATTAAGGTCTCGTTGGATATTGGACAGTGGTGCTAATGCACACATTGTCAATGACTTGTCTCTGCTTACGTCTATTACCACTGATAAATTATCTGCCACTGTCCAAATTCCGAATGGTGAGCACGTTGCTGTCCGTGCGGTTGGAACCATACGGTTGTCAAATGCCGTGACATTTAATGGTGTCTTGGGGGTTCCGAAGTTTGCTTTCAATCTCATTTCTGTCAGTCGTTTGGTCAAGGATTCGAGATGTGCACTAATGTTTGGCCCGGATTTTTGTGTTATGCAGGAGATGCCCTCGAGGAAGCTAATTAGAGTGGGTAAGGAGCATGATGGTCTCTATCATTTTGTGTCCCATTCGGCCGCTGTTGCGCACGCCACTGTCCAGTCCTCCGCGTCTCTTTGGCATCGTCGCATGGGTCACCTTCCTATGTCTAAATTTCGTTTCCTTCCGTCTGTTTTAGTTACAAATAAAGATGTTCTTTGTGATGCTTGTAATCGTGCTAAGCAAACTCGTTTGTCTTTTCCTGCTAGCACTAGTGTTACTAGTCGTGTTTTTGAATTAATACATTGTGACATTTGGGGGCCGTATAAAACCTCTAGCCTGTCTGGGGCACGTTATTTCTTGATAATTGTTGATGACTACAGTCGTAGTACTTGGGTGTACGTGATGAAAGTTAAGTCTGACACTTGTCGTTTTCTGTTACATTTCTTACGTTGGGTACATACACAGTTTGGACGTCCAGTCCAGCGGGTCCGCAGTGATAATGGTTGGAATTCACGAGTCATATTATTCGCACTTATTTTGTGGAACATGGGATTGATACTCAAACCTCTTGTGTTCACACACCTCAACAAAATGGTGTAGTTGAACGCAAACACAGACATATTCTAGAAGTTGCTCGTGCTCTTCGTTTTCATGCTAATTTGCCTGTGTGTTTTTGGGAGGAATGCGTTCTTACTGCTGTCTATCTTATCAATCGTATGCCTACCACACTTCTTCACAATAAGACACCATATGAACTGCTACTTGGTCATTTGCCTACTTATAATCATCTTCGTGTTTTTGGTTGTCTCTATTATGGGTACACGTACCATGGTCCCCGTGACAAGTTTGCTCCCCGTTCTGCCCCTGGCATTTTTATTGGTTATCCACATACTCAAAAGGGCTACAAAATCTTTGACATTTCAAGTCGTCAAGTATATGTCAGTCGTGATGTTACATTCTACGAAGATGTTTTCCCTTTTTCAACACAAACTAGTCTCAATTCTGCTTCAGATCACTTGCATGTTTCTACTTCTGCGGTGAACTGGGACATCACCGTCCCAGATTTGGCACCCGACGGAGATTAGCCCACCGCACCACCGCATCTCCCTCCGTCGACTGTGCCCGATGTTCGCCACAGTCCTCAGCCGACGGCTGTTCCTTCGCCGTCGGCACCCACTGAACCAAACACTTCGGCCGTCGTACAACCTCCAACTCGTAGCCTACGTACTCGTCAACTATCGCGTCGTCTTACAGATTTTGATGTTGCTTTACCTCCATCTCTCGTACCATCCGATGCTACCGCCACTCCTACAGCGAACTCCACGGTATTTCCCTTATCCAGTTATCTTTTCTATGCTCGTTTATCGTCATCTTATTATGGTTTGATTGCAGCCATCACTGATGGCGATGAGCCAGTTTCTTTTAGGCAGGCGGTTAAGCATGCTCATTGGCGTGATGCAATGCAGCGTGAAATTGCTGCACTTGAGGCCAACCATACTTGGACTGTTGTTCCCTTACCCCCAGGTAAACGCACCATTGATTTTAAATGGGTCTATAAGATCAAGTATAATCCCGATGGTTCTGTTGAGCGTTATAAGGCTCGTTTAGTGGCACGTGGGTATACGCAAGTTGAAGGTATTGATTTTCATGAAACCTTCGCTCCTGTAGCTAAGTTGGTCACGGTTCGGTGTCTCTTAGCCGTTGCGGTTACTCGAGGTTGGTATATTCACCAACTTGATGTCAACAATGCTTTCTTGCATGGTGATCTTACTGAAGATGTCTATATGCGTATCCCGCCTGGTTTTTCTCGTCAGGGGGAGAATCATGTTTTTAAGTTGCAAAAGTCTTTATATGGTTTAAAACAGGCTTCCCGGAACTGGTATGCGAAGTTCACCTCCTCGCTCCTCTATCTCGGCTATTCACAATCCCATGTTGATCCATCTCTCTTTATTTTTGCCACTGCTTCTTCCACTGTTGTTGTCCTGATTTATGTTGATGATGTTATTGTGGCTGGGAATGATCTTCCTCGAATTGAGGCTCTTAAGTCATATCTTGATCATAAATTTAAGATCAAGAATCTTGGTTCTCTTAAGTACTTCCTCGGCATTGAGGTGGCTCGTTCTTCTACTGGCGTTGTCTTGAATCAGCGTAAATACGTCCTTGACATTCTCAAGGAATGTGGACTCCTTGGGGGGGCGCCCCACAGTCACGCCAATGGATCAAAAGGGGCACTTTTCGGACACTTCACCCCCTTTAGATGACCCTGTTTTTTATCGTCGCATTGTTGGCCGGTTGCTTTATCTCACTGTTACTCGTCCTGACATTTGCTTTGCGGTTAACACTCTTAGACAGCACATGCATACTCCACGCAAATGTCACTTAGATGCTGTTTTTTATTTGCTGCGTTATCTTAAAAGTGCTCCAGGCCAAGGTTTATTCTTTCCAGCTCAGTCTCAGTTAAATCTCCTTGCTTATTGTGATGCTGATTGGGCTAGTTGTCCCCTTACACGACGTTCTACTTCTGGATATATGGTCTTTCTTGGTGCCGCCCTTGTGTCATGGCGCTCCAAGAAACAACCTGTTGTTTCTCGTTCTTCTGCTGAGGCCGAGTATCGTGCTATGGCACACGCTACCAGTGAGATTGTTTGGTTACGCCATCTCCTTGCTGATCTCGGTGTTCCGGTTACACGCCCGGTTACCCTTCGTTGTGACAATCAAGCTGCCTTACACATTGTGGCCAATCCTGTTTTTCATGAGCGCACAAAACATATTGAGATTGATTGTCATTTTGTTCGCCAACATTATGTAAACGGCGTCATACATCCGTGCAAGGTTCCTGGTCTCCACCAGCTTGCTGATGGGTTCACTAAGGCCCGTGGTCCCGAGTTGTTTCGGCGGTTTAGTGGCAAGTTGGGCATGCTCGATATTCATGCGCCAACTTGAGGGGGAGTATTGGAATATTAGCTATTAATTCCATTGATATGATGTACATATTTAGATATGGTAGATATTTATGATTGCATATTCTTGATTGATTGTAATAGCTTAATTATAGAAATTAGCTTGATTATAGGAGTTTGTAGAGGTTAGTTTCCTATATGTTGTAAACACATTTTGGTAATGAAAATTAATACGTGATTGCACGTTTTCCTCACATGTACATGATGTATACATATATACATATACATGTGTCTACATATATATATATATATATATATATATATATATATATATATATATATATATATATAGACACAAGTTAGGAAATATGGAATATGAATATGGAAACCAATAGAAAACAGAGCCGAGACGTGACAAGTTAGACAATGTCCTTAAAGCAATTTTGCCCCTACCAAAGAGCAAGGTAGTCTTCAAGCAAATGCTTCTCAGGATATAACGGCTATCTTTCTTCCCTTTGCTCTAGAGAAGAAAGATTGAACTTGCTTGTTGAAGGTAGTGAAAGAGAAGAAGGAGATGAAGAAGAATGCTGAGAGTTTTCACTTAGTTTTGCAAGAATGAATTGTATATGCTGAAAAAACCAAGATCTCATATATATAGATCTTGGGGTGTGTTAGAAAACCCTTTTGAAACCAGTCTCAGCCTCATTTCAACTTTCAAAAGCCGTTGATTACCGTTCACAGGCGAAGAGAGATGATCCTTAAACCAAAAGCTGCAATTCAAAGTGAAAAGTTCTGTCTGTTAGCACATTGATCGATCAATGTGATCGATCGAAGTCGGACAGAAACTTACACTTATCATTCTGTCTTACATCGATCGATCACATTGATTGATCGATGTTACATAGATCGATCGATGTGATCAATCTATGTTGGACAGAATGCTTCCCGAGTTGCAACATACCACATCGATCGATGTCTCTTACATTGATCGATCTAAGTCCTCCAGAACACTTAACTTTATTCCAGCATTCACTTGGTTCGAGCCAGCCTAGACTTGGATCGATCCAAGTGACCTATTTCAAGATTAAAGTGTTCATTACATCACTTCAAACTCCCAAACAACCTCATATAAGCTCTATATAAGTTTGGAGCATTGAAGAAAGAGTACTTTAACGTACTTTTCCAACAATTCCCCACATGATCCAAACTTATATACAATCCTTCCATACGATAATCAACGGATTTCTTCTCTATCAAATGAAGATAATGACACATAGCGGAGCAGTGACAAATGTCTTGAACTGTCCGGTAGTACGATTCGAGGTTATATAAACAGAAATGGGGTGACAATCGTCTTGAACCACTTACTTCACTATTGTTTATATGAACATACAAACAACACACCAATATCTAACTTCATACAAGTTCGCGGTGTGGTGCATTAAAGGCCCTGCACCCAGTCCCAGAATTCATAAGCCCTCTAGAGAGTTTTCCAGGCTCTCATAAGAAGCGGCCCCACTTCCACACTTATATAGGTGATATTCATCAAGTATGTACTGCAACACATCACCATTTACAATGGCTATTAATCATCCATTAAGAGACTTAAATCTCACCCTCAAACATGCAGTCAATATTATCCACATACATCAACATAAGAAAGGACAAATACGATAGTACTTTACAGAAATCTTCTATGACGTGTTCTTACCACATTGAACTCCTTTTGTAGGATCTCTACTAATAGCGAGTTGGGTTCCTGTCATAGAGAATTCACATCCAATGGAAAAAGTCCCATTCCTCTCGATGTTTTAAGAACCATCTTACGGTTCAGTCATTTAGCTAAGGGGTTTGCAAGGTTTAACTCGGTTCTCACGTACTCCAAGTTAACCACCCCAGAACTAATTAGTCACGCACAATGTTGTGCCTCAAACGGATGTGCCGGCTCTTCCCATTATATATTTTGTTCCTTGCTCGAGCAATTGCTGCCTGTGAATCACAATGAACAAACACGGAAGGCATAGGCTTAGTCCACAAAGGAATATCAACAAGAAAATTCCTTTACCATTCCGCCTCTGAACAAGCAAGTTCTAAAGCAACAAATTCTGATTCTATTGTTGATTTATCTTTACAAGTTTGTTTAGAGGATTTCCACGAAATAGCATCACCACCCAAAGTAAATACATATTCACTGGTGGAGTTTATTTCATCGTTATCTGTGACCTTATTAGCGTCACAATAACCTTCTAAGACAGCAGGACTTCCGGTAAAGGTAAGTCCTAGATCCATAGTTTCCCTTAGATATCTCAATACTCGTTTCAATGCATCCCAATGCTCTTTACTTGGATTGTGAGTATATCTAGCTAACCGATTTACAGAATACGCAATGTCTGGCCTAGTACAATTCATTAGGTACTACCAATAATCCTAGTGTATTCACATTGAGAAACACCATCATGTTTATTCTTTTCCAATCTTATGGATGCATCATATGGGGTGCTAACAGGTTTGACATCAAAATGGTTAAACTTTCTCAAAATCTTTTCAACATAATGAGATTGAGAAAGCATATACCCCCCATATTTCTCTATTAACCTTAGACCAAGTATTGAATCCGCTTTTCTCATATCTTTCATTTCAAAAACAGAGGATAAAAACGATTTAGTACCATTCACAACATCAAGACTTGTGCCAAATATTAACAATCCACATATAAGCAAACAATTACACCATCAAGATTTACAAATTTACTATAAATGCACCTATCACTTTCATTTACAACATACCCATTAGTTAACATGGCATTGTCAAACTTCTCATGCCATTGCTTGGACGCCTGTTTTAAACCGTATAAAGATTTCTTTAACCTACAAACCTTATGTTCTTGGCCTTTATCTATCATCCCTTCCGGTTGTTTCATATAAATTTCTTCTTCTAAATCTCCATTTAGAAATGCTGTTTTGACATCCATTTGATGTACAACTAATTTATAGATGGAAGTTAATGCTACTAACACCCTAATAGATGTTATCCTAGCAACTGGTGAATATGTATCAAAGAAATCTATTCCTTCCTGTTGGATAAATCCCTTAGCTACAAGCCTAGCTTTAAACTTATCAATTGTACCATCCGCCTTTAGTTTCTTTCTAAAGACACATTTACAGCTGATAGGTTTATAACCTCTAGGCAAGTCTACGAGTTCCCAAGTATTATTACTAAGTATAGACTCAAATTCGCTATTAATAGCTTCTTTCCAAAACTTACAGTCTATGGACATAATCGCTTCTTGATATGTAGTAGGATCATTTTCTAAAATGAATGCAGTGACAAAGTCATCTCCAAAAGACTTTTCTATTCTTTTCCTCTTACTTCTTCTAGGTGAAGTATCATTATTCGACCTTTTGCTAGACTCACCTCTTTCATAATCCGAACTAACAAATGACTCTTTCTTCATAGGAAAAATATGCTCAAAAAACTCAGCATTCTTAGATTCAATGATAGAACCATTATCCACTAACATGAATCTATATGCAGCACTATTTTGAGCATACCCTATGAAAACACAATCATTAATCTTAGGACCGATTTTACTACTTTTGAACTCCGTTAGATTGAGGAGTGTAAGGTGGTGTGAACTCATGTATAATTCCATTATCTTCACAAAACCTTTGTAAAGATAACACATTATACTCACCTCCTCTATCTGTCCTCAACCTTTTAATCTTTGTATCTAGTTGATTTTCAACTTCATTCTTATACCTGATGAACATGCTCTCGGATTCATCTTTATGAGCTAACAAGTAAATTCTAGTGTATCTAGAAAAGTCGTCAATAAAAGTAATGTAGTACTTTTTACCACCTTTACTGTATAGCCTTTAAAGTCACCAAGATCACTATGTATGAGTTCTAACTTATCGGTTGTTCTTTCAACAGACTTAAATGACTTCTTGTGATGTTTTGCTTCTACACAGAACTCACACTTTCCAAAGTCATCTTCACATGCATAAGAAATTAAGTTGGTGAACTTTAATCTCTTTAATGCATCCTTGTTAACATGTCCTAGTCTAGCATGCCAAATATCAAAGGAATCAACAACATAAGCAGAACTAGATGCATTCTTATTATTCATAATACAAATTGCATCCAACACAAGTAAACCCCCGGAGCAATATCCTTTCCCGACAAACTCCCCGTTCCTAGAAAGAATAAGCTTATCAGACTCAAGAACAAGTTTAATATTAGCCTTGTTCAGTAGTACTCCGGAAATCAAATTCCTACGCATTGCAGGAACGTGTAGCACATTATTTAATTTCAGTCTCTTGCCAGAAGTCAACTTGAGGAGCACCTTTCCTTTACCAAGAACTTTGATACCATGTGCATCTCCCAAGAAGACTTGCTCGCCATCATCTATTTCTTGATATTCCAAAAATAGATCCTTACCGGTGGCAATGTGCTTGGTAGCCCCTGTGTCTACCACACATTCCGAAGCACCACTGATAAAGTTTACCTCAGACAAGACGACTGCAGCGATGACTTCTTCATTCGTCTTTGAAGATTCTACCAGATGTGCTTGGATGCTTGGTTGGCCTTTCCGTTGATTGCACTTGGCTGCTCTGTGTCCAAGCTTTCCGCACACCCAGCACGCTCCTTTCATCTTCTTCTGTCCTTGTCCATGCATGAATAACTTACCTTTGCCATTGTGTTGAACTTTCTGCCTTTTAGGCTTGTGCTCCACCACATTGGCTAGATTGATCTTCATCACGTCCATTTTCATCAAGCCGATTATTCTCTTCAATTCGAATGTGCTTGATAAATCCATCCAAGGTCAACTTGGCATCATCATGATTATCTCTCTTCTTGTATTTACTCCAAGAAGAAGGAAGCTTTTCCAGCAAAGAGGCTGCTTGAAAAGTCTCGTCAACCTTGATGCCTTCTTGCTCCATATTGTCCATTAATTGTTGATATTGATGAATTTGATCATTGATTGGTATGTGGTCCACCATTTGAAACTTTAGAAACTCCCTGACCATATACTTTCTTTTGCCAACATCTTCAGAACCATATTTGTTCTGAAGAGCAGTCCAAATATCCTTCGCTGACGTAAATTTGACATAGATGTCAAATAAAGAATTGGAGAGGAAGTGTAGAATGTGTCCTCTACAAGTTGTGTTGTCAGCCTCGTATTTGCTGCTTTCTGTTTCATTTGTTGGTTTGTCTCGTGTTAACACGTATGAAACATGAATCATCTCCAAGAAAAACAGCACCTTGGCGCCCAATGTTTGAAGAACTTGTCATCGAATGGCTCCATCTTTGACATGTCAGAAACTGGTGCTTGTCTAGTTGCCATATTCTCAACAAAATTGCTTTAAGATTGTTAGAAAATATGGAATATGAATATGGAAACCAATAGAATACAGAGCCGAGACGTGACTAGTTAGTCA
Source organism: Eustoma russellianum (assembly GCA_036186865.1). NCBI lineage: Eukaryota > Viridiplantae > Streptophyta > Magnoliopsida > Gentianales > Gentianaceae > Eustoma > Eustoma russellianum. The sequence continues at coordinate 26,592,433 of AP025070.1, read as the reverse complement.
CTGTCCTTAAAGCAATTTTGTCCCTACCAAAGAGCAAGGTAGTCTTCAAGAAAATGCTTCCCAGGATATAACGGCTATCTTTCTTCCCTTTGCTCTAGAGGAGAAAGATCGAACTTGCTTGTTGAAGGTAGTGAAAGAGAAGAAGGAGATGAAGAAGAATGCTGAGAGTTTCCACTTAGTTTTGCAAGAATGAATTGTATATGTTGAAGATACCAAGATCTCATATATATAGATCTTGGGGTGTGTTAGAAAACCCTTTTGAAACCAGTCTCAACCTCATTTCAACTTCCAAAAGCAGTTGATTACCGTTTACAGGTGAAGAGAGATGATCCTTGGACCAAAAGATGCAATTCAAAGTGAAAAGTTCTGTCTGTTGGCACATCGATCGATCGATGTCACTTCAATCGATCGATGTGATCGATCGAAATCGGACAGAAACTTACATTTATCATTCTGTCTTACATCGATCGATCACATCGATCGATCGATGTTACATAGATCGATCGATGTGATCGATCTATGTTGGACAGAATGCTTCCCGAGTTGCAACATACCACATCGATCGATGTCTCTTACATTGATCGATCCAAGTCCTCTAGAGCACTTAACTTTATTCCAGCATTCACTTGGTTCGATCCAGCCTAGACATGGATCGATCTAAGTGACTTATTTCAAGATTAAAGTGTTCATTACATCACTTCAAACTCCCAAACAACCTCATATAAGCTCTATATAAGTTTGGAGCAATGAAGAAAGAGTACTTTAACATACTTTTCCAACAACACACACACATATGTACATATATATATATAGGCGTTCGCAGTGCTCTAGGCTTCCGCGTTTACGTAGAGTCTGGGATGAGGCAAGATAGCTTTGCGATCTGATGTACGCAGTCTTACCTTACACTTTGTGCAATAGTCTGTTTTCGAGGCTCAAACCCGTAACTTTAAGGTCACAAATCAACACACGCATATGTATATATGTGTGTATACATACATATACATACACACACATATATATACATACACACAGACATATATATACATACACACACAGACATATATATGCATACATATGTATATATGTATGTATGTATGTATATATATACATATGTGTATGTATGTGTGTGTATGTATGTGTGTGTGTGTGTATATATATATATGTGTGTGTGTGTGTGTGTGATGTATGTATACGATGCCGAAGCTGCGCTCTGGAGAAAAAGCCCTGCGGCGGCAGTAGCCGCCGCCGCCTGTGTTTCGCCGCTGTCTTCATACCACCATCGCCGATGCCTACCCACTCAACCTAGCCAACTCTAAAGCAGTGCTCTTTTACCCTTTTCGGCATTCAGCGCAATGGCTACAGCGCCTACATTCGCCGCAGTAGTGGCCGGATCAGCCGCTCCATCGATCATCATCTCGCCGAAGACAGCAACTCATTACAAAGGTATTCCAATGGTATCTTTCCTTGATTCGGAAATTGATGCGCTTGCTGCTCCTTTTCGGTATTCCCTAGTTGGTACTTTTTGGTATGGTCGTCCCCCATTAAAGGTTATACGCGCAGTCTTTGAGAAGATTGGGTTTCATCACGACCTTCGGATTACTTTTATTGATCAAACACATATTTTGATGAATTTTAACAATGAGGCGGATTATTTGCGATGTTTTTATCGTCGATCTTGGCAAATTTCTGGTTGCCACATGAGGGTTACGAGGTGGACTGTTGATTTTGATCCATCCTCCGATGTCCCCATCGTGCCGGTTTGGGTTGCCCTCCCTGCACTGCCGATACACCTTCATCAGCAGGAAGCTTTATTTGAAATCGTTTGTTCCATTGGTTTACCAATCAAGCTAGACGTGGCTAACTCCAAGGGCCTGCGTCCGTCGGTAGCTCGGGTGTGTGTTGAGATTGATGTATCTCAAGATTTGCCGCAAAAAATATATCTACAAGCCAAAGGTCGTTTAATCTTGCAGACCATTGTTTACGAAGATTTACCTTTATTCTGCACTGACTGCCGCAGACTGGGACATGCACTCGCTGATTGCTCATCCAAAGGAGAATCGAGTATTCCACCACCACCTCCTCCGCCTCCCCCCGTTCGTCAGCCCAAAACACGGTGGACCCCTGTTAAACGTACATCAGCCGCAAATCCTTCAGCACATGAGGGAATCGTTGATGTTGAAGCCCCTAAGGACCTCCCCATAAATATCGAAGGTCTTATGGCTCAAAGTGCACAGCCACCTTTATCGACAGTTGATCCATCACACGTTCCAGACGCTCTGGATGACGCAGCTGATACCACGCAACACCCTGCGCCTACTGCTGATCCATCTATATCGCAGATTTTCTCTCGGCTGACTGCAGATTTATGTCCGGTACTAGTAGTGCCGCCAACATTGGAGTTTCAAAAGCAACAGGATCAGCAGCACATAGATACATCTACACTATCTCTACAGGACGCTGAAGCTAACATAGGAGAGAGAGAGGTCCACATATCTCCTCCGCCCTTGGAGGTTTTAGACACGACCGTACAGCATGCTCACGAGATGAACCCACCGTCTGAAGTGGCTCCGGAAGTCCAAATTTAATCCATTCAAGTTGAATTGCCAGTTCCACTAGCGATAATGCCAGCCATTGGCCAGCCTGCTTATGATCCCTTAATTGAACAATTCTATCAAGACCACTTTCGGGAAGAGGAAGCGGAAGTTGATTTGGCACTAGGTTCGGACAATGAAGCTTCTCTCTCATATACTCGCCGTAAAGGGACTGAATATGATGATCTACGCGAGAGTTTGCTCATTGCGGGAGATGATATGGATTGTTGCAGGACATCGACTGGTGGCGGGACTCTTCTTGGCGGACTATCTCGGAAAAAGCGCAGATCTCGGAAGGATCTTCCACCACCTCCACCGTCCTCAATGGTTACTAGACGGCGCAGTCATCGTTCTTTTGAAATATAGATAGATTAGCAGTCCCACGACTGATCATTTGATTTCTTTTTCTTTTATTTTAGCTTGTAGTAATGGCTACCCTCGGCCATTAACGCGGGATATGATACATAAATAAAAGCCGGAAGGTATCCTTCCGTTTAAATAAAAAAAAATATGTGTGTGTGTGTGTGTGTTTGTGTATATGTCTATATATATTATGCATGTATGTATGTTTGCATGGTTCATCGAAGGGAGATCGATTTCTACAAAACGTGATTATAAGTACTCATTTCTCGACCATATGCGCAAGAAAGATCTTGGTGATCTAATCAAAGAACAAATAAGAAAACCTACCATAGATGAACTTAAAGAACTGCAAATTTTTCGAAGTTATCTATTTCTTTTGCATCTGACTACGTCTATAGACAATCAATCAATCGTAATCAAAAACTATCGCTAGAATATGAGAAAAGTAAGTGGCAGACAAACAATACCTATATCTCAAAGGATGAAAAGTTTGTACACATATTTATACATGTAGTAGGAGTAGTAGTCGCACGCACATGGGCTATAGAATTCTCTACTGTGAAGATAAAGAATAGAGACCAATCAATATTGAATATAGGCACCTTTGACTCGGGAGAGAGCTCTCTTGACTTTGCGAGCACAACCATCACAGTCCATTCTAATCTAGACAGACACAGGTTCTTCTTTTCCTTCTTGCTTTCAAAGATATCAAACAATTACTCCAAAGTGCCCGGAACTCCCATTGTTTTCTTGCCAAAAAACTACTTTTGTGCAAAACCAACAGATGGGTCCGCTTATGAACAAGAAATTTAACCAAGATTGAATAAATTCTTTTATAGAAAAATAAAGATTATAGGCCAAATTTTGCTTCAATTGTGCTATGGATGAATAACACGTTTTGGAAGAAGAAGAGACGGGTTTAGAAGGGAAGAAGAGACGGGGCTTAGGAGTGGAGAAACTAGAAAGGGCAAAGAAATAACTTGAATGTTTCATCCTTCCTCTTATATATAAAGAGGACGTAGCAAAAGTACAGACCATTTAATAACTTGAATGTTTCTAAAATTTGTAAACGATTAGGCATACGACAAATGTTTACTATTATACAACCATTTGTTTAATCTATACGAGGGCGTATCTGGTAGCAACTGGTAAGTTTACATGCATAATAACAGCCTCTTACACAAAAACTACGTACATCAAATTGTGAAGTGATCCCACTACGTATATATATATACACACATCATAAGGACGGAAAAATGCTTCCGCGTTTATTACTAGCCCAATTGAATTGCTGACTTGACCTTAAGCATATCCATGACGTAAAAAAAATTGAAATAACAAAAAAGGAAATCATAAGTGACTTGCTTTTTTTCGAAAAAAAAAAGTTAATATCTCTGACTCTGTAAACATCTACTGTCTAGTCCTAAAAAGTTTCGTAAAAGATACAAATTAGAAGTTCAAAAGCCTTTTAGATTGGTAAAGCATTGTCAGTAACCCACATAAGGTGTCTATTGCAAACTGGATCAGCAACCTTCTAACCCAATTGAGCCAGATAATATCTGCCATTACTGGTATAGACAATAGTAAAGCACTTATTATGCATGTGTCCTGGTTCGAACTTACGCCTTTCTTAGACCAATTTCTCAACTCAAACACCAACTGAGTTATGTCATGGAAACGTCACTTGACCTTTTTCTATTTCTTTACAATAGGGCTAAAGTTTATTTTGTATACATCTCCTTGAAAGATACACGTCAGATTTTGGTTGGATGGATTATAATAGGTCGGTGACTTGTTTAGTAATGTTTTATCCCTTCTCGGCCCCCCTCTGCCAAAATAGTCCAGCTTATACTAATGTGAATAAAAAGACCAACTAAACATAAAGACAAATTCTGTTGCTTCCAGAAAATTTCCTTGGGTCTACCCACTTGATATATATATATATATATATATATATATATATATATATATATATATATATATATATATATATATATATATATATATATATATATGCTATAGAATGAGTTCACGTGCCATCGACTAAAGATGTGACCACCAATGAGCTACATACTTTGAGTGTATATATATATACATGTACTTTGATACAAGCAAAATAGTTTACTAAATTAGCTACGCTTTTTATAGTGTGAAGTAGCAGTTGATTGACACAGTTTGGCGCAATTTTCATTATGAGTCATCGGAAAACAACCTCTGTGTATTGCTAACACATGAATATGGTTACGTACATCCGACTCTCCATATCTCGTCATAAATGGGAGCTTCTAAAACAATAAGTTAATGTTGTTGTTGTACACTTTGATACAAGCAATTCCTCCAAAGGTTTAAGGAAAATATTGTTGCTCACAAGGAATTTGATGTCGTGCATATTTTAATTCCATATGTTCAGAATGTTGAGCAATGGAAGCAGTAAAAATTAAAATTTAAAAGAAAAAACAAAAGTTAATATTTATGCAATTCAACACTGTATGATGTATCTACGTTTACAGAAGGAAAATCGTGTAACTCATCATATAGTTTAATGTAGTTCACAACATCATAATAAACTCAAAGTTCTAACTAAAAGTTCAACCAATTTTATGAAAATATCACATTTTGCGTCCTAAATTATACATGCTATATATTAATGTTATATTCTAACTATTCAATTCTCACGATCCACCTTAAATTTGTTACATTTATTTTATTTTTATTTTTTACATATAAAATAATATTTGGCACTTCAAATCTACCTTTTCTCTTACTCATATGAATTTATAGAGTACAATTAGACATGTACGGATAAACATTACCTAAAGCATGATGCTAATCTCAATCAATCAAATCTAAATATATGACAATGATATGTACAAATCAAATCAATTACAACGGATAATTATGAAGGATTAGATATTAGATATCCACAATCTCTATCTAATCATTCTAGTCGGCCAATATTATGATCGGGTGGTCTTGCTGATTGTGGTCGGTCAGGTCAGCCTGGATGGGCAGCCCTGGTCAGTCCGGATGATCAGCCTCGGCAAGTCAGGTTAGCCTGGATGGTCAGCCTCGGCATGTCAACTCAGGCACATTAACATTACTCCAGTTAACATAATCCGATAAATAATAATTGAACCACAATCGCTGCCGTCAGCCTCCGCCCTCAATAGCTACGGCCACCACCTCAGCCCCCTCTCTACACCCACCTCAATACCACACCGACATTTTTGCCGCCTTCTTCTATTAAAGATTGCCGAGTTGAACTGAAGGCCTCGGCACCGAGCTGAACTAAGGACCTCGGCAGACCTTGGCAGACCTTGACATGTCACGCCGAGCTGACCTGACCTTTGCCGAGCTCACCAGCCGAGCTGCCAAGCGCTATCTCAGATTTCACAGGATTTGACTGAAGATTATCTCATTTGATTTTGTACATATCTTTATCACCGATTTGATTTATTGATTTTAATTATTGTGTAGATATTCTTATCATACTTGGAGGATTTGATTAGTTAGATTAGCATGATCTTCTAGGTAGTGCTTAGCGTTACTAATTCATTTTGTACAATAAATTGAACAATGGAATACCATCAATAGACATATTTTGTTTTTTCCATTATACTTGTTTTCTTTCATGGTATCAGAGCGACTGTTCCACCATCTATAACCACCTATCATAATGGCAACCAGAACCTTGCAAACAAAGAAAACTTATCGCCCTTTGATCTCCACTCTGGAGATCATCCGGAATTACTTGTTACTCCTGTACAATTGATAGGAACCAATTATGAAGAGTGGGCACAAGCGATCAAAGGATCGCTTCTTTCCTGACAGAAATTTGGTTCTCTGTACGGCTCAGTTCGGAAACCCGGCGACGAATAGTTTGATGCGGCAGACTGGGAACCAGTTAATTCCATGATCATGGCTTGGATTCTAAATACAATAGAACCAAGTCTGCGATCTACAATTTCTTATGTTGAGGAGGCCAAGGAACTGTGGGATGATATCAAACAAAGATTTGCTGTGATGAATGCTCTTCGAGTGCAGCAATTGAAGCAAGCGCTTGCAAACTGTAAATAAAACGGGAACTCTGTTGTAGTTTACTATGGGAAACTGAAAAAGCTGTGGGATGAACTTAAGGACTATGATTCTCTGCCTATGTGTAACTGTACCAAATGCACCTATGATCTGAGCAAACTCATTGCCCGGCGCATAGAAGTGGACCAACTTCATCATTTTCTCATGGGACTGGATGAGGTGTATCGTGTGGTACGCTCTTCTATCCTAAACCAAGAGCCTCTGCCGTCCTCTAATCGAGCTTATGACATGGTGGTTCAAGAGGAGAGTCTCAACCGAACAAGTGTGGACACCCAGCTTGAATCAACGGCATTTGTCGTGACCAAGACAAAGGCAGCCTTGTGCCTCCCGAAGCCCGATGTTGTTTGTACACACTGTCAACGCAAAGGACACGAGGTAAGTGGTTGTTTCCAACTTATAGGTTATCCAGATGGTGGGGTGATTGCCCCAAAGGGTTTTCTCGGCCCAAGGGATAGACCTCCAGGACGCCTGCTCAGCCAAAACCAGCTGCTGCTTATATGACAATGGCCCGAAGCATCAGAGTGACGTTTCGGCTTCAGTGAAAGACACCCTTGCTGAGCTAACTAAGGGCGAGCTTGATGCTGTGATTGAAGCCCTTAATGCTCGAATACTCTCCTCCAATGAGCGCCTAAGTGGTGTGTGTTCTGACTCTTGTTGGATCATTGATTCAGGAGCAACTCATCACATGACGGGTAACTTGAATCTTCTCCGCAACTGTACATTTATGCAACCTTGTACTGTACGCATGCCTAATGGAACTAAAACAAATGCGTTCCAACAAGGGCAAATTTGACTGAATGCTGACCTTGCTCTTGACGACGTGCTGTTTGTACCTCATTTAAATTGCAATCTGTTATCAGTTTCTCAATTGCTGAGTGGTGGATCTCGGACTATTTTGTTTACTAATGATGGTTGTGTAATACAGGACCGGAATACCAGGATGAGGATTAGAGTGGGTAAGAAGGCCGATGGGCTATACATATTGCGTGTCCAATCACCTGTTCGGACTTGCGCTGTTGAAGTTGCACCACAATCGACTTGGTCATCCTTCCCCTAGTGTAATGTGGTTGCTGTTTGGCGTTGTTTCTCCAATAATATTTGATTCCAATTCCATTTGCGATGTATGTTTCCGGGCTAAACAAACTAAAAGGCCTTTTGATTTGAGTTATTCAATAGCCGATAAATGTTTTGACTTGATTCACTACGACTTGTGAGGACCATATGGCAAAAAAATCCTGTGGGGCGTCTTATTTTCTAACTTTAGTGGATGACAAATCACAGGCAGTGTGGGTGTACCTACTTAAAACCAAAGATATATTACCGTCAATCGTTCGAAATTTATTTGCCATGATCAGTACCCAATTTAATACAACAATAAAAACCTTTCGATCTGATAATGGCTCGGAGTTCTCACCCCTTCGTTCTTTCTTTTCCAAGCATGGAGTCTTGCATCAAACCTCTATACGGTACACCCCTCAACAAAACGGCCGTGTAGAATGCAAGCATCGTCATATTCTCAATGTGGCTCGCGCCCGATGTTTCCAAGCTAATTTACCTATTTATTTCTGGGGAGAATGTGTTCTCACTGCAGCATATCTCATTAATTGTACACCAACACCCTTAATTGATGGTAAAACACCTTATAAACTTCTATTTGGAAAACCTCTTGACTATACACATCTCCGTGTCTTTGGCGGTCTTTGTTATGCTCATAACGATAAGCATCATGGCAACAAATTCCAAACACACAGCCGTAAATGTGTTTTCGTGGGTTATCCTTCAGACACCAAAGGATGGAAGGTGTATGACCTCACAACCTGAACACTCTTCACTTCTCCTAATGTGACCTTTATTGAAGACACCTTTCCCTTTTCCTCCTCTACCCATCCTAACCCACCTCTTTCGCCGACTGTTCCTACCCAGGATGATAATGAACTACCCGGCTCGGCCGACCTTCCTCAGTGTCCCCCACCTCATAAAGCAAGAAGTGTAAGTACTAGTTTTGAATGATATACATTCTTAGATATTGCATGCAATTCAGTTTCACCGGTACTTTCCCTTTTCTTATATATCATCCTTACACCCCACGTTATTATATACATAATATTTATGTAACCTCTTATTATAAAATCTAACCTCTTATATATTTAAGTAACTTCTTATTCTTGTTCCAAAAACGTCTGAAAGCCATCGTAAGAAGCATTCAGTAGACCATGGACGTTTAGAAACTTCTTGTCATCCAAGTCTCGAGGGCGGGTTTTAGATCAACTAGTAATATTGTTGTTTTGTGATCTTAAGGTCACGAGTTCGAACAGTGAAAACAGCTTCTTACAAACGATCCCGTCCCTCTCTAGACCCTATACAAACACAGGAGCGCAGTGTATTGAGAACTTTTTTTTTTATTGTCCAAGTCTCCGAGGTCTTCGGGTAGGCCCTAGTCGCAGGATGTGCGAAGGTTGTATTAAATTCTTACCCAGTATTTGCTGTTAACAGCTGAGCAACAATCAAAAGAATATTCAACCATTGATCCAATTTTTCTTGATTGTAAAGTTCTAGAATTCTTTCCAAGGATTAGTCCATTTCGTTTGTAATATGCTAGCTCCACTAGGTTTATCTGCAAGGTAAACTTCTTGTAAATTAACTATTTGTTTGAACGAATTTGTCCTGGATGGTATTGAAAGTTTTTTTTTGTTTTTAAATACCTTAATTAGTGAACAACATAACAAAGTAAGGAAATTTGAATTTACGACGCACCGTGACAGCGGTATGTGCTACTTCGTATCAAGGTGCGTAATCACAAATGTTCTCTCTCCTCTCTCCTTCTTTTTTTTCAAAATTGATTTACAATACGTTAAGAATATTGTCCCACGTTAGCTCCATTGAGAGAGGACAGGCCTTGGAACAACTAGTAAAGTTGTTGCTTTGTGACATGGATTCGAGCCGCTGAAACGGACTCTTGTACAAAAAAGTGTTTCCTCCCCTCTCCGGACCCTGCGCAAACACATGATCCTATTGCACCGGAAACACCCTTTTATTAGCTACTTTCAGAATATATATATATATATATATATATATATATATATATATATATATATATATATATATATATATATATATATATGTTAATATCTGGGTTATATGAGGTTTTCAGTGGATATAAGTTTTACCTCATATAAGCTCAAGTTTCAAGATGGTACCAGCCAGTTTAAAATATGGGCTCGCACCTTGCCTGACCCATGTTTGACCAATTATTGTCTTCTTTCACTCAAGTCCATATGTTCATGGATGTCTTGAAGTTTGTAATTGAGGACGGGTTCTAAGGCGCATGTGTATGACAAACCACATTGCCATGTGAGGCTGGGTTTCGATAATATTGTCACACATTAGCTACTTTGAGAAAAAACTATATGAACTTATATATGAGTTATATGAAGATGACGTATCACTACTCACTGCTTTAAGATTTTAAGTGAATATTAAGTATTACCTCATATAAGTCTAAGTTTTAACACAATCTAAAAATATGATATAATTTTGTCCGCTGACTAGGCACAGAGCCGACAAAATTATGTCAACACTAGCTATCTTCATCCAATATGTCAATTCGCCTTAATTCTCCTTAATTTACGTGTATGTTATCGTTCTATGTCACATAAACTAGTGTTATTGCTCATCAAATTTAACCTCGACTGTCTTAATAGATAACTACTTTTACCCTCACAAGGTTAGTTATCTGATGTACTAGTGAAGGTTAATAGATACGTTCATGGGTAGACTAGCACACCGTATTCCTATTATTGTGTTATCTATGTAAGTATACATAGAATCGGAGGTCTCATTAAAAGCAAGCTCTCTATCGCTTGGAATGGAGGTATCGTTTGCCTGTTCCTCACATTCTCTATACCCTAGCGATAGTTTTTGCTGTAATTGAGATATACTGGGTATGGTTGTTGTTGTACCTGTAGCGCCCCGGCCCGATACTGGCATCGGAACCAATGCACCCGCCGTAGTCTACTACGAGGACTACGAAGCGTCAAAGCAGATCAAGCGTACATCATTCATGACGTAAGATAAATCAACGGAAACATCGTAAAATTTAAAACTTCTCCAACGTCAATGTAACCAAAGAAATACAGCGGAAATAAAATGTGTTTAGTTAACGATCTATCATATCCTCCAGTACAACATAATAAATATCGAGTTTTCCAACTTAAAGAGAATAATCAAAAATCTATCTACTTCCATGACCATCATCCCTTTGAGCACATTCGCCATCGTCTTCAACAAATATCATTTCGTACTCTGGCTCACCTGAAAAGGAAATGGAGTATCTGTTCTTAGCCAAAATATCGCCAGTAAGTAACCCGTCTATACACCTTACGGGATCACACACGACGAGTCACCAGTGTATAAGTCATTGCCCAAAATAAGGTGCTCGGGTTAGCAAATAGCATCTTTATAACAATTCCTCAAAACAAATAAATCACATATATGATACCCGGATACAAGAACAAACAGGTAACTAAAATAACGTACCACATAAACGGAACATAAGCTAGTCACCTTTCTTGCATGTCAAATCTTATGCTTCGTGTATCATGATGCATGTACTTCTTCAAAACCACACAGAGAACCCATGCATATGACTTCTTTCGTAAATATGCTATGCGTGTCATTTCACAAAACTTTTCATATTCTTCGCGTAGCAAAACTTTATACCCTGTGGGTGATCAGTCCACAGCAAACAGAACTTTATACCCCGTGCTGAAAGGTCTACGGCCCCATCACATATAACTTTATATCATGTGCTGAAAGGTCCACGGCCCCATTACATATATCATATATCCGTGCTGATAGGTCCACGGTCCCATAAAATACTTTATACCCTGCTGTTGATTCATAGGTCACGCTTTTATACCCTGCTTTCGTATGCGTGACTTTTATACCCTGCGATCAACCAGCAGCCATAGTTTTCTTTTCGAAAACTTTAATCTTCTCTTGTAAACACATGTTCTTTCGCAAAACAATTATCATATCAAATGCAAAGTGTTCATGCAATGATGCAGGATGTTCATGCAACTTCATATGAAACATGTACATACACACACATCTTACATACCAAGTACATGATCTTGCCCCTCAGACATTCCATACTCGTACCTTTCTAAGTCTGTTCGTATCACCAACTCACTTGGGATCCAATCTTACCCTTACTTAATCAAACTTAACATTTATCCCTCAAGTACACCTCAAATACCCTTGCATTTCATGATCAAAGGAAGAGAATAGAGTTATTACACATACATAGGGTGCCTAATGGGTCAAAACGACTCCCAGTACACTTGGAACGCCTACTTGAGGCGCCTAAAGTGACATGAGGCGCCTATACTAGGCGTTCGAAGTGTTCGGGAATGTGCTGATATACATCGAACGCCTAAATGAAGCGCCTTATGTGACATAAAGCGCCTAATGTAGGTGTTCGAAGTGTACGGAGATGCACTGGGACACAATGAACGCCTACTTTAGGCGCCTAATGTGACTTGAAGCGCCTAAAGTAGGTGTTCGAAGTGTTCTGACGGTTCCAGAACTGCAGTTTTCTGCAGTAACTTCTTCTCATCACCTTCCTCCTTCCACCCTTTCATGTTTACACTTCAAGATCCATCTTAGCACCTAGATTCATCATGCTTAACACACAACTAACATAAGTTTAATCCTTACATCTATCGGTTTGCATCAACCTTAAGCCTTCTATTATTCATATCTCTAAATGAATCATCAATCTTATAATCAACACTCAATTTGCAGCAAAACACCTTCTACACCTTCAAACCTTTATCCATTCATCTTAAATCATCTAAGACAATACTTGAAAAACGCCATAACCTATCATAACGAAATATTTACACCAAAGATCACAGTTTAAGGGCATGTTTGTCAAGAAAGATCACAACATAATCATTTTCAGAAGTTGGCCCAAAGAACATGACTTTACTCCATCAACAACATAATTACATATAGTAGATCATTTAACATAAACAAATCAAAGTTACTAATGCGTGATCCGGATTTTCTCTTTATAAGAACATAGGGCCTATTGCATCAAAATTTGCGTAAAGCGTATAGAAAGATTACTTGCTTTGATTTCTAGTTAGTCTTACGAGTGTACTGCAGATTTTCGGAAATGGTTGAACCTAGTTTGACCGTTCTTTCTTCCTCTTCTCCTTCTTTCCCTTTTCTCCTCCCTTAGTCGTTTTCCCCTCTCCCTTCTTGCCTTCGAACCGTCGGTACAATAGCCTAAGGGGAGTTATACTAAATTTTGTAGCTCCCCCATCATTTAAGTGGGGAGGGGCATTTAGGTAATTTTGTCTAATTTCCTTAACTCTCACTTTTAACCCTTTCTTTTCTTTTCCTATATTTTATTTAACTTAGCCTCCTAACATATACCATTAATTATATTGTTTTGAAAGTTGTCTTCTAACTATTTAGAAGCCGAACGTAAAGTTACGGGATATGACATTCCACCCCCCTTACAAAAAGTTTCGTCCTCGAAACTTACGTACCTTAGTCAAAGAGTTGAAGATACTTCTCCCGCATCTGTTCTTCGAGTTCCCAGGTGGCCTCGCGTTCCGTGTGATTGCTCCACTGAACCTTCACATAAGGGATCACTCGTTTCCTCAAAAATTGGTCCTTCCGGTCTACGATCTTCACCGGTCTCTTCATAAGTAACATCATCATTGAGTTCCAAAGGTTGTGCCTCAAGCACATGACTTGGATCCATCACGTACTTCCTTAGTTGTGATACGTGAAATACGTTGTGGACTTGTGCCAATACCGGAGGAAATGCTAACCTATATGCCAAGTCTCCTACCTTCTCAAGTATTTCGTAAGGACCAATAAAACGGGGGCTTAGCTTGCCTTTTACACCAAACCTCATAATGCCCTTCGTAGGTGATGCTCTCAAATAAACTTTTTCACCCACATTAAATTCCAATGGGCGTCGCTTGGAATCTGCCCAACTTTTGTTGCGATCCTGAGCCGCCTTGAGTTTTTCCCGAATGATTTTCACCTTTTCTAGCATCTTCTCCAATAGCTCAGGTCCGGTGATGGTCCTCACCCCGACTTCATCCCAATAAACCGGAGACCTACACTTCCTTCCATACAAAGCTTCAAAAGAGGCCATGTCAATTGCGCTATGGTAACTGTTATTATAAGAAAATTCCATTAACTTCACCATTCCATCCCAACTCCTTTTGAAATCCAAAACACAAGCCCTTAGCATATCTTCTAGAGTTTGAATAGTCCGCTCGGACTGTCCATCGGTTTGGGGATGATACGCCGTACTCAACCTTAATATCGTGCCCATGGTTTTCTGAAACGCTGTCCAGAACTGAGAAGTAAATCGTGGATCTCGGTCGGACACTATACTCACGGGAACTCCATGCAAGCTGACAATACTATCCATATATAGATTTACCAACTTGTCGAGAGACGATTCACTTGCGATGGGTAGAAAATGTGCAGACTTGGTTAAACGATCCGCTATAACCCAAATCATATCATGTCCATTTCTCGTCTTTGGTAAACACGCTATGAAATCCATCGTGACATGTTCCCATTTCCATTCTGGGACCTCTAACGGCATCAGTAAACCACCAGGCCGTTGGTGTTCCGCCTTGACTTGTTGACAAACTAAACACCGCTCTATAAACTCTGCAATATGTCTTTTCATTCCAGACCACCAATAATATTGCTTGAGATCTCTGTACATCTTGGTGCCACCAGGGTGTATCGATAACCTTGAGCTGTGAGCTTCTTGCAAGATTTCCCTTCAAGTCCATCTACGTCAAGCACACACAACCTTCCTCTGAACCATAGGCTCCCGTCCTCTTTGATCTGAAATTCCTCAACTTGATCATGTTTCATCCTTTCCGTTATCTCACTTAGGGTCTTATCATTCTTCTGGGCCTCTTTTACCCGATCAATCAAACTCGGTGTGATGGTCAATGCTGTCAATACGTTCACCGTGGAGTCAATCAAATCTAAACTGAATTCTTTCATTTCTCTTTCCAATGGTGATCGTCGAGCATGGCTGGACTTCCTGCTTAATGCATCCGCCACTTTATTAGCCTTTCTTGGGTGGTAATGGATTGTCAAATCGTAGTCTTTTAGCAGTTCCAACCATCTCCGTTGTCTCATGTTTAATTCTTTCTGAGAGAATAAATACTTTAAACTCTTATGATCCATGAATACCGTGCACTTTTCTCCATATAAATAATGCCGCCAGATCTTCAAGGCGAACACAACTGCGGCGAGTTCAAGATCGTGTGTCAGATAGTTTTGCTCATAAGGCTTTAACTATCTTGAGGCATATGAGATGACTCGTTCATTTTGCATCAAAACACAACCTAAAAACAGGGCATTAGACTAAACTTAATTGGTATACAAGATCATAACCTTATGCTACAGTTTACGCACCTAAACCATTTTTCGATGCATCGCTATAAATCACAAACCCGTCAGTTCCAGAGGGTTGAGCCAATACTGGAGCTGTGGTTAATCACTTCTTAAGCTCCGTGAAACTTTCCTCACATTCTGCCGTCCACTCAAACTTAGACTTCTTTTGAGTAAGGCGACTGAGAGGCACTGCTATCCTTGAGAGTCCCTCGACAAACTTCCTATAATACCCCGCTAGACCCAAGAAACTTCGCACTTTGGTGACATTAGTAGGTCTAGGCCATTCAGTGATAGCTTCCACCTTCTTCGGATCCACAGCAATCCCCTCTTCTGATATCACGTGACCCAGAAAAGCCACACTTCTTAGCTAAAACTCACACTTGCTAAACTTAGTATATAGTTGTTTCCGCCTTAAAATGCCTAGAACGGTTCTCAGATGCTCAGCGTGAGTTTGTTCATCAGGAGAGTGCACTAGAATATCATCTATGAATACCACCACAAACCTATCCAACTGTTCTTGGAAAACGGTATTCATAAGGTCCATAAGAGCTACAGGGGCATTTGTTAATTCAAACGGCATCACCAAAACTCGTAGTGACCATATCTCACGCGAAAGGCTGTCTTTGCGATGTCCTCAGCCTTCACTCACAATTGATGGTATCCTGATCTGAGATCAATTTTAGAAAAGATCTTGGCACCCTTGAGCTGGTCAAACAAATCCTCAATTCGTGGAAGGGGATACTTATTCTTGATGGTAATTTTATTCAACTCTCGATAGTCGATACAAAATCTTATGCTACCATCTTTCTTCTTCTCAAACAAAACGGGTGCTCCCCAAGGTGATACATTAGGGCGAATAAACTTCATGTCTAATAATTCTTGAAGTTTCTCTTTCAGCTCTCTCAATTCTGCCGGAGCTATTCTATAAGGGGCTTTAGAGATGGGTTCAGCTCCCGGTATCAAATTTATCTCGAACTCGACTTCTCTCAAAGGTGGCACTCCTGGTAATTCCTTCGGGAACACATCAAGAAACTCATTAACCACTGGAATTTGTTCAATAGATGGTACTTTCTGAGTAACATCCATCGCATACACTAGGAATCCCTTAGCACTTTTCCTTAAGGCTTTGCAAGCTTGAGCAACCGACATGTACACCTTCTTGGGAACTTTCTTTCGTTCCGCATCTCCTTGAAACATTACCTCTTCCATCTTAGCACTCTTGATTTTCACTTGCTTCAATCGACAATCAATGTTGGCGTGATTCTTGGCCAACCAGTCCATTCCTAATATCACATCAAAGTCATACATCTGAATAGGGATCAGTGTGGCGGAGAACGTTTGTCCTTCAAACTCTATTTCGCAATCACGGTACTGCTGGTACGAAACCATAATTTGATCTCCAGCCGCTTGAATACGGTATAAAGTTTCTAACCACTCAGGCAGATTACCAAGGTGCTTCATCAATCTCTTTGCTACAAAGGAGTGGCTTGCGCCTCTAACGAAAAGCACGTTGGCAGGTATCTTATTTACTAAAATCGTACCTAAGACCATATCAAGTTTTACACAGAAAGTTAAGCATGTAAATACTTAATTCAATAAGGATTTAAACTTAATTAAATGGTACCTGCTACTACATAGGTAGCCTCCTGCACATCAGTGTCAGTCATGATATGTACATGGGCATTTGCTCTTGGCTTCACTCTCGGCTGCTGAGCCGCTTCTCCCGGAGTATTTTTCTTCATCTTTGGACAGTCCCTAATCATATGACTCACCTGTCCACACCGGTAACACGCTCCCGCAAGCTTTCTACATTCACCGATATGATTCCTATTGCAGTGTGGGCAAGCTCCCACAGCCTGTTGAACCACTGGATTTTGCACTGGGGGTCTCTGAAAATTTCCGACTGGACCCCTCTTCGGAATCTTGACCCAACGTCCGGGTCTGCCACTAACTCTAACCTCCTCTCTTGATCTCTTGCCTCTATCAGACGGCCCCTCACTAACTGCTCGCGCTGCCACCCTGCGAAAGTCGCTCTCAACTCGAAAACACGCATCCAACATGTCCTCGTAAGTTTTTATTCCCGCGTTTACTATTGTCGACTGTATCCTTGAGTCCAAACCCCTCTCGAACTTCGCCATCTTAAGGGGATTATCAGACATAATCGCAGGGGCAAACTTACCCAAGGCATAGAAATGATCCGCATACTCCGACACCGTCATCCTCCCTTGCTCCAATCTGTCAAACGCTCTTATCTTGTCCAATATCACAGTCTCCGGCACGTAGTACTTTAGGAAAACATCACAGAACTGGGCCCACGAGATAGGTGGGGTCATTCTCAACACCATTCCGACCCACCATTTGCTAGCTTTGCTATATAGAAGGGGTGTGGCCACATCTACCTTTATCTCTTCAGGCACTTGCACCAACCGAAAACATTTCTCCACCTCAGCCAACCAGTGTTGAGCCTCCTCAGGATCAGTACATCCTCCAAACTCCGGAACTCTCATCTTCCTCATCTCTCCGTTGAAGAACCGGATATTATGCTGCGGTGGTGAAGGAGGCGGAGGCTGCTGCTGCTGAGCAAACCCTTGTGCGATCACCGTTAGTGCATCAGTGAGCACCTGGGGTAAAACCACTTGTGGTGGCTGATTCTCCTGTCCGTTGTCAGAGTTTCCTGTGTTATCTCTTCTTGGAGGCATTTTCTCTAAAAGGTCAGCGTTCCATTAGCAATCAGTTGATACAAGATGCTATTGAAAGCTTGAATGCGTAAGGACGGGTGAGGTATGTAATAAAACTATTAATACGAAATTAGATGATAAAGGCGCTCGCACACACCCAACCCAGATCATACTTAAACTCTAGAGAAATAAGCACTTATAACTAAGGATCAACCTTAAGGGAGAATCATATCTCAAATTGCTAAAAGATCATGAACCTAAGTTTCCGAGATAGATCTGAAGCCTAGGCTCTGATACCACCTGTAGCGCCCCGGCCTGATACTGGCATCGGAACCAGTGCACCCGCCGTAGTCTACTACGAGGACTACGAAGCGTCAAAACAGATCAAGCGTACATTATTCATGACGTAAGATAAATCAACGGAAATGTCGTAAAATTTAAAACTTCACCAACGTCAATGTAACCAAAGAAATACAGCGGAAATAAAATGTGTTTAGTTAACAATCTATCATATCCTCCAGTACAACATAATAAACATCGAGTTTTCCAACTTAAAGAGAATAATCAAAAATCTATCTACTTCCATGACCATCATCCCATTGAGCCCACTCGCCATCGTCTTCGACAAATATCATTTCGTACTCTGGCTCACCTGAAAAGGAAATGGAGTATCTGTTCTTAGCGAAAATATCGCCAGCAAGTAACCCGTCTATACACCTTACGGGATCACACACGACGAGTCACCAGTGTATAAGTCACTGCCCAAAATAAGGTGCTCGGGTTAGCAAATAGCATCTTTATAACAATTTCTCAAAACAAATAAATCACATATATGATACCTGGGTACAAGAACAAACAGGTAACTAAAATAACGTACCACATAAACAGAACATAAGCTAGTCACCTTTCTTGCATGTCAAATCTTATGCTTCGTGTATCATGATGCATTTACTTCTTCAAAACCACACACAGAACCCATGCATATGACTTCTTTCGTAAATATGTTATGCGTGTCATTTCACAAAACTTTTCATATTCTTCGAGTAGCAGAACTTTATACCCTATGGGTGATCAGTCCACATCAAACAAAACTTTATACCCTGTGCTGAAAGGTTCACGACCCCATCACATATAACTTTATACCCCGTGCTGAAAGGTCCACGGCCCCATAAAATACTTTATACCCTGCTGTTGATTCACAGGTCACGTTTTTATACCCTGCTTTCGCAGGCGTGACTTTTATACCCTGCGATCAACCAGTAGCCATAGTTTGTTTTTCGAAAACTTTAATCTTCTCTTGTAAACACATGTTCTTTCGCAAAGCAATTCTCATATCAAATGCAAAGTGTTCATGTCATGATGCAGGATGTTCATGCAACTTCATATCAAACATATACATACACACACATCTTACATACCAAGTACATGATCTTGCCCCTCAGACATTCCATGCTCGTACCTTTCTAAGTCTGTTCGTATCACCAACTCACTTGGGATCTAATCTTACCCTTACTTAATCAAACTTATCATTTATCCCTCAAGTACACCTCAAATACCCTTGCATTTCATGATCAAAGGAAGAGAATAGAGTTATTACACATACATAGTGCGCATAATGGGTCAAAAAGACTCCCAGTACACTTGGAACGCCTACTTGAGGCGCCTAAAGTGACATGAGGCGCCTATACTAGGCGTTCGAAGTGTTCGGGAATGTGCTGGTATACATCGAACGCCTATATGAAGCGCCTTATGTGACATCGAACGCCTTTGGAGGTGTTCGAAGTGTTCTGGAATGTGCTGTGACACATCGAACGCTTACATGAAGCGTCTTATGTGACATGAAGCGTCTAATGTAGGTGTTCGAAGTGTACGGAGATGCACTGGGACACATTGAACGCCTACTTTAGGCGCCTAATGTGACTTAAAGCGCCTAAAGTAGGTGTTCGAAGTGTTCTGACGGTTCCAGAACTGCAGTTTTCTGCAGTAACTTCTTCCCATCACCTTCCTCCTTCAACCTTTTCATGTTTATACTTCAAGATCCATCTTAGCACCTAGATTTATCATGCTTAACACACAACTAACATGAGTTTAATCCTTACATCTATTGGTTTGCATCAACATTAAGCCTTCTATTATTCATATCTCTAAAAGAATCATCAATCTTCCAACCAACACTCAATTTGCAGCAAAACACCTTCTACACCTTCAAACCTTTCTCCATTCATCTTAAATCATCTAAGACAATACTTTAAAAACGCCATAACCTATCATAACGCAATATTTACACCAAAGATCACAGTTTAAGGGCATGTTTGTCAAGAAAGATCACAACATAATCATTTTCAGAAGTTGGCCCAAAAGAACATGACTTTACTCCATCAACAACAACAATTACATATAGTAAAGCATTTAACATAAACAAATCAAAGTTACTAATGTGTGATCAGGATTTTCTCTTTATAAGAACATAGGGCCTATTGCATCAAAATTTGCGTAAAGCGTATAGAAAGATTACTTGCCTTGGCTTCTAGTTAGTCTTTCGAGTGTACTGCAGATTTTCGAAAATGGTTGAACCTAGTTTGACCGTTCTTTCTTCCTCTTCTTCTTCTCTTCTCCTTCTTTCTCTTTTCTCCTCCCTTAGTCGTTTCCCCTCTCCCTTCTTGCCTTCTAACCGTTGGTATAATAGCCTAAGGGGAGTTATACTAAATTTTGTAACTCCCCCATCATTTAAGTGGGGAGGGACGTTTTGGTAATTTTGTCTAATTTCCTTAACTCTCACTTTTAACCCTTTCTTTTCTTTTCCTATATTTTATTTAACTCAGCCTCCTAACATATACCATTAATTAAATTGTTTTGAAAGTTGTCTTCTAACTATTTAAAAACCGAACGTAAAGTTATGGGGTATGACAGTACCGGACAAGGTTGGTTAGATATGATTATTTTGCTCTACTCGGTCGATGCAAAAGGATTTCCTTTTTCAAACGGTTTAAGTTATATTTTGTTGGATGAAGTCTTTATTTCATTTAATAACACATTAGCATATTATATCCCTATTATTATGTCATCTATGCAGATACATATATAGTCTACGTCATCTTTGCAGATACATATAGAGTCGGGATCTCACTGAAAGCAAAATCTCTATCCTTTTAGATGAAGATATTATTTGTCTACCGCTCACCCTCTTCAAGCTTAGTAATACCTTTTGCTGTCGTTGGAATATACTGAGTATGTATTTTTTTTTGTTGAAGTCTTTATTCCCTTTTCCCTCTTTTCTAGGGAAATCAAAGTGACCAATTTGAATAAAACTAGAAAGGCTACTTAAAAATTACCAGTTACTCACCAAATTCCATCTTTTGTTTTATGCATTATCTTTTTCCTCCCCGTCTTACCAAAAGACCCCCCCCCCCCCCCCCCATAGCCTTAGCAAAACTCCTTTTCCACCCCATTCGAAATGTTCAACATTTTGTTCTTGGAATAGCCAAATGGCTCTACTAAAAAAAAAGGAAAAGAAAACCAATCACCTGTTAGTATGTTACAATTCAACCCTTTTTTAAGATAAGCATGATTGTAGTCATCATTTTTTATTGGACTTATATTATGTTCGAATTCATTAAATTTAAGTCGACCAGCCCCATAAACTATCATATAACAAACTATCAATATGGATACTAAAATACATTCAATATGATTAAAATTTGAAACTCTTGAAAAATAGTATCTTGCGTTTTTAACTTATATACTACATAGACGTTCTGAGGTCGCACATTGGAACAATTGGTAAGGTTGTTGATTGGTGACCTTGAGGTCACATGTTTGAACTGCAGAAACAGCCTATTGCACAAAGTGTAGTGTAAAGTTGCATACATCAGATCGTGAACCGATCCGACCTCTTGCACAAAGTGTAAGGTAAAGTTACGTACATCAGATCGTGAAACGCGGGTTCTGTGCAAACGCGGAAGACTTCTGTATCAGAAACGTCCTTTACTACATAGATGTTCCAATTACTATTCCTATTTTCTTTATTTACAATAGTTATGTATCTATAGGTTTGCAGTTTCAATACGATCAAAGCTACAACATTCAACGAAGAAGTCAATCTTATGCATTTGAAATGTAAATGTTTCTTAAGGATAAATTTGTACACAAAAGCTGTCGTCTGTAGACCTTCTAAGTCCCAAGTCCTAATATTTGTCCTAACATAATTTGTCCTTTGAATTCCATTTGGATTATCCCTATAATGAACGGATCTAAATTACATAACTACCCCCAACAAACTTTCCATATGTTTTCGGACTTCAATTTTTTCAAAGATTTCTTCAGAAGTTCATTCTTCTTCGCACCTGAAGGGCATAAAGATGGCGCCGTTCCACAGAAGAATTCAAATTTCCACACTTGGAGAGTTCCTCTGATTTTTCAACCATTACGCGTTTTAATCACACCCATCGATTATAACTCCTCCAAAAATCTTCTTTTTTCCCCTCTCAATTGCCGGCACTTTCTTACTGGATTCACTGAGATATTCCCCATACTTCAAGAACCCTTGCTACTTTTACTAAATCGATTCTTTTATATTGATTTTTAGCTCGATTTTGATACTTTTCTTCTGGGTTTTGTACAAAATTGGACCAGTAATGAAGCCGAAGCTCAATTAATTCGTGGGTTCTTTCCCCCTTTGAATCTGACATTTTTAAGGGTTAAAGTTTTCAGCTTTTCTCTTCCCTTCCAAAATTTTGGTTTCGTTTGCTAATTTTAGAGGCTAGAAAAGAAATTGGGCCTTTTTTCTTTTATACATAAAAGAGGAGGAGGGAATTTGGGCACTGGGGTTTGGAGGGTTTTGATGTTCTGAGGCTGTTTAAATGGCGGTTCAAGAGTTGTTGGAGATCAAATTCAGGCTTGTTGATGGAAGTGATATTGGACCCTACAAGTATATTCCTTCCACTACTGTGGGATCTCTGAAAGAGAAATTAATGGCACAATGGCCTAAAGGTTGTAATCTGTATATTTTTCTGTTATCAATACTTGGCCATTGGCATTAGATTAGTTGTTTAGAAGTTAATGTATGTCATTTATATTTTTTTTTGGGGCAAAAATGTCATTTATATTATTGCTTGTGTGTTGTGTTGTCTCCATGCATTGTGCATGATTCAGATAGTCCCTAGTCGAGATTATAAGCTATTATTCGTTATTGTTCTTTCTGGTGGCATAACCAATGTAGGATGTGGAGGGCTTTTAGGTTTCTTTTTGTAAATCTATTCCAAGTTTTCTTGTAATATGATTTTAATATATTCTTTCAAATTCTTTTAGCCCGCTTATGTGTAATGCCATGTACCTATGCGTCCACGTCTTTAGGTGTAAGATTTTCATCTCCCAGGAACTCATGGTTGAAAAAGTTTTGAGGGACTCAACTTGCTGGTTCCCAAAATAGTTATTTGCTCATAGTGACACCCAACATAATATGAAAGTTTTTCTTATTGTACAATGGACTGTTAAATTAATGATGTGAAGCTCAAAGATTTCATATGCTCGAGTATTTGATGCCTGGCCATTCGCCTACTCTAATTTTAAGAATAATGTGATAGTTTTAGAAGTTGAATAAAGGTGCTGATTCTTGTTTAAGGCGAGGGAGATGTTAGAAGATTTCACATTGTGGCTCTTTCTACGACAGCAGCACTCAAACTCCTTCCCACTATATGGGGTCGGCTATATGGATTATTATTTCTCTTACGCATTATTTATTTTATTTATTTATGTATTTATTTTTGTGTATGTTTTTATTATTGTGTTTGTTTTTTTTCTGAGTCATAACCTTCTCTATGTGTCTTCTAGTACCTAATGCATGATATGCATATTTAGGATACGCATCTTTCAAAACTATAATATCATGTCAACCATGATTTTTTGCTAAAAAGCTACAGTTCTCACTTAAATCTTTTACACTCTACATGACATCAGCTATGAATCAACGGTTTCTATTGTACTCTATCAATGACCATATGTTCCCCAATTATCATATACGTCACATCTTTCCTTATTGTCTCTCTCTCTCTATTCTTCTCTGGTCTCCCTCTCTCACGTTTAACATGCATCTAATTCATTGTCGATAAGAGGTGCATTTGTAAGATGGCTTTGCACACGCTATACCATCTTAACCTTGACTCCCTCATCTTCTCATCTATAAGAGTCACCTGTATGTCCATACATCCATCTTAACATTCTCATTTCTGCCGCTTACATTCTTTGTTTATACTCATAATTGACCGTCTAACATTCAGACCCCTACAGCTATGTGAGCTTTTACTATCACATAAAAGACCTGACGCACTTCTCTATTTTAACTACTCCGTTTGCATTATGTGATTCACATCCTTGTTGATTTCTCCATCTTTTTGTAGTATAGATCATAAATATCTAAAACTCTCAGTCAAGTGAGTCTAATACCCCGCCATAGGCGGGAGTCTCTAGGGCAATGAGGTAATGTTGTTGTTGTCCAGTCAAGTGAACTCTTGATCTTCCAGTTTTAGACAAGGTTCCAATATCATTCTTTTGTTGCATAAATTAAATTTCAAACCTTTTGTCTTCTTTTGACTCAATTTGAAGTCTTTTTCCTATATTTGAAGCACTTTTCCTTTAGGGTCTCCCGCCAACATTCCAGCTTTATTGCTGTCTCTCACCATCAGCAGAATGTCATTTGTACATAATATTCTCCATGGAACTCTGTTTTGAATGTATCGACTGAGCTTATCTATATCTAAAGCAAATAAGTATGAATTTAATGCCGATTCTTGGTGTAAACTCACTATAATAGGCAACTCTGGGCTTAGTCCTCTTGGAGTTCTTGCGCTTGTCATTGTGTTCTGATGCATGTCTTTTATAGTTTCGTATATCTGTTACTTTAACATCTTTCTTTTCAAGTGCTCTTTAAAGGATCTCTCGTAGGACTTTATTATATGCCTCTTTCCAAGTCAGTAAAAACCATATGCAGGTATTGTTTCTTCTCTTGATATCTCTCTATTTATCTTCTCAAGAGAGAATATCCTCCATTATTGACCTTTGTATCATAAATCCAAATCGATTTTTAGATACACTCGTATCTTTGCAAATTCTTTTCTCGATCACTCGCTTTGCAGTGCTTCAGTGTGTTGCTCATTAAGTTACAAACTTAATTGTTCTACAATTTGCACAATCTTGTATATCTCATTTGTTTTTATACAAAAGACTAAAGTGCTTTTCCCGCACTGGTCAGACATCTTTTTGGTATTGTGAAGACCAGAAAAATGCTTGACCAGTGGCGAAAAAACAATAGTATCTCTGTATAAAAACAAAGAAGATTTACAAGATTGATCTTCCTTCATCGTTCTTGCTCCAAAATTAAATTCACTGTGCCTCATTGTGATCCTTATTCTCTTTATGTACATGCCCATTTAAATTTCCTCCTATAAATATTTTCTCACATATTGGAATTTTACGCACTACGCTTTCTGAATATTCTTAAAATCGAACCTTTATAGCCTCCTTTAAACCAACTTGAGGAGTATATACACTAATAATATTGACTGTTTCTTTTTCAAACACCAACATTAGAGCTGCAATTCTATCTCCTGACCTAATAACACCACTACTTCGTTCCTTAATGATACATCTATAATAACCCCAACTCCGTTTTTGTCTTATTCTTTCATGTGTAACAGAGTTGAAATCATGAAGTGTCCAACATCCTAGCTTGCTCACTTATCCACTTTGTCTCTTGTAAACATAAAGTATTTACTTTTCTTTGTATTATCGTGTCGACTATCTACATTGTCTTCCTCGTTAGAGTTTCACTCTTATCTAACCTAGCATTTTCTCTCTTGGTATCTAACTTACGGCCTAAGAATTCTTGCTATTTTGAACGGTATTTGAGTTCTCTAGGAGATGCAGCGGCCCAACCACATTCAGACCATTCGATAGGGACACTTGCTTATTTGACTACATCTAAGCCCCTCAGATGCCCTTGATGTATAAAAGTTCGATATTGTAGCGTTTCAGCCCTTTTATTGCCTGGAGGTCTGATAGACAAACTACTCCCCAATTGGGATCATGCACGGTTTGGGAACTGCTACTCGTACTGCTTCTTTCTCCTCCACTCTAAACCCCTCCCCCTCTCTTCCAACCAACTGGTAACCACATGATTAGTATATTCTTTTGATTAAGAGAGCAGTTGGATGAAACATTACTTGGCTCAATGGTGGTTTTCTAGGTTTTTTTTTTGCTCTCCACTTTTGTCTTTCTGGTCGAGATAAAAGTGGGTAAATCTTCAATTAGATGTACTGGGGTCGAAGGAGTGCATTAACAGATGATATGGGTGGTACAAACAATATGATGTATCAAGTGCTATTTTATTGGTCTGAATTGAGTTTTCAAGATCCGAATGAATGGGTCATCTTCTTGGATGAAAAATAAAGAAAGAGGGAATTGTGGAACTCTTAAACTGAATTGAACTTAGCTTTGCAGTTTAAATGTCTACTTGACCTCGTTGTTACCTACTGGCAAAACTGATTCTCATAAGGCTGATTGATCTTGGTTTAGGAGATTCTTCTTCTTCATAAGAATGAAGAACAACCAAGGGGGAGAAGGAAAAAATTTGGTGTTTATTAAATTGGGGTTTGGACTTCTCATGATTCTTGATCATTCCTCAAAAACGAGAAGCTCTGCTTAGTCCTAATCACAGAGGGCAAAATGACGAGGCGTACTAAAGGATAAGCACATGAAACCACAGGGCAGATGAAGTAATTACCCTGAAAATTATTCTACCATATTTGCATAGGGGAAACAGTAGAATAAGCCTTAACAATTTTATATTGCCTGTGTCAAATCCCTAAACAGCATTATCAGACATCTATCTTTTTCTTTTCCTTAACAATATCTGCATACCGTGCTTCCTATATTTCTCATGTCTAAGAGGTCTGTAACAGTGCCTTTCTTAGTGTTGGCATTCTTGCCAATTGATAAGCTACATTTTCATCTTTTCCTCTTCCAAATTCTACTGGATGAAGAAGTATTTCGGCCATTTCTTTCTTTCTAAAATCGGAAAAAGCTACTTGATTTTAATTAGATGATCTATGATTAAAGATAGGTGTGCTTTTTATAGGGTTAGTGTAGGAAACTAAGAAGAAATGCAATCAACTCAAGATTCACTTGAGGATTAGATCCAGACTATTTTATCTGTCAGCTTCAGTGTAAATGTGTTATGGTGGCTGTAGCAAGTGAAACTTATTGATCATAGGATAGATTTTGAGTCAGCATTTTGTAGGAAAGGTGTGATAGCTTCTCTTTCCTTCATATCCTTTTTATTTCTGCAGGTTCTGCTTAGACCTTTTTTTGGTTATATAATTTCCCCTCTCCTGTACTATATTTCCGAACTGAAAGCAATTTGTTGGACCTTTTGATTCCGTATTTTGTCTTTTGCTTCATGCAATTTGGCTACTTTCACGTAGAAAACGATAGCCAACTCCGAACACAGGATATGAATCTGTCAGGAGAGTGAAAATCTTTAAGTTCTTTGCATAATGGGTAAAACAAGTCATTTGCAGGTAGGCCAAGGCTGTATTTATTAGAAAAGGGTGTGTAAAAGTGTCTTTTCCTTGTGTATGTATACTTTTACTCTACTATATAGCTTCTCTTGTATGAGAAGTTATTTTGCTGGAGTATTTTGAATATGCTACTAATCTGTAGAATGGAAAATATCGACAGGAAAATTAGAGGCATAGTTAGTAACTCCATCATCTTGATGCTGAAAAATAGGTGAACTTAGGAAACTTGCTCTGTGACAAACTTGGAGAAGTAGGAGTACATTATATGCCTATAGAAGTTGAACAATTGGAATGTGTTTCAACGTGAATGCAAAGAAGAGGTTAACTTGGGAATTTAGATAAAAAGGCGTTGGATAAATGATTCGCTATTGTTAGATTGTTAGATGTCACTGTAGTTTCCAAACATGATGTTGCTTCTTGTTAATTTAGTTAGTCATTTTCACCCTTAACCTTGTAGGTGCATTACTTCTAGCTTTGGTAACAGATTTCTTTTAAGTAACTTTCACTTGTCTCTAAACATAATTTGCCATTTACTCCCAAAAGTGATTTATATCAGGAGAGCGTTTTTTTTTTTTTTACGAATAAATGAATTCATTCTTGCATTATGAATTTTAAATTGTTGCTGGATATCTCATTTGTATACATCTTTTCTTTTATATTGTGGGCCTTTAGTGAGTTACAAACTGAGATAGAAAAGGTCAAACCTTTGATGATTCCATCATCTATGATTGAGTTTCGAAGATCTTTTTCCTGTTTCTCTTTTAAATACTATTGGTGAAGGAGCTCCTGCTTATGTAGGAAAAAAGATATAAACTCATGCTTATGTAGGAAAAAGATATAAACTCATTATCTCTTCTATCCTGGCATGCTCTAACCCTATAAAGGATTTTTCAAACATCCAACTACCAGCCTATCTAAGCCTGATATTTAAATATAGATCAACATATACATAATGCATGATTTCTTAAATCATGTCATAGTTGTGAGGCATTTCTGTGTTCATGTTAGCTGGAAGTGATACTTGAAATAACATCTTGAGGATTTCAGCTATAGCTCTTCGAGGGTTAAGATGTGATTTCGCTGTTGGCTTGATACGTTTTGTGCACTTCTATTTGGCATCCTGCTATTTTATGTTGAAATCAAGAGCTATTTCGACCTTCTCTTAGACATTAAGGATCAAGACTTTTTTCCCGTAAATATTGTTTTTGCTGAAGGTTATAGTAACTTGCATATTTCTTATTTTGCAGAAAAAGAAAATGGTCCTAGGACCATAAATGATATGAAGGTAATAAATGCAGGAAGAATACTCGAAAACAACAAAACACTGGCTGAATCAAGGCTTCCATTTGCTGAAGTTCCAGGAGGCCTCATCACCATGCATGTTGTTGTCCGTCCTCCTATAGCCGAGAAAAAGAGCGGTAAATCCTGGAATTATGTTTTCAAAGGCATTGGAATGTTAACCTTAGTACCTATAGTCTTTGCTTTAAGGTTTCCTAGAAATATTGTAAGAAACTAAGGCTAGATCTAAAACTTGAAAAGTGGGCATGATCAAGGTATACTAAATGTGTTAAGTTATTGAAATACAGACGTCAGATGTTATAGTAAGGCGAGCTTTAGCTAGTAGACTGATTATAAAACAAAGGTTTTAAAAACATCCCACTATGTCGGGCCAGTCCCACAATTTGTGGTCTAGCTTATCTTTTTCTTCCCCACCCTCGTTTCTGTATTAAAGAAAGTAATATGGAAGAGCATTTCTTTGGACAACTAGTTGAAGCAAAAAAGTAACTGGAGTGCTTCACTTGCTTCTGGGTTAAACAGGTTAAAAGCAACTGCATTTTGGCAAATGTTAGTTAGCTCTGAATACTTGGTTTTTATTCAAGAAAGATATGCGAACTAGTAATAAATTACCATGTCACATAAAAGCTTAAGCTGGGACAGTGAGATATGAAATTTATAGCTTCATGCACCTTTGGTTTTTTAGGCAGCTTCATACATGTTAACATGCCCCAGTGATAGGTAGTGTGTAATACTTACCTTGATGCACTTAAACATGCCCCCTTATGTTTGCCTACAATTTTCGGAGTAGAGTACAGCAGTAGTAGTTTTTCTACAAACGGGGCAGCAGTGAGATTTGATGCGGGACTGCTATTATACCATTACTATTTGTTATCTCACTTTTGCCTTGACGTGTACAGTGTACATGCGTAAGTATTAATTATGCCTGCATACACATTAACACTATATATGCATTTTCTATTCTAGGAAACCTTTTGCATAAGGTTTAAGGTTTCAAGGAGTTTTTGTTGCATCAATATTAATTGGACTTGCTATTCTCTTATGGATTGAGATTTTTTGTGCTGTGCTTCTAGTCTTCAGTTGCCTTCGAGTCTGAAAAGTTATTATGTAGTAAGTTACATATTATTTTACTCATCTCCCTCTTTCATCGCACTCCTCAAAGCAGTAAACAAGGAAAAAGTCAAGGGTTGTTTTGGGAAGAGGAAAAGGAAGGTTCTTGGAAGTTTTTATAGCTGATCACTGCTTTATTGCTTCTCCCACATTTTGTCTTGCGTTTCGTTTGTATAGATAAATCAACGGGGGGAGAAAAGAGGGGAGGGAGGGTTTGGCAAGCAATTTCTGTCATTGACAAAATAGCAGCATCTTATCAGTAATTTTTAGGGAATACCTTTAGTAAAAAAAAGATGATGGTGAGATTCACTCTTCCCTCTTGTTAATATGAACAACACTGAAGCCCTTTTTTCTCATTATCTGTTGTCGGATATAAGATTACTTATATCTCTTACGCTTTTTTTATTTTATTTTTTATTATTTTTTTGTTTTCTGTTTTGTTATTTTTTTTGAGTCATAACCTAAATTCTATCTATCTATTTCTAATGGAGTTAAGGACATGCTCTTCTTTGACTTTGGAATATGATGAGATAAAGCAAAATGACTCACTAAATTGTCCTTGCTCCTTGTAATGTGAAGTAACAGTCGATCAACACAATACTTGACGCAATTTTCATTATGAGTCATTCGGAAACAGCCTTTGTTTGTTTCTAACACATGATTGAGGTTGCGTACATCCGCCTCTCCCTTAATACTCAATGTGTATGTCCCTTAATATTCAATGCATAATATGCGCATTTAGAATAAGTCTCTTTGAAAATATCTGTAAGACACTGGGGAAATGTTGTTGTAACCTAAATCCTGTCATCCTTGTATGTCCCTTAATACTCAATGCATAATATGCGCATTTACAATAAGTCTCTTTCAAAATATTGTGTTATCTTATCGTGATTCTACTCTCTGTGTCTAAAATTCTAACTTAAATCTTATATCCTCTGCATGACATTGGCCACATGAATCAACTGTCTCCAGTGTGCTCTATCACTAATCATATGATCCCTAATTGTCATATAAGTCATATCCTTCCTTATTGTCTATCTTCATGTCTTCTTTGGTTTTCATCTTCTACGTTTAACATGCACCTACAGGTGCATCTGCAGGACGTCTTTGCACTGCCCATACTGTCTTAACCTTTACTGAAAGAGCCATCCCAACCTTTCTCCATATATGTTGATTCCTTATTTTATCATTCCTTGCATGTTCACACTTCCATTTTACATTCTCATTTCTGTCATTCACATTCTTTGTTCATGCTCATAATTGAATGTCCATCATTCAGACCCGTACAATAGTGTGGTTTTTTTTACTTCTGTCTTGTAAAACTTCCATTTAAGCTTTAAAGGTACTTTCCTATCACAAAGAAGACGTGACACGCTTCTCTACTTGAATCATCCCGCCTGTACAATATGATTCACATAATTGTCAATTTTTCCATCTTTCAGTTTAATAGATCTTAAATGCCTAAACTTTAAATTAGGTGAATCTCTTGGTCTCTCACTTTTACAAGGTTTCAAGGTCATTCTTTTGTTGCTAAAATTAAACCTCATATCTTCTGCCTTTTTTTTTACTCAATTTGAAGCCATTTTTCTTTAGTGTCTCCCGCCAACATTCCATTTTAGCATTGACCCCTTCACTAGTCTCATTCGTCAGCACAATGTCATCTGCAAATAACATGCTCTATGGAATTCTGTCTTGAATGTGTCGAGTGAGCTCATCAATAACTAAAGAAAATAAGTATGAACTTAATGTCGATCCTTGGTGTAAACTAGGGTTGTAAATGAACCAAGCCGTTCAGTTGTTCGGCTCGTTTGTTCGAGCTCGAGCTCGGCTCGGATAAAAGGTTAATGAACAGAGCTTGAACACCTTTTTCTGTTCGAGCTCGGTAAGTGGCACCGTTCGTTTAAGGTGTTCGGCTCGTTAATGTTGTTCGTGAGTTAAACAAACCAAGCTTGAACAAGTAAATATGTTCGTTTAAATAAACGAACAAGCTCGGCTCGTTCGCTAAGTTAAATGAACAGAGTTTGAACAACGCAATACTCGGCTCGTTCGGCTCGTTTACAGCACTAGTGTAAACTCATTGTAATAAGGAACTCTAAGTTTAGTCTTACTGGAGTCCTTGTGTTTGTCATCGCGTTCTCATACATATCTTTAATGATTTTTATATATGCTACTCTAACAATTTTCTTTTCAATCACTTTCACAGTGTCTTTGGTGGACTTTATCATTTGTCTTTCTCAAGTCAATGAAAACCCTATGCAAATCTTGCATTTCTTGATATCTATCTATTAATCCTCTCAGGAGATGAATAGTCTCCATTGTTGACTTTCCTGACATAAATGCAAATTGATTTTCAGACACGCTAGTCTCTTTCTGAAGTATTTTCTCAATCACTCGCTTTCAGAGCTCTATTGTGTATTTGTGTGGCTAATTAACTTAATATCTATATAATTTGTGCAATCTTGTATATCTTATTCGTTTTATATAGAGGTACTAAAGTATTTTCTTCCACAATCGGTCTTCACAATCTTGTTAAAAATATCTGTGAGCCATATAATACTTTCTGTTCCTAGAAATTTTCAAGCCACAATTGAAATATTGTTGGGTCCAATCGCTTTACTATTATTCATATTTTTTAAAGCATGTTGTGCATCTATCAATCGAACACTCGTGCTATATTCTTAAATTGAAATCACGCATGCTGTCCGAAGTTTAATTATGTACCTACTGTGCTTTCCTTTTTCATTTATATGTCGTTTAAGGTTCTGCTACTCTCATCAAAGAGTAGCAAAGGAGGCTGCATTCGGTAATATCAGCCAAGTCGATGGGAATTAATATGCATATTTTGCACTAATACGCACTTTATTGTTTTCTTTTCTTGCCTTGATAAACATCTGCATATCCGCCATAATAACTGATGCACTGATATACTTTTTTTGCAGACAAGTTGCAGGACGAGCCGATGAAGAAAGCTGGATGTGGTTGCATAATTATGTAATCCATCTCTTACGGGTCCTTAAATTATTCCTTACAAGCTCATACATCTCATGCTATACAATATTCTTACTTTGTCTAGCAATTCTGTTTAGATATATGACTATATAAGTACAGAGCTGGAAACATGGAAATCACATGTATGCTTTAATTTTTTTTTTCCAGTGCAAGTCTGGAACTGCTGTTCTTGCAGTTCCTCTCATGCCACAAACTCTCAGTAGAGTTGCTGCTTTGGAAGAAAGAAAGATGTTGGAAAAATGATAGGATTTAAAGACTCGGCTACTTTTTATATTTTATTTTGTTTGATTTGGAAATTTGATGTATTCAAAGGTCCATCTGAACTTGAAAATGTCTTTGAGGTGCTTGTGGTTATGTGTTGAATGTTTAATGTGTGTGTACCAAATAGCTTTTACTAATTTTGACTCATTAAATTGACTGTTCTTATATTGTGAAGTAGCAGTTGATCAACATAGCTTGACGCATCATTATGGGTCATCGGGAAACAACCTTTGTGTGTTTCTAACACATGAGTATGGTTGCGTACATCCGGCCCCTCATATCCTGCTATAGACAGGAGCCTCTATGGCAATAGGGTAATGTTGTTGTTGTTGTTGTATATAAGGAGATAAATTTCAAATTCATTAACATGGTTTTCTCAAAAGAAGAAGAAGAAAAGGACTTATTGGTGGTCAAGGAATTACCCAGAACAATATGAATGTATGAATCCATGAAGGACTTTTACTGTCGTTGATATATATTGGATATGGTGGTTGTTGTAATAGGATTGTATGAATCCATCACGGGGTAATCCAAATTTTATAACTGCTTGCTTTATTTGAAGAATAGGTAAGAAAAACCATGGTTCTTTGTCTTCTGTCTTGGACTTTGAACATCTCATAAAGCACTAAAACACTAAAACAATATATTTTAATTATGAAAAGGCTTAAACAAGAGACTGTAGAATTTGTATTACATTAGACTTGCTGATACCCAAATATTAGACTTAAATGCTTTGGTTGAATTTTGTTATTTGCTATGTGCGAAATTCTAGATTGCCTGATTGTCTTTCACGTCGTTAAGGTTATAGTATAAATATAGATTCTGAAACCTGTGATTATTCATACCAAATACCTAGTTCGTGTACCATTTCTGTTAGTATTACTCTTGAGGTGTACTTTTGCAGGTCCCATATTTTATAGCGTTTGATGTTGTTTTCAGACTTGTAAAAATACATATGCGTACATATATAGGCTGTATGTTGGTTTTAATGATGCGTAAACTTTTGAAAAAGAAAAAGTTTGGAACAGTCATACTAGACAAGATAGATAAACCTTTGACCCGGTAAAACTGTCAAGCTGAACATTGGACCCTAGGTAGAGGGTTAACGAAGAAAACCGAGCCGAATATTATATTTTTGAGTTCGGGTTAGTTTAGTTGAAAAAACAGTTTGGTTCGATTCTTTGTTGTAACAAGCTTCAAAATTTGTTCGAATTTGGCTCGAAACGCAATAACTCTTTAAACGAGCCGAACGTTTACGAACAGTTCGGCTAGTTTTAGTAAACAAGTCTAATTAGGTATTCGAACTCAGCTCATTTAATTAAACTTAACGAATAAACTCCAATCAAATACAAATTAAACTCGAATTGGTCGTGAATAGTTCGTTTCGCCGAATATCCCTAACCCTAGGCCAAACGTCCGTCCAAACTTTTGAGTTTTAGAACTTTAGTTTCATTCCAATGATGTAAATATCATATTATATCATAAATAAAAAGACGAATGTCGTACTCTTAAAGAAACAATGTGGTTAATATAATTGGAATAGTTCTTGGTTTGGATATGATGGTCATGTCCAAACTAGAAACTGAACATGCAACCTCTATGCTAAATGTTCGACCCAATGCCACAGAGACTTCAAAAACTTTCTGACTTTGAGATTGAGGCTAAAACATTGAAGCCGAACGTTTGATCTAAAGACCAAACGATGTCGGAAGGACGCCACAGTCCTTTCACAGTCCTCTAAGGCATTTAATTCAAAGAGAAACTTCGATGTTACACTTTCAGGCACCAGGCCAAACATTTGAGACAATGCCAAACGTTCGATTCAACAAATGAAAAACTCTTGCAAACTCAAGAGGCTGAGCATTGAATTTGATAAGCTCATATTAGGTATGGGGCTGAAATGACTCTAGTGGCGAATCATATGGGTAAACAACAACAACCACTATACCAGTATATCCCAACTATATAAAAAACAATTGCTAGGGTTTGGGGAGGGTGAGAGTCAGCCAAACTCAATCCCAATGGATAAAGAGTTTGATCCTAGTGAAACCTCTGGTGTATATGTGGCTAATCATATGGGTATTTTTAAATATTATACAATTGAACTCCACCTTTTAAACAATGTTAAATTTGTTCTCTACAATTTTCACCAAATTAGAGTGGCCAACAAATGTAATACTTACGGGCATACTATGTTAAGGCTGAGCTGACCTGGTGCAGCTGACCTGATGCTGAGCTGAGCTGACCTCATCCCGTATCTTCCTACTGACCTACTTGACTTATGCTCTTAATTCCTTTGTCGAGCTGACCCGACCAAGTCCAGCTCGGCAATTCCAGCTCGGCACTCGGATAAAGATGGCAGACGTATCTGTGGTTATCTGATTGGCGGTTCTGATTGATTCTCTATTAATGTATATCTACAATTAATTTGATTTGTATTTATCTATTGTCCTAATTGATAGTGATTAGATTAGCATTGATAGTAATTAAATTAGCTTGGATTTATCTTTCCAATTGTAACTCTATAAATTGAGGTAATGAAATAAAGAGAAGGCAGATTTGAAGTGCAAATTTATTTTACATAGTATTTGATGAAATCCATAACCCTCATCCATGTCAAGATAATGAGAATGCACATAATGTTACAAACATGCAAGATCAATGACCCTTAAAAGAAGTAAAACTAAGAAACTAATGCATGAAGTGGGGGCCTTCCTATTTAAACATGTGCAAGATGAACCAAGAGAATTTATACATTGGGTTCACCTTATTGAACCTATAACATGATTTATAAGAATTTTTAAAACCATTGTAAAATATCATCAAGATAGAATGTGTTCTTTATTTTGCTTTTCAAATGTTTATGTTGTATTAGTTTAGGCCCATCTCGGATTGTGAGTTTCTGCAGGACCAATTTTGGTAGAATTGATGTATCTCTCCAACCACACATCCAAATTAAGAGTTGCAAGATGCATTGTCAATCTAAGACAAAGATCTACAACTTTCATGTTTTGTACTTTTCCAAGATTGGCTGTCTTGATAGCCAAAAAGAGCATGCAAATGGAAGTACTGTTTCTACCGAATTCTGTGACATACCTTCAGTAATTTGGATGTATCTCCTCAATGGTTAGGCCAAATGCAAAAAACTTTATATGTTTATTTTCTACACTCAATGGGATACAATTCTATAAAAAAGAGCAAGGCCTAGTTTGGATTGGAAGATGTCCAAAAATCAGTCACACACCAGAAAAGATTTCAAGTTCAAGACAAATCCTTAAAGTCTTCCATGGATAGTACTTGAGGGACCTACTTTGAAAATCATCATTCAAAACTTGCAAGACTATTTTTTATGGAGCCTACATGAATAGTTTTTAGAAATGTGTAGTCTTTACAATCATTATTATAATTTGTAAGATATTTTGTTGTCTTGTGATATTTTTGCCTATAAAAGGCACATAAGAGAAGCTTTGTAAGCACACACCTTCAATGCAAATTTCTTCTTCTTCAAGAATAATTATTGTGTGTTTTCTTAGTTCATATTCAAAATCAAAGCTAGAATCTTTCAAGGCTTGAACATCCTGTGAGAGTTGTCCAATTCCAGGGAGAAAAACATTCAAGAGGGAAGTATCTTTCTTGGGTTATGTAGAACTCATTAGAGGACTTATGTTCAAAAGGTTTTCTTCAACTTATTTGGAAGAAAGGTGAAGCTATCTTCATTGTGCCTAAACCATATTTGGAGGAGAAGCTTTAAAGTTAAAGAAATGTCCATTCATGCACGTATCAAAGTGGTATTAGAGCGAAGGTTTTTCTTTAACTCAACTTATCATTTTTTTATGTCAATTTTTCTTTTTCTTTCGTCCTTCTCTTCATCCACCATTCAACCATTTTATTAGAAGGTTGAATTCTATTTGGTTTAGTGTCTTCTTGTTGTTTTGAATTGTATAATTCAGAAACAAAAAGAAACCAAAACCAAAACAATTTATCCTTATGTTTTCTAGTTCATTGTTTTGTCTATTAAAAAAAGTTTGATATTCACTTATTTTTCTGTTACATATTGTTTTCTTTGTTGTCCATCAATCAAAAAAAGTGTCATCTTGTTGTTTATCAAGTTTCTTTGTTTCTTCTGGTTCAACAAGCAAAAAAAAATCAATCAAATCGATATACAAGCTTACCGTATCATTTGGTGATATAAGGTTGGATTGGACTTTGAAAATTACCGTAACACTGGACCTACATGAAATTGGTGATATAAGGTTGGATTGGACTCTAGACAATTACCGTAACGCTGGACCTACATGAAATTGGTGATATAAGGTTGGATTGGACTCTGAGAAATTACCGTAACGCTGGACCTATATGAAATTGGAAAGGACTAAGGACAAATATATCATAAAACACTTAAAGATTATTTCTTTGTGATGATTTATGGTTTGTTTATTTCATTTGGTTGGTTTTCAATTTCTTTATGTTTAGACACTTTCTTGGACTTTAAGTTCTTTGTTTAGAAGTTTTTCTGCATTACTTATATTCAGTCCACTGCTTAAAAATCTACCTTGGTCTATCCTATATTCTTGTTGTTATCGAAGCTCTTTACTTGTTTTAGACTTGTGTTTGTTTAGTTGTATTGTGTGGTGAACTTAGTTGCATTTTCTTATGTTCAATATCTGATTTGGCAGCCTCGACAAGAAAGAAAATCAATTTGTTCATCTTGAACAACTTGACAGCCTACTACACACACAAAATCAATATATCCATCAAAAACAAACACACAAAGCCTTATCAATCAATTTTACCAAGATATATACACCTTGATTCGCTTTGAACAAGGAAAAAAGAAAGAAAGAAAGAGAAGATTATTTCAAAGAAAAGTTTGCACAAAATAATCGAAAGTGCAAAGAGCAAAAGAACTAGTCTTGTTTCCTTCATAAACCCAAAGTACCCATTTATTTTCACTTTTGAACACTTGGGTGCTTCTAGTTCATTCATACTTGCATCTAGCTTGCATAAAGCCTAAGATTAAGTTAAGGATTGCCCAGGGCAATCCTTTAACATTTCTTTGGCTCAGCCTATTACATCAAATTTGGTTTCGATTCTCTTTAAATCTTAGTACAGTCCAAGTTTGTTATTTATAACATTGGAATTGTGAGTGAATTGTGAAGAAAGTTTACTTTACATGATTGAAGTTATCGGAATTGATACTCACTTGGCAAGTTTGCTTTGAATTGTTCTAGCTTCAGATTCTTCAAGGAGACACAAGATTGTGTGAACTACAAAAAGAGAGAGAGAGAGGAACACACACTTGTTTTCTGTTTTCCACTAACATAATCAAGTTTCTTTTGTCTTTGTGTTAATTTTCCTTTTTTGTTCAATTTTAGGTAATTGTAACATGGATAAGACACCTGAGAGTACCATGGGCCTTAACAAAGAAGGAGAAAGATTGCCCACAAAAGTGGACGATTTAGCACAACTAATGCAAAAGATGTTGTGGGAAATGAAATTGATGAGTAGCCATGTAGAGGGCCTAGAAAAACAGTCACAATCTCATCCAGAAAATCCTTTACATGAAGGACAAACATCACATGTACCGGAACATAGGCTTGAAAGCCGTGGGTCTTTTGCTCCGGAAAGAGGAAGAGGCAGAGGCAGAGGAAGAGGGCTTAATAGGGATTTCATGCCTATGAGGACCTTTGATGAAAGAAAAGAAGAACCAAACCAAAGGTTTGATGACTATAACATTGAGGAAGAGTACAACAAGTTCCGAAACCGTGGGAATCAAAAGAATAACCCACAAGAAGACGAATTCATCAAAACAAAAGTGAACATCTCCACATTCCATGGAAAGAATGATGCCGAGGCATATTTTAAATGGGAGAAAAAGGTAGATCTCATATACTCTTGTACAAATTATACTGATTTGACTGAAGTGCGCTATGCAGCTATAGAGTTTGCAAATTATGCCTTAATTTGGTGGGATCAACTACACAACGTAAGGAGAAGAACCAGACAAGCACCAATCTCTACTTAGAAAGAAATGAAAAGTTAGATGAGAAAAAAATTCATTCCTTCAGACTATGAAAGAACCATCTACCAAAACTTGTAAAAACTCACTCAAGGAAGCCGTAGTGTAGATGAGTATTTCAAAGAGTTAGATATATTATTGATAAGAGCTAACATTGAAAAACCAGAGGAAGCTACCATGGCTAGATTCCTAGCTAGATTGAACAAGAAAATTGCAAACAGAGTTGAAACTTACCACATATATTGATATGACTTTCATGGTTCATAAAGCTGAAAAGATTAAGAGACAACTCAAGGTAAAACCCTTTCAATCTAGTTTATCTTTTCAAGCTAATTCTTCATCCTATCCAAGAATGCTATATAGGACAAATCAAGACACAAGTTTTAGGCCAACTGCACCTCAAGGCCGTGGGTTCCAAGGCAAGACTCAACCAAATCAAAGACCACCTCAACCACCTCAACAAAACTTGGATAAAGGGAAAAACAAGGTTGAAGGTAACATTTCTAATTCCACTACTAGATTTAGAGACATTTAATGATTTAAATGTTTAGGTAAAGGTCATTTTGCAAATCAATGTCCCAACCCTAAATGTATCATGTTCATTGAAGAGTCTAATGAACATTATTCTGTTGATGAGGAAGTGGAACATGTTAATGTTGAGGGAAATCATGATGAAAATGAGGAAAGTGCTAGTGAGGATGAAGAGCTCGCATTAAAAGAATTCTTAATTGTTAGAAGAGCTCTTAATGCACTTGTTAAGATTGATGAGCAAGATCAACACAGAGACAACATTTTTCATATCCATTGCATGGTTAAAGGAAAAGTTTGTACTTTGATTATTGACTCTGGATCATGTACTAATGTGGCAAGTGTTCAACTTGTTAGAAAACTTGATTTGCCATTACTTAACCTCCCACACCCTTATAAACTATCTTGGTTGAATGATTATGGAGAAGTGAGTGTTAGCAAACAAGTTTTGATCTCATTGTCTATTGGTGGGTATAAAGATGATATCTTATGTGACGTAGCTCCTATGCATGCAAGTCATATCCTTTTAGGTAGACCATGATGCTTTGATAAGAAAGTTACTTATAATGGATACTTGAATAGGTATTCATTCAGGTTTAACAATAAGTTGTTTAAGCTACATGCATTACCCC
Organism: Eustoma russellianum; assembly: GCA_036186865.1. Lineage (NCBI taxonomy): Eukaryota > Viridiplantae > Streptophyta > Magnoliopsida > Gentianales > Gentianaceae > Eustoma > Eustoma russellianum. The sequence continues at coordinate 26,551,825 of AP025070.1, read as the reverse complement.
CACACAAGGTATTTGAAGATCAAAAGAGAATGTGTAAGAACAGGAATGATCCTAAGGAAAAAGAGGCAGAAAAGAAATTTCTGGAGTGTATTAAGAGTGAAAGAAAGAAAAATGAGTGTAAAGGCAAAGAGATAGTAAACACTGATGAAGAAAAATCTCAAAAGAAATTTGCTTTCTTTGCCAAACCAAGTGAAGTGTCACATGCCATAAATTCAAAGAAAATTGTCTATGTTTTGATGCTTAAGGAGTCTCTATTTTCTATGAGTGACTTACCCTCCACTTTGCCCAGTGGAGTTGTATCTTTGCTTGATGAGTTTTCAGGGTTGTTTCCTAAAGAAGAACCTTCTGGTTTGCCGCCTTTAAGAGGAATTGAGCACCAAATAGACTTCGTACCTTGTGCTGTCCTGCCTAATAGGCCAACCTACAAAGCAAACCCTGCTGAAACGAAGAAAATTCAGCGCCAAGTAGAAGAACTCTTGGCCAAAGGAAAAGTGAGGGAAAGCATGAGTCCTTGTGTTGTTCCTGTGATCGTTGTACCAAAGAAAGATGTTACATGGAGAATGTGTACTGATTGTAGAGCCATCAACAAGATAACTGTAAAATATAGGTATTCTATTCCTAGACTTGATGATATGCTTGATGAATTGCACGGTGCTAAGTATTTTACCAAGATTGATCTTAAAAGCGGTTACTTTCAAGTACGGATTAGAGAAGGTGATGAATGAAAAACTGCATTTAAGACTAAGTTTGGATTGTATGAGTGGTTAGTCATGCCATTTGGTTTAACTAATGCACCTAGTACTTTCATGAGATTAATGAATGAAGTGTTACGTGCATTCATTGGAAAATTTGTTGTTGTGTACTTTGATGATATCTTGATTTACTCGAAGACTTTGCATGAACAAATAAGCCACCTAAGAAGCGTTGAAGAAAGAACAATTATATGCAAATTTCAAGAAATGTTCTTTTTTTATGGAAAAAGTTGTGTTTCTAGGATTTGTGGTTAGTGCAAATGAAAGTGAAATGGACCAAGATAAAGTGACTCAATTTTAGAATGGCCAATTCCCACAACTGTTGGAGAGGTGAGAAGCTTTCATTGGTTGGCTAGTTTCTATAGAAGATTTGTTAAGGACTTTTCTACTATTGCTGCACCTTTGAATGAAATTGTTAAAAAAGACGTAGGATTTCAGTGGGGAGAGTCACAACAGAAAGCCTTTGATGAACTTAAATCAAGGTTAGCTTCCGCACCTATTCTAAGACTACCTAGCCTTGATGAAACATTTGAAATTGAATGTGATGCTAGTGTTGTTGGTATAGGAGCTATACTATCACAGTCTAAACAACCAATTGCTTATTTTAGTGAAAAGCTTAAGGGAGTGCAATTGAATTATTCAATCTATGACAAAGAGTTGTATGCACTGGTTAGATCATTGCAGACTTGGCAACATTATTTGCAACATAAGGAGTTTATAGTTCATACTGATCACGAAAGTCTTAAGTTCCATACAAGCCAAGGAAAGTTAAACAAAAGGCATGCCACATGGGTTGAATTCATTGAATAATTTCCTTATGTGATAAAATATAAGCAAGGAAAAGATAACATTGTAGCTGATGATTATCTAGGAGATATTCTTTGATTACTACATTGTCATCTCATTTGCTTGGATTTGAGTGCATCAAGGAATCGTATACATCTGATCCTGACTTTCAGTCAATATTTGATGCATGTGCCAATTCTCCATTTGGTAAGTATTATTTACATGATGGATATTTGTTTAAAGAAAGAAAATTGTGCATACCTAAGTGTTCTGTTAGAGAGATACTTGTCAAAGAAGCACAAGGTGGAGGTTTAATGGGCCACTTTGGCATCTTTAAGACATTAGAGATGTTAAAGGAACGTTTCTTTTGGCCCTATATGAGAGTTGATGTAGAGAATGTTTGTGGAAGTTGTATAACTTGCAAGAAAGCTAAATCTACATCACATCAACATGGTTTATACGCCCCATTACCTGTCCCTATGTCACCTTGCATTGATATATCTATGGACTTTGTCTTGGGATTACCTAGATCAAAAAATGGAAGTGATAATGTGTTTGTTGTCATTGACAAATTTTCTAAAATGGCACACTCCATAGCTTGTAAAAAGGTTGATGATGCATCTCACGTCGCAAACTTGTTCTTTCAGGAAGTTGTACGTCTACATGACATGCCTAGAACCATTGTTAGTGATAGAGATACTAAGTTCTTAAGTCACTTTTAGCGTGTGTTGTGGGGTTAACTTGGAACAAAACTCTTATTTTCTACTACTGTTCACCCTCAAACAGATGGTTAAACTGAAGTTGTGAATAGAATTTTGTCTCAATTATTGCGTGCTATAATTCAGGAGAATCTTAAAAATTGGGAAGATTGCTTGTCATATATTGAATTTGCTTATAATAGAAGTGTTCACAGTGGCACCACACATTCACAGTTTGAAGTTATATATGGTTTCAATCCTTTGTCTCCACTTGATCTTGTGCCTATTCCTGTTCATGAACGTGCAAGTATTGATGGTAAGAAAAAGGCTGAACTGATTAAGAAATTGCATGCTAAGGTTAAGCTACAACTTGAAAAGAAAAACAAACAGTATGCAAAATAAGCTAACAAAGGACGCAAGAAAGTTTTGTTTGAACCAGGTGATTTTGTTTGACTGCATTTAAGGAAAGAAAGGTTTCCTAGAGAAAGGAAATCTAAGCTCATGCCTGGAGGAGATGGCCCTTTCAAAGTATTTCAAAAGGTTGGAGATAATGCTTACATTCTTGACCTTCCGGAGAGTAAGTAGGTTCAATTTCTCATACTTTTAATGTTGCTGATCTTACCCCTTTTGGTGATGATTTAGATTCGACGTCGAATCTTTTTGAAGAAGGGGGAATGATGAGGTCCATAACCCTCATCCATGTCAAGATAATGAGAATGTCACATAATGTTACAAACATGCAAGATCAATGACCCTTAACAAGAAGTAAAACTAAGAAACTAATGCATGAAATGGGGGCCTTCCTATTTAAACATGTGCAAGATGACCCAAGGGAATTTATATATTGGGTTCACCTTGTTGGTACATGATTTGTAAGAATTTTTAGAACCATTGTAAAATATCATTAAAATAGAATGTGTTCTTTATTTTGGTTTTTAAATGTTTATCTTGAATTAGTTTAGGCTCATCTCGGATTGTGAGTTTCTGTAGGACCAGTTTTGGTAGAATTGATGTATCTCTCCAAAAACACATCCAAATTAAGAGTTGCAAGATGCGTTAGAAAGCTAAGACAAAGATATACAACTTTCATGCTTTGTACTTTTCCAAGATTGGCTGTCTTGATAGCCAAAAAGAGCATGCAAATGGAAGTACTGTTTCTACCGAATTCTGTGACATACCTTCAGTAATTTGGATGTATCTCCTCAATGGTTAGGCCAAATACAAAGAAATTTATATGCTTATTTTCTACACTCAATTGGATACAATTCTATAAAAAAGAGCAAGCCCTAGTTTGGATTGGAAGATGTCCAAAAATTAGTCACAAACCAGAAAAGATTTCAAGTTGAAGACAAACAGAGCACGGGTGGCACTTCTGCTCGACCAAAAACAAACTTTGGCTCTGGACTCGGCCCACTCAGCATCCGTGGGTAAGTCCACTGTGTCCCGGGCCCTTTCGTAGAAGTGACTGACGAGGACTTGAACACTGTCCTTCAGGCGCTCAATGCGCAAGCAAATGTCTTCTGAACGGCTAAGTGGTGAGTGTCTGAATTCCACTAGGATAATTGACTTCGGCGGCTCTCATCATATGACCGGTAATGTCTCCCTTTTACATAATTGTTCATCAACTCTTCCATGCACTGTGCGGCTGTCCAATGGGACTCAAACACAAGCAGTCCGCGAAGGGGCCATGCACATTAATCCTCATCTTGTGCTTGACAAAGTGTTGTTTGTGCCTCGCTTGACATCCAACTTGTTATGAGTGTCTCAATTGTTGAATAATAGTGATTACGTTATTGAGTTTACTAAAGATACTTGTGTGATACAGGACCGACGTACCCAGATTAGGATTGGAGTGGGGGAGCTGATTGATGGCTATACTTGCTGAGGGGTCCCTCTGCCGAGCTGAACAGTATTTTGGGTGCTCCTTCTGCGGAGCTGACCTGCTTCTTGGGGGCAGAGGTTGACAAGACTTTGTGGCACAACCGACTAGGTCATTCGTCGAGTGGTGTTTTGCAATTGCTTTGTGACAATGTTTTCCTATAATAAAAATACATATATTCCATGTGAAATTTTTTATCGGGCGAAACAAATAAAAAGGCTATTTGAGCTGAGAAAAACGTTAGCTGAGCAGTGCTTTGACTTAATTCATTGCAACTTGTGTGGACCTTATCGTGATAAAATGTTGTGTGGTGCATCTTATTTTTTGACTTTTGTCGATGATCAATCGCGCGCGGTCTGGGTGTATCATCTCCCGACCAAAGACCGTGTTGCCTCAGTTGTTCTCAGTTCTTTGCAATGATGAAATCAAAATTTGAACGACAAATTAAGATTTTCCGCAGTGATAATGACTCTGAATTTTCATCTCTTCGCCCGTTCTTCACCGAACACGGTGTTCTGCATCAGACCTCCATTCGCTACACTCTGCAACAAAATGGTCGAGTCGAACTTAAACATCGCCATATTTTGAATGTTGCTCTAGCATTGTTCTACCAAGCCCCATTTTCCATCTCCTTTTGGGGTGAATGTGTGCTGACCGCATCTTATCTCATCAACCGGATGCCAACAGTTGTGCTCGGTTGGAAGGCTCCTTATGAGGTACTGTTTGGCCAGCCATCGACTTACGCATATCTCCGAGTGTTTGGAAGCTTATGCCATGTCCATAATGATCAACGGCGGGTGATAAATTTTAGAGCAGAAGCCGCAAGTGCATCTTTGTTGGTTATCCAACTGGTCAGAAAGGCTGGCGTGTGTATGATCTTAACACTCACAAATTCTTTGTCACTCGCAACGCCACCTTTGTTGAGACGGTATTTCCCTTCGCGGCTCCCACCTCAGCCGAGCTGCATTCCACATTAGCCGAGCTGGCTTCCACCCAGCCTCTGCATAATTGGCCACCGATGACTCTACTAATGTTTTTACTCCTACACAGGCTCCACCAGCTTTTGACAGTAGCTCGCCGTCGAGCTCCTTATTGGCCCGTCGAGCAGCCCGTCCAGCTGACTCCAGCAGAGGCCGCTCAGCTTGAGCATGCAGACCTGACGCCTCGGCCCTCGTCTCTGACACTTGGTCGCAGCCATCGAATGAAGAAATCTCCATCTCGACTTGCAGATTATGCTGAGAAAAAGTGTTTGAATGATTTACAAATGCATGATTTAAATGGTACGAATTTACGAAATGCATGACAGATTTATTATTTGACAAGTTTATGTGATATACATGCTTCATATGTTTATATATATTGTTGCCGTACTAACAAGACACGAAGCGTTAAAACTTACATCATATGGCAAACATTTGTTGTCTTTGTACTATTTTCAGGTGCCATAATTAATGAATTAAACTAGTTCATTAAATGGAATGTTTAAGTAAATGAACTAACTAGTTCATTAAATAGAGATATATTTAGTGGAAGCTACATGACAACAAATTTGGAAATGGAAAGTCTCTTCCTTACTTATCTTACATGCTATATATATATATATATATATATATATATATATATATTATATTTATATTCATATTTTGTTAAAAAGGCATAATACACATATATTCTGACGTACTACCGACATGTTATATATTACAAACGTACGTCGACATCACACCACTATATACACCTTATATTTATGGGTATATTCAGGTCTTATATCATATTACATAAGTCATGGTGATGACAAAATTATATCGACACGTTACAAGGTCATAAAACAAAAATTGTCGCATCGGTTGACTACTGAAACTTCACCGACATGTCACGTACTTGCCATATAAGATGGCAAGCCCATATACTTCAAAAATGGCCAAAACTTTCGTGGCTCACATGTTACAAATAACCGCTAAGTCATTCCATGTTGGCACACACAAATCACCCACAATTTATGCTAAATTTGTGGAGAATTCAAACTCAACTGCATTAGTGCACATGGGCGTTTTTAATTAAGCTATTAGAGATGAATATACACTTTATTTTATGTATATTATGTGTGACATAATATGTATTACATTTGCAAGAAGTTTGAATTTAATCGGAGAAAAATCGCGTAATCGACGAAAGTCAAAAATTCAGTTTTCTATGAACATACACACATGGTACGTTTTTGAGGAATGGATGTAACAAGTATCTCGACACTTTTTACACATTCAAGACATGTTAAAGTGTTCTAGAAAATTCAAATTAAGGCTGATAATAATTTACCATATATGTGTGAATATTGTGCATTATTTGACAAAGTTGACACAAAAGAAATTCAGCACACGTGCAACCTATTTCACATACCTAGTTCAGCATATTTGGAGCCTAGGTGGAGCTTATTTGACACTACAATTGATGGAAAATAAGTCACACATGATTGGTGACATTGAAGAGGGCAATACACAAGGAAACAATTCAACATACAACACATGCTGAAATTGTAGCACATGTTGTTTATTATGGACACATTTTAGTGTATTTTTTGTCTTCAAATTTTTCTCCCAAATTCAAGGGATTGAAATGTGATAGTATGGTAATGTTTTGACTACATTTGATCACATGTTTTGTGATTTTTTTTGTAGAATTTATAGCTCATTAAAGGATGCCAAGTTGGACCAATCAACAAGTGACAAGTAAGCAAGGTCAAGTCATCCTTCCAATCATGTTGTACCAAGTAAGCAAGATGGTGTCATTTCTATACAAGGAAATCTTCCAAGGACATTAAAGAGAATTCTCAAGAAGGAAGAAGCTCTAAAAGGGGGCGGCCAAGAACAAAATAAAAACGGAAGAATAGTGCAAACAAGGCCAAGGATATAACTCACATTCTCTCAAGTGCAAGAAGCTATACTACTTTCTTCTTCTCCGTTTCTTTCTTCTTCTTCTTCTCTCAAGCCTATTGTTCATGTATTCTACATATTGTATAGGATTTGAATATACCATCCACACTCGTTCATTGTTGTAAAAGGTTGATCAAGGTATGATCAGACCTTCATTCGATCGGTGGTGGTGTCTGTGATTCGTTTACTCAATTGTATTGTTTGTAAAAGGGTGGAGTTAGTGTTTAACTCCAGTCACCCTTGTGGTAAAGTGTTTATTGTGTTTCGTGATAACTGAGGAAGGTGTCCTCGAAGACTGGAGTAGGTTGATTTAACCGAACCAGTATAAAATCCTTGGTATTCTTACTTTACTGCACTTTACTTTGAGTTTTCAGCATTCTGCATCAATTTTGTTGCAACACAAGAAATAGCAAATGATTTTCAACAATTACAAAATTTTGTAGAAACATAGCCACATATCCTAGCTTTCATTTGGCGCAAGTTTCAACTCATGGATAGTATAAGTCAGTCAAACGTGAATAGTTCTTAGACTAGTTGCAATCTGATTTTCAGATTTGCAAAGGTTGAGAACATCAAAGTGGTTGACTTACTTCCCAAATGAATCAACCCATTAAAATAAATACTTTGAGGCTCTTGTAATTAAATTTCAGACTTTTTGGAGTCACCAATTAATCGGAATAAATTTTGCAAGTTGAAGTACTGTTTCTGGCAGATGTGCGCAAACAAAAACGTATTTTCAAGGGGTTAGGAGTGGAATTTTAATTTGAATTTTTATGAGATACTCAGAACATCTAAGAGTATATTCTCACCAAACTTCATAATTTTTGGAGGTCTACAACTAGGTCATTCAAATATTTCAATTAAAACATAAACTGTTTTCAGAAGTGAGGTTTTTGGTCCAAAAGTTTTTAAAAACCAAATTTTCCACAGTCACTATTCAACCCCCCTTCTAGTGGTGCTATACAGGTCCTACAAGTGGTATCAGAGCACAGACACACTCAGGACAAGAAGATATAACAATCTTTGTGAGATAACATCAACTAGCCACAAAGCCGAGCAAGGTATGTCAAGCCAAAGGCCTCCGCCTTTTGATAGTGAGGTAAATTCCGATTCAGATACCGATTCTGGACCATAGTATCATGATTTGTATGTTCAATATCTTGAAATGCATAATTTTACTAAGACTTTTGCAAAGAAAGGAAAGCTTAATTAAAGACAAGAAAGTGTTAGAATCCTCTAACACAAATCTTGTGTCTCAATTAAACGATTCAAAAGAGGAGTCGTCTATTTGATTGTTTCATTGAGATCTGAAATTCAATCCTTAACATCCAAAAACAATGAATGAAAGTCGAGATTTTAAATTTGAAATCAAGACACACGGATCTAGAAAGAATAGTAAAACAATTCGATTCGGGTACGATCATGCTAGATCGCCTCATTTCATCACAAAAGCATGAAAGTGACAAAACCGGATTAGGATACATTGAGGAAAATGAAACACAAAATTACTCAACCAAATTTATTATATCCTCATCTAAGAAATCGGATGTGTTCAAGACAAGTGTACAATTTAAAGAAACTTCTAGTACACCACACATTATATCTCATCGCACTCCTGCTTTTTCATCACATGCAAGATATAATCATGTACCATATAGATATGAAAGAAAACCATTGATGATATGCGACAATCGTATCACACTAATGCATCTAGATCACGCACCATGCGCACTAACACAAGGGCATATCAAAAGCGAAAATCTTATCATGAGCATGATGGTATTCTCGGCCATAGGCCAAATAGACATGCCCCTAACATTTATTATATTGCTTCTTCATCTCTTTTCTCACTTTTTGTAAGACCGAGGAAGGTCACCCAAGTTTGGGTACCAAAGGCACTTTCGAAAAGGGTTAAATTAATAAACTTTAAGATCGCACTTGAAATGTATGATTTTTGATGTACTATAAACTGTTATTTCTTTCCATTTTTACTTGTATTTTGATGAAATTTACAAAATAAAAGGGGAGAGGAAAGCATGAATTAAAGGGGGAGAGAGATCATGATTAATGGGGAGCACGGAAATTAAAATTTTCAAAATTCAAATTTTATATTTGTGCTTAATTGTAGAGGGGGGGACGACATTTAAATCATGAACCAATGTTATTTTGTAATCATCAAAGGAAGAGATTATTGAGAAAAAGTGTTTGAATCATTTACAAATGCATGATTTAAATGGTACGAGTTTACGAAATGCATGACAAAATTATTATTTGACACGTTTACGTGATATTCATGCTTCATATGTTTGTATATATTGTTGCCTTACTAAAAAACCATGAAGCGTTAAAGATTACAATCATATGGTAAACATTTGTTGTCTTTGTACTAGTTTCAGGTGCCACAATTAATGAACTAAACTAGTTTATTAAGTGGAATGCTTAAGTAAATGAACTAACTAGTTCATTAAATGGAGATATATTTGGTGAAGCTATATGGCAACAAATTTGGAAATAAAAAGTCTCCTCTCTACTTATCTTACATGCATATATATATATATATATATTATATTCATATTTTTGTTAAAAAGACATAATACACATATATTCCGACATATTACTGACACGTTATACGCCTTACAAACGTACGTCGACGTACACAACTATATACAACTGATATTTATGAGTATATTCAGGTCTTATATCATATGATATAAGTCATGGTGATGACAAAATTATAACGACATGTTACAAGGTCATAAATCGAAAATTTCGTATCGGGTGACTACCGAAACTTCACCGACATGTCACGTACTTGCCATATAAAGATGGCAAGCCCTTATACTTCAAAAATGGCCAAAAATTTCGTGTCTCACATGCTACAAACAACCACTAAGTCATTCCATGTTGGCACACACAAATCACCCACAATTTGTGCTAAATTTGTGAAGAATTCAAACTCAACATCATTAGTGCACATGGGCGTTTTTAATTAAGCTATTGGAGCTGAATATACAATTTATTTTATGTATATATGTGTGACATAATATATATTACCATGTGAAAGAAGTTTGAATTTAATCGGAGAAAAATCGCGTAATGACGATAGTCAAAAATTCGGTTTTCTACGAACATACACACATGGTACGTTTTTGAGGCATAGATGTAACATGTTTGTCGACACTTTTTACACATTCAAGACATGTTAAGTGTTCTAGAAAATTCAAATTAGGCTGATTATAATTTACCATATGTTGTGAATATTGTGTATTATTTGACAAAGTTGACAGAATAGAAATCCAGCACACTGGCAGCCTATTTCACACACTTAGTTCAACATTTTGGAGCATAGGTGGAGCTATTTGACACTTTAAATTGGTGGAAAATAAGCCACACATAATTGGTGACATTGAAGAGGGCAATACACAAGGAAACAATTCAACATACAAACACATACTGAAATTTCAGCACATGTTGTTTATTATGGACGAATTTGGTGTATTTTGTCTTCAAATTTGTCTCCAAAATTCAGAGATTGAAATGTGATAGTATGGTAATTTTTGAATACGTTTGAGCACATGTTTGTGAGTTTCTTTTGTAGAATTTACAGCTCATAAAGGATGCCAAGTGGACCAATCAACAAGTGACAAGGAAGCAAGGTCAAGTCATCCTTCCAATCATGTACGCCAAGTAAGCAAGATGGTTCATTTCTACACAACGCAATATTCCAAAGACATTAAAGAGAATTCTCAAGAAGGAAGAAGCCCTAAGGGGGGCGGCCGTAGAGCAAAATAAAAAGGGAAGGAATAGTGCAAACAAGGCAAGGATATAACTCCACATTCTCTCAAGTGCAAGAAGCTATACTACTTTCTTCTTCACATTTTCTTTCTTCTTCTTCTTCTCTCAAGCCTATTGTCAGTATATTCCTACATATTGTATAGGATTTGAATATACCACCCACACTCGTTCATTGTTGTAAAAAGTTGATCAAGGTGTGATCAAACCTTCATTCGATCGGTGGTGTGTCTGTGATTCGTTTGCTCGATTGTATTGTTTGTAAAGTCACCCTTGTGGTAAGGTATTTATTGTGTTTAGTGATAACCTAGGAAGGTGTCCTCGAAGACTAGAGTAGGTTAATTTAACTAAACTTGTATAAAATCCTTGGTGTTCTTACTTTACTGCACCTTACTTTCAGTTCTAGCATTCTGATTCAATTTTGTTTGGCAACTGAAAAAATAGTAAACATTTTCAAAAATTACAAAATTTTGCATAAACACAGACACATATACTAGCTTTCATTTGGTGCAAGTTTCAACTCATTTGGATAAGTATAAGTCAGTCAAATGTGAATAGTTGTGAGACTAGTGCAATCTGATTTCAGATTTGCAAAGGTTGAGAACATCAACGTGGTTGACTTACTTCCCAAAGGAATTTTCAAAAACTGTTTAAACACATTCAAATACATATATGGAGGGTCTTGTCATTAAATTTTCAGACCATTTGAAGTTACCAATTAATCGAAATAAAAGTTTGAAGTCGAAGGTACTGGCCAATATCCGCGCCACCATTGAACGCATCGGCTTTAACGGTACTGTAAGTGTTGTTCCTGCTTGATTCAAATCATATCTTGATGACTTTTTCACAGGAACAGGATTATTTACGTTGCTTTGCTATACAAATTTGGATGATTTCGGAGGAGATATATGCGGGTTACAAAGTGGACGCCTGATTATGATCTGCAGTTGATGTTTCCGATCGTCCCGGTTTGGGTCTCTCTACCAGGATACCAGTACATTTTCATCAGAGAGAATCTTTATTTCAATTGGGCGAATGATAGGCACACCAATGAAGTTGGATTCGGCTACAACCGATAATTTACGACCATCGGGTAGCACGTTTATGTATTGAATTGGATATCTCTCAGGAATTGCCTGAACTTAATTTATACAGACTTCCAGCCGGCTGCCTTTCACAAGTCTGTAGTCTACGAGGATCTGCCACTATATTGTACGAGATGTGCTAGACTTGGCCATAATGCGAATTCTTGTGGGAAAGAAACAAAGGGTTGCTGGCATTAATACAACAGCTTCCAATCAAACCTCCAGTGAATAAGATTAGGTCTTAAGGAATCTGCTCAGCGATGGACGCCTAAAAAACATCCTCAGAACCCCACATCCGATAAGATGGCGCAGCAGAATATCTGAGGATCACAGTGCCTCCATGCCAATATTTCTGCAGTCTCCCGACATGCTGCAAAAAGATATATCAGATTTGCAAGATCTCAATAGATTCAAAGAAGCTGATGATTCTATATTATTTGATTTTCCTGTCACTCAAATACGGGTCCTTATCGGATGGAGAAGCTTGTGCAAACCACTACATTCAGTCAGGCTTCAATGGATAGATCTACAAATGTTGATGATTTGGCTATTGTACCATATGCCCAGGTTCAGCCAACTGACCCTACAACTCCATCTACTTCGGAAATGAGGCTTACATGCAGGTGCCCCCACACTTATTACGTCGCACGCGTCAGCCGTTTGGAGCTGGTTCTCCACCCATTACACGTTCACGATCTGCTCTCAATAACTCTTTTGATGTTTTATCTGATCAATAAAGATTCTAATTTGGAATGTAAGATGCATACGAACCTCTATCGCTGGATTACTATCCTTAAATCGCAATATGATTTTCATATCGTTGCTATTATTGAGCCCAAAGTGCGAGAGGATGAATTAGTATCATATCGATTGCAACTGGGTTTCTCTCAAGCGCAGTCTGTTTGTGATGGACGCATTTGGGTATTCTGGCGTCACTTTTTTTGCGTTTAGAAAGATCACGACAAGGAGTTCAAATCATTCTCTCAAGTTTTACTGGTTGCCCACAGGAGATATTTTCTGGCTTACAGTAGTTTTGGTCTTCATACCGTTGCAGCGCGTCGCCCATTGTGGCATATTTATCATCTTTTCATGATTCACTTGATTTGTCATGGCTGGTTGGAGGAGATTTTAATACTTTTTTATCTCTTGATGAGCATAAAGGAAGATCTTCGCCGACTTACGCACATTTCATGATTTTAATGAATTTATATCTATTTGTTCACTGCAATCAATTAGTTTCAAGGCGCCCCCTTTTACTTAGTGTGATGGAAGGGGATTGGGGGCGTGCGTGTCGTCGATTAGATCGTTATCTATGCTCCTCTGGATTTTTCGATTTATTTGCATCAGTTCAGTATCAGCACCTCAATCGGACAACCTCGGATCACTCTCCTATATTTTTGGACTGTTTGAGCAAGTTGCCGGATCACCTGCTTCATTCAGGTATTTAGATGCGTGGGTGACGCATCCAGATTTTGACAGTTTTGTCACGCATAATTGCGTTCTTTTCCAACAACAGGAGGAATGAGAGGATTGTATACTAAATTGGGTCAACTAAAAAGGTGGTCTGATTGCATGGAATAAGGATGTTTTTGGAATATCTTCGACGCAGTAGCTAACGTTGAAATGGATGTCTCTCGACGGAGAAAGACTATATGATGCAAACCCTACAGCTGATATTCAAATGTCATATCACCAATCGATGGCTACATTACGATTAGCTCAGTCTAGAGTCTTATCATTTTGGAAGCAGAAGGCCAATGTAAAATGGATGAAAGAAGGCGATGCAAACACAAAATTATTTCATCAAACTGTCAAAGAGAGGCAATGTAAACAATGTATTCGACGTATCCTAAATAATAATGGTGAGGAATGTGAAACGCAGCAGTCGATTGAAACTGAGGCTATCTGCTATTTCCAAACATTATTCTCGGTAGAATACTGAAATCTATGACTACATTTTACAATATATACACCCACAGGTTACAGATGAGGATGATGAACAACTAATGGCCTTGCCTACGATCACGGAAGTAAAACATGCCGTGTGGGAGTTAAGCCCTGCAAGTGCAGCAGGTCCTGATGGTTTCCCAGGCTCATTTTATCGACATTTCTGGCAGTTAATCTCATTGGATGTACATAAGGCTGTGCAGGAATTTTTTATTGGGATCCCTCCTCTGAGACAAATGGCGGTAGCTCTTATCACGTTGATACCTAAGGTGTCCAGCCCGTTATCATTTTCTGAGTTCGATCCGATATGCTTGACGAATTTTTTGGCAAAAGTAATTACACGCATCCTAGCCTCGCGTCTTTCGCTCATTTTAACACGCTTGATCTCTCCGGAACAAGCAGGATTTATGAAGGGCAGTGACATTACTGAGCATATATTATTAGCACAGGAAATGGTGCATGTTATGGACAGGCCAGTACAGGGTGGACATGTGTTAATTAAACTAGACATGGCTAAGGCATTTGATAGGGTCAGTTGGACTTATTTGACAGCTATTTTGACAAAATGGGGTTTCATCCAAGATTGATCAGGATTTTGATTAACAATTTGGGTGCAACACAATGATCAGTTCTAATAAATGGCAAACCAGCTGGTTTTTTCCCGGTCTCTAGGGGCGTTAAACAGGGAGACCCTTTTTCTCCTCTCTTGTTTATCTTGGCATCCGAAGGATTTTCTTGAGGACTCAATCAACAAATGAATGATGGTGTAATAACTGGATTTAATGCAGGAAGGGTACCTCGTGTTTCACATCTAGGCTTTACTGACGATTTGGTTATTTTTTTGAATGGCTCAATATTGAATTTGAGAAAATTTTGTCATTTCTTGGATGCGTATCAAAGTGCATCGGGGCAACTGGTTAATTTATCTAAAAGTCAATTTGTGGTTGGAGAGGGTGTTTCCGGATCCCGTGTTGCGCAAGCCTTAGGAATGCGTCAAACATCTTTGCCTATCAAGTATATGGGATCATATTTATATCGAGGTATAAATCGCGCTGCTTATTGCACATCTTTAATTAATCATTTCGATGCTGTGTTGACTTCGTGGTCTTCTAAATTACTCGCCATGGCTGGCCGACTTGTTCTTTTACGGCATGTGCTATCGTTGATGCCTCTGCACATTATAGCTAGCTCTAGATTGCCAAAAAGTGTCATTGGGCTACTTAATCGAAAAATGTCTCTTTTCTTTTGGAATAATAGACATCATTGGCAATCATGGGATAGAATTTGCTGTCCTAAGGAATATGGAGGTCTAGACATTAGATCTCTTTCTGTAGTGCATCATTCATATGATTGTCGTTTGTGGTGGCGTTATCATCATTCTTCTACTTTGTGGGCAAATTTCTGCAGGATAAAGTATGGAAAAAGGAATACAATCTATGCTCACATTTATGACTCTCCTTCATGGAAGCGTATTTGTAGAATTAATGCTTATATGGTCCCTTTAGTTCAGAATTCAACTGATGGCCTCATCTGGACTGTTGAAGCTACTAGTCAGTTTTCATTGAAGTCGGTTTAAATGTGGTTTTCGGATCAGTCGCAGTTCTCCACAGCGAAACATATATGGTGGCATACGATGCCGTTGGGAGGGAGATTGTTTTTATGGAAATTATGGATGCGTTCATTACCTATATCAGATAATCTTCAATCATGGCAAGTTATATATCCTACACAATGTGCTTTCTGTAGAGCTCAGTCGGACAACATTGACCACATCTTTGTTCAGTGTTATGCCATCAAACAATTATGGAATGAAATAGCTGTCATATTTTTGGGACCACTACCTCGTCAATTTGGAATACGAGGATACCTTATTCGATGGTAGAAAACATCCTCAACGCGTACAATGCTCGGACAATTGAGAGCTGTAGTTCCAGCTTTTGTTGTATGGGTCATTTGGAAGGAGTACACAAGAATACGTTTTGGAGATGACATCTTCGTGTATACACGGATGTTTGAACGGGTACGAGATCATGTTTATACATAGTGTGTAGCTATGCAGGGGCGAATATTTGCCCAGCATCTACCGCACTTGTCAGCACTTTCTTTTTCACTGGTCATTCGCTCAAGGAGAGCAACACTTGTTCGTTGGTTGCATCCCCGGTAGGCAAATTTAAATTAAATGTTGATGCAGCGGTTCAACAAACAATGGCGGCAGCAGGCGCAGTCTTGTGTGATCATCACGGGCGGTTCATCTCGGCTATTGCTTTTTATTTACCTCCTACTTCCCCGTTGAGAGCAGAACTCATGGCACTTCAGTATTCACTTATTTACTACTCACATACATATGAACAACTAACTGTTGAGACAGATTGTCAGGTTTTATTAAGTCATCTTGCTAGGCCACAGGTTTATACAGGAGGATACGCGGCAGATTTGAGGCGAACACAAAAGTTTTTGCAACTAAATGGTTCAACTTTGTCTTATGGCCCAAGAGAAGTGAATACTGCAGCATATTCACTATCCCGTTATGGTTTGAAGGCCACCAGATTCATTTTCTATGCACATCTTTCGTCCTTACCATGCGAAGTTTGGGGCGCAATCACTATGGATGCAACGTTGCCCAACTTCAGATTTTGGTGCATATATGTCTCTCTATGGGTTGGCATAGTCAGGATGAAGTTGTCTATGTCATCTATTGGCAAAGGCAATGTTGATATGTTCTTCTTATGCTTTTGCTGCTATTTACTGTTTCACGCAGTGGCATAATTTATGTGGCTTTTAACCTCTGCTTTTGTGTTATGGGTTGCCATCAACGAGGGCGTGAATATTTTCTCTCAATAAAAGGCGATTGCAATGAATAGTTGGCTGGGATTTATATCATCTACATTCAGCTGCATTTTACATTTACTGATCATACTGCTTTGGTGGACTCTTTGGCGTTTGACGGAGACCTACGCTACTTCGCATTATATTGCAAGGACTGTCTTCGAGTATCAGCAGAGTTTGGGATGGAAGCAACATCAAGTCATTTACGAGTCCCAGTTTTTAGCTTTATGTTACAGTTTTTGTATTATTACATTATCATTTTTATTAGCTACTATATTGCGATTTTTGTATGTTTTCCATATTTTGATACATTTGGTTTAGGAGAGTCTCCCTCCGTAATTAGGGCAAATTGTAACCACGGTATTTCTCTACCACAAGTGAGGGCAATTTCCATCAATAAAATAACCGGACGGTATCGCCCGTCTTTCATCAAAATATATATATATATATATATTCATATTTTGTTAAAAAGGCATAATACGCATATATTCCGACGTACTACCGACACGTTATATATTTACAAACGTACGTTAACGTCACACCACTATATACACCTCACATTTATGAGTATATTCAGGTCTTACATCATATGATATAAGTCATGTTGATGACAAAATTATAACGACACGTTACAAGGTCATAAACCGAAAATTGTCGTATCGAGTGACTATCGAAACTTCACCGACATGTCACGTACATACCATATAAAGGTGGCCAGTTCATATACTTCAAAAATGGCCAAAAATTTCGTGGCTCACATGTTACAAACAGCTACTAAGTCATTCCATGTTGGCACACACAAATCACCCACAATTTATGCTAAATTTGTGGAGAATTCAAACTAAACTTCATTAGTGCACATGGGCATTTTTAATTAAGATATTGGAGCTGAATATAAACTTTATTTTATGTATATTATGTGTGACATAATATATATTACATGTGCAAGAATTTTGAATTTAATCGGAGAAAAATCGTGCAATCGACGAAAGTCAAAAATTCGGTTTTCTACGAACATACACACATGGTACGTTTTTTAGGCATAGATGTAACATGTGTCTAGACACTTTTTACACAATCAAAACATGTTAAAGTGTTCTAGAAAATTCAAATTAAGGCTGATTATAATTTACCATATGTGTGAATATTGTTCATTAATTGACAAAGTTGACATAAAGAAATTCAGCACATGTGCAGCCTATTTCACACACCTAGTTCAGCATTTTTGGAGCCTAGGTGGAGCTTATTTGACACTTTAATTGGTAGAAAATAAGCCACACATGATTGGTGACACTGAAGAGGGCAATACCCAAGGAAACAATTCAAAATACAACACATGCTGAAATTTCAGCACATGTTGTTTATTATGGACGAATTTTGGTGTATTTTTGTCTTCAAATTTGTCTCCCAAATTCAAGGGATTGAAATGTGATAGTATGGAAATTTTTTGAAAACATTTGAGCACATGTTTTGTGAGTGTTTTTGTAGAATTTACAGCTCATTAAAGGATGCAGAGTTGGACCAATCAACAAGTGACAAGTAAGCAAGGTCAAGTCATCCTTCCAATCATGTTGCGCCAAGTAAGCAAGATGGTGTCATCTCTACACAAGGCAATCTTCCAAGGACATTAAAGAGAATTCTCAAGAAGGAAGAAGCCCTAAAGGGGTGAGGCCAAGAACAAAATAAAAAGGGAAGAATACTGCAAACAAGGCCAAGGATATAACTCACATTCTCTCGAGTGCAAGAAGCTATACTACTTTCATCTTCACCTTTTCTTTATTCTTCTTCTTCTCTCAAGCCTATTGTTCATATATCCTACATATTGTATAGGCTTTGAATATACCAACCACACTCGTTCATTGTTGTAAAAGGTTGATCAAGGCGTGATCAAACCTTCATTTGATCGGTGGTGGTGTCCGTGATTCGTTTTCTCGATTGTTTTGTTTGTAAAAGGGTGGAGTTAGTGTTTAACTCTAGACACCCTTATGGTAAGGTGTTTATTATGTTTAGTGATAACCGAGGAAGGTACCCTCGAAGACTGGAGTAGGTTGATTTAACCGAACCAGTATAAAATCCTTGGTGTTCTTACTTTACTGCACTTTACTTTCAATTTTCAGCATTCTGCATCAATTTCGTTGCAACATAAAAAATAGTAAAAGATTTTCAAAAATTACAAAAGTTTGCAAAAACATAGCTGCATATCCTAGCTTTCAATTGGCGCAAGTTTCCACTCATTTGGATAAGTATAAGTCAGTCAAACGTAAATAGTTTTTAGACTAGTGCAATCTGATTTTCAAATTTGCAAAGGTTGAGAACATCAACGTGGTTGGCTTACTTCACAAAGGAATTTTCAAAAAATATTTTAACCTATTAAAATAAATATATGGGGTCTTGTCATTAAATGTTCAGACCATTTGGAGTTACCAATTAATCGGAATAAATTTTTCAAGTCGGAGTACAGTTTCTTGCAGATTTGCGCAATCTGAAAACAATGTACTTTCAAGAGGTTAGGAGTGGAATTTTAATTTGAAATTTGTATGAGATACTCAGAATATCTGAGAGTATATTCTCACCGAATTTCATAATTTTTGAAGGTGTAAAACTAGGTCATTCAAATATTTCAATGAAAACAGAAACTATTTTCAGAAGTGAAGTTTTTGGTCCAAAAGTTTTTTAAAACCAAATTTTCCACTCACTATTCAACCCCCCTTCTAGTAGTGCTTTACAAGTCCTACTTATTATGAGCTGAATTCAGCTAAGTATAGCCCCTCGGCCACCTCAACCACGCCATCCCCTCATTCATGTACTTCGTACTCTATCCTTAATTATCTCAGTACTCATAGATTTTCTGCAGCCTATCGAGCGTTCCTTGCGGCTATCACTTTGAGTGCCGAGCTGCAGTCAGAAGGAAACTCGTGCTCTTGAAGACAATAAGACATGGACGCTTGGGCAGCTGTTGCGTGGCAAACGTGCTATTGGGTGTAAATAGATATACAAAATCAAACATAAGTCTGACGACAGCATTGAAAGGTATAAAGCTCGGCTCATCATTCACGAAAATCGCTAAGTTGAAGGTATTGATTATAACGAGACTTTTGCGCTCACTGCCAAAATAGTTACCGTCTGGGTTCTCTTAGCTTTTGTTGTCGTACAAAATTTTTCTATATGTCAAATGGATGTGCGCAATGCCTTCCTCCATGGTAACCTTAACGAGGAATTTATATGAAACTTCACCCTAGGTTTGCCCCAGCCGACCCCAATCAGGTCTGCCGACTTCGTAAATCTTTGTACGGACTCAAACAAGCTCTGCGATGTTGGTTCGCAAAATTCTCTGACGCTTTACGTGATTACGGTTTTGTTCAATGACATTTCGATTATTCCCTGTTTCGTTATGCCTGAGATCGAGCTCAGCTCTTCTTCCTGGTATATGTTGACATTCTTATTATTGTGGGCAACGACAAAGGTGTAGTGGACCAGCTCAAGGAATACCTCAGTCGCAGTTTTCATATGAAAGACCTCGGCCCACTGAAGTACTTCCTTGGTCTTGAAGTTGCCCGAAGCCAAGCAGGGCTCTTTGTCTCCCAGCGCAAGTTCGCTCTTGACATCATCTCTCCCTGTGGTCTACTGGGTGCAAAACCTACGGCTACGCCTCTTGAGCAGTAACACAACCTTCTGACCTCTGACAACCCAATCTTAGACGATCCCTTTCTGTATTGCAGACTCGTAGGATGCCTTGTCTACCTCTCAATCACTCATCCTGAACTCTCTTACGCAGTTCATACCCTTGCTCAGTTTATAAAGCCTTTGAGGTTAGATCATTGGACCGCCGCTTTGAAGGTTGTTCATTATCTCAAAGGTAATCCTAGTCAAGGCATTTTTTTCCTTCCACTAGTGATTTTCATCTCAAAGCCTACTCTGATTTGGATTGGGCGAGCTGCCCTCTCTCACCGATCTCTCGACTACGACGTATATTATTAAGCTCGGGGTAGCTCTAATTTCTTGAAAGACAAAGAAGCAATCTACCGTCTCTCGATCCTTTGCTGAGGCTGAATATCACGCCATGGCCTACACCACTTGTGAACTCAAGTGGTTGCTCGGCCTTCTTCATTTTTTCGGTATTCCCCATAAAGCGCCTGTTACTCTCTACACCGACAGTCAGTCTACCCTCCATCTTGCACATAATCCTGTCTCTCATGAACGCACCATACACATCGAGGTTGACTACCATTTCTTAAGGGACGCAGTTTTAGACGGCCTCATCCGTCCCCTGCATGTGTTGACATCTCTTCAGCTGGCTGATATTCTGACCAAGTCTCTTGGCACTCGGGAGTTTCGATTTCTTTTGTCCAAGTTGGGCAGTTTCAAATCTCACGCGTCAACTTGAGGGGAGGTGTTAAGGCTGAGCTAAGCTGCGCTGACAGCGCAGCTGACCTGACGCATGTTAAGGTTGAGCTGAGCTGAGTTGAGCTGACCTCGTCCCGGATCTTCCTACTGACCTGCTTGACTTGTGCTCTTAATTCATTTGCTGAGCTGACCTGACCAAGTCCAGCTCGGCATTCAGATAAAGATGGCGGGTCATCTGTGATTATCTGATTGACGATTCTGATTGATTCTCCATTAATATTATCTATAATTGATTTGATTTGTATTTATCTATTGTCCTAACTGATAGTGATTATATTATCATTCATAGTACTTAGATTAGCTTGGATTTATCTTTCCAATTGTACCTCTATAAATTGAGGTAATGAAATAAGGAGAAGGCAGATATGAAGTGCCAATTTATTACTAACATTATTTTCTTTTGTTAGGTGACTATTGTTTTTGTTTATTTATTACCAAAAGAGGAATGTAGCTGTTCTTGGACAGAATGAAGAGTTCAAGTATGTTTATTAAATAAGAGGATAAGAAAGGCTAGAATTAGCGTTGAAGTCAGCCTGTTTAAAGAGAGAATCTAAAGAATTTGATTTAGCTCATCAACTATCTATCTCTTTTGTTTCAGAAAAAAAAAGGAAAAATAGACTATCTGTTTCTTCTTCATTATTGCTCTCACTCTTGTAAATTTACATAACTTTTATTTATTGCATTTAATGGTTAATATACATACTCGATCTGTCTCAAAATATAAGTCAAATTTGAATTTTAACATAATATAATTTATGCCATATTGAAAAGTTAGACTAGACATATATTACCTGATCAAACAGTAGAAGCTTGGAACAAATGAAATAGATTTTATTCACTCATTTAGGCTATCTCTTTGAAACCTAACACAGAACTCATAGGAATTCTTCATTCTTAAGTGTTCGAAATGCAGATAGCCATGGCAATCAGTGACGAGAATACATGTAAAACTACATGGAAATACATGATGGTCATACATGAAGATATATAGGATAGGACCATTATAATTATAAAATGGAAAGAACACTGCAATTATAAATATTTGGTTTATAATCCTTCATTGTTGTTATAACCGATGGAAAAAAAAGAGAAAAAAAGTATAATTTAAAATTAAGGGGGCCGCTTGGTTAGGATAATGAAAAAAAATAGTAAAATATAATAAATAAATTTTTCTAAAAAGGGGATAAGAACGTGTTAATGGGGGATAACCACTCCCCAAATCACGCATGTTATGTTTTAAGTAGGGGAGGGGGAGAAATCGGTTAAACAAAGAAAAAAAAAATAGGGGACGCAGGAGCTGGGCGGAGGCAGAAGCAAGGAGGGAGAAAGGAAGAAGAAAAGGAGAAGAAAGAGAGAAGGGAGGGAAGAAGAAAAAAGAAAAAAAAAAAAAGGAGAGAGAGAAGAAAGAAAAAGGAAAAAGGGAAGAAAGGAGCAAGTCAAATCCGTATAGGCTATGTGAAATCGGTAAAGGCCTGCAAATAGGTAGGTTTCATTTTTTTCCTTCAATTGGTACAAGCTGAACATGCCTTAGTGATATCTATGTGTTTTGGTTTCATTAATTGTTGAAATCTATAGCATGTTGTTGAATCTGTGTAAGAATTATGGCTTTGAGGACTACTGAATGTGATATTGGTTTGCGTGCCTTGCATTTCATGTTAGGGATAAATTTGATAATCAAAATAGTAAAACTTTTGCATGATTATGATTTTCCGTCTTTGTTTTGGCCTTAGAATAGGTTCCCATAGACTGAAAATAGGTGAATGAAATATAGATCGAGGTCGGAAAACGGGCGTCGGAAGCCGTCGGTACGCCTCACGCGCCGCCAGAAATGGCCGCGCGTGGCCTTCATGCGCTCCTGGTGTCTCTGCGTTGAAATCCTTTATTTAAAAAAAAAATTTAATTAAAGGCAAAAAGGCCGAAGGCCCAGACAAGTGGACAGACCAGCCCTTAACGGGCCGCCTGCACCTGCAATAGGGCTTGGCCCAATTCACGAATAAAAAAAAATTTCGGCTGAGCCGGCGGCGGACCGGGCCGAATGGGCAACAGATCGAGCCAGCTGCTGGCCAGCCTAATTAACGCATCAAATAAAAAAAGATTTCGGGCGTAGGCAGCCTCTAACGTGCTGGGCTTGTGCGGGTAGCGGACCAGGCTGGGGAAAAGGGATAGCCCAAACGGAAAGGAAAAAAAAAACAAATAGTAATTTATATAATTTCTAAAATTCTGGAATTTTCATAATTGTTAATTAATTAATTAAAAATAGTAATATTATAGAAGCAATATAAATAAATATCATAAAATTATAAGTAAATTCCAGAAATTATAACATGCTCAATTAAATTATTTTTATTAAATTTCTGTAATTATGATAGTTTATTTAATATGGATAATTAGGTAATAATAGAAATAAATAGGGGAAAAAGAGGAAAAATGAGGAAAATATAGAAAACATCCGATAAATGTATACAAGCCGTGAAAAAGTGGATTTGATGTCGTACAATGTTTAGTTAGTATTCGAGCAATAACTGAACCAAGATTTGAGTGCTAGAGGATGGTAAGGATGGGCTAGGGGCCTCAGGCGATTGTGTTTTTTGCATTCATGGCACGTGCATTGTATTATGGTGGGTCGTGACATACGGATCACGGACGCTCAGTATGGTGTACGGTGGCGGAGCCACGTACACTCAGTATGGTGGCTGTGGGTGGGTACGACCCACAGCCACTCAGCAAGACCCGGGATCATGCATTGCACGGTGGAGATATCGGCATCCTTTGTGACATGATTTTGTTACGTGTGACATGTATAGATGGACATGCATCATGATGTTGCACATTCTTTATCTGGAGTGAATTATTTTTTCCGCATTCTTTTATATGCTTATGTTATATCATGTTCTATGTGCTATGTGTTATATCATTTCGGTATGCACGTCTTGTATTAATTGGAGGCAGGTGCCTACTGGGTGATTTCACGTCACTCATCCCTACTTCCCCCTCTAGGTGATTACGATGACGCTTACGACTATATCTTTGTTGAGGACGGGGCTGACACGGTGGAGTAGGCAGACTGATTGTCGCATCTAGGATACGAGGAGACCTTGCGACCGTTTGTCTTTATTTCATTGGGATCTCATCAAACATCACCTTGTTTAGATTTTCAGACTGTAGATGCCAATACTGTTACATTATTGTCAGGATTTGGTTCATTATTGTATTGATGATTTTCTTTTATCAAGAAAACTTAATGCTATTGTCTTTCGTTTCTGCGAGAAAATTTCTCTGTCTTCTTGGACATGTTGGAAATTGATTCGACACCTTGTATTCTCCTTAGCAAGATACGACACAATTTCCGTGCTAGGGTTCGAGAGCGGAGCACTACAGGTGGTATCAGAGTCGAGGTTTCAGATCCGCCTCGGAAACGTATGATTAACTAGATCACGTAGATATAAGCTTTGATCTTCTCCTAGAAATGATGATTATACCCCTAATAAATAAAGTAGACCTAAGTTATGATCGGGATAGGGGAGGTGTGTGCCGATGGTGAGCTTTTCTTGTTTAACTACCGTTTACCCCGCGTGCGGCTATTTAACTTACTTTAACTAATCTACATTCTCTTCATGAACTCGGGCCCTAGGAAAATGCCTCCACGACGTGAGCCAGCAGGTAATGGAGGACATAACGGTGATGACCATCAGGGTGAGGGGGTTATACCCCAAATCCTTGCAGATACTTTAGCCATTCTGACTACTTTAGTGGCTCAGCAGCAGGTACAAATGGCTCACCTGCAGCAGCAGCAGCAGCAGCAGCAGCAAAAGCAGCCACCACCACCACCGCCACCCCAGGACTTCGATTTTTCTACAGGGAGATGCAGAACTCCTAGATACCGATGTCTAAAGGCACCACACGGCCAGAGGAGACCGAAATCTGGTTCCAGAATGTGACCGAGCAGCTCAGGTTATTGCAAGTTCTGGATGATCTGAAGGTGGAGGTAGTCGTTCCATTCCTTGAAGGTGATGCTAGGGAATGGTGGCTTACTGTGCAGCGCCGATTGACCCCACAGTTGACTTAGACCCAGTTCTGAGAAGTGTACCAGAGACACTATATTCCTGAGAGTGCCATACAGAGGAGGATGACTGAGTTCCAGTTGCTTACGCAGGGGTCCATGACTGTGGACCAGTACTTGGAGAGATTCCACGCACTGGCAGATACATGCCTTCTGTTATGGATAACGAGAAGGCAAAGATGTTAAAGTTCAAAACTGGGCTGAGCTCCCGCATCCAGACTTTGATTATCTGTTCCAGAACTGGAGACATTTGAGGAGCTACGAGATATGTCGTGAGGTGGAGGGTGACCTCAGGAGGGTCGCAGCAGATGATCGGGCAAAGAGGCCACGGGGGGAATATCGTTCTAGGAGACCAGGTAGATGGCTGAAGGTACCACGTCGCCAGCAGCCTGGATGCTCTTTCCGACCACCGCTGCAGCAGGGGCTATCCACTCAGCCGTTTGCCATTGAGAGGCCAGTTGTTACAGATGCACAACCAGTGAGAGCAGTGGCACCCATTACACATTGAGTTCATTGTGGACGCTTTCATCCGGGCCAATGTTAGAGGACCAGGGACGTTTTCTACAGATGCGGAACCCCAGGGCACTTTGCTAGAGACTGCCCGCACATAGACAGGCACACCTCCACAGCAGAGCCATATACAACAAAAGGGGAAGATGAAGACTGATGCCAGAGTGCATGTTATGACAGACGCCAACGTCGAAGAGGCCGGTGACGTCGTAGAAGGTACATCTTAATTAAGAGTTTAAGTTTCAGTTTTCTTTGAGTGCATTTCCTTCTTGTGATTAAGTGCTATATGTATAACCCTGCATATGTCAGGTGACATTTTGATTAACAAGGTCCCAGCCTACGTTCTTTTCGATTGTGGGGCCAGCCATTCGTTTATCGCTAGGAGGTTCGTCAAAAGTCTGAATATTCTACCTTAATGGCTAGAATTCCCTACCGTGTCCAAACTGCCAGTGACCAGGTATTTGTATCCCACTATCAGTACAAGGATTGATCATTGGAGCTTAATGAGCTGGAATTCACTGCAACTTTAATTCCGATCCAGATGCAAGATTTTGATGTTATTCTGGGCATGGAGTTTTTGGCTAAGTACTAGGCTACGATCAATTGTTGTCAGAGGCAGGTCAGGATGCAGACGCAGGGTAAGCACCAAACCATCTTCCAGGAGGATTTCAAGTTGCAGAAGGCACCCAAGAAGATTTACATGAGTGCAGCGCAGACATATAGAGCATTGAGGGAAGGTAATCGAGGTTTCCTTGTATATGCTATTGGTGTAGAAAAAGAGGTGCCCTTAATAGATTCAATACCTGTGGTGAATGAGTACAAAGATGTATTTCCCGACAAGCTGCTAGGACTACGGCCCAGTCGAGAGGTGGAGTTTGAGATTAATTTGCTGCCGAGTGCTGAGCCGATATTGAAGGCACCGTACAGAATGGCTCTGGCTGAGCTGAAGGAACTGAAAGAGCAGATGCAAGAATTACTAGATCGGAAGTTTTTTCGACCCATCGTCTCACCATGGGGAGCTCCGGTTTTTTTGTGAAGAAGAAGGAGGACAGTATGAGGCTTTGCATTGATTACCGGGAGATTAATAAAATCACCATCAAGAACAAGTATCCTCTGCTCTGGATCGAGGACCTCTTCGATCAACTAAAGGTACCTTTTAATCAACGTAACTCATAATTAATATTATATATTTCCCCAAATGATCTCTCAACTTTGGCATTTTTTAGGGTGCAATGTATTCTCTAAGATTGATCTTCGATCCGAATACCATCAGCTAAGGATTAAAGCCGAAGATGTAGCGAAGACTGCTTTCCGCACTAGATATGGCCACTATGAGTTTTTAGTGATGTCATTCGGTCTGACTAATGCTCCCGCAGCCTTCATGGACTTTATGAATATGGTGTTCAGGGACCAGCTTGATAAGTTTGTGGTGGTCTTTATCGATGATATTCTGGTCTATTCCCGGGATGAGAAGTCGCACGAAAAGCATTTGAGGGAGGTTTTGGAGGTTCTCAGGAAGAAGAAGCTATATGCCAAGTTTAGTAAGTGCGAGTTTTGGCTGAAGAGCGTTGCTTTCTTGGGACACGTGGTTTCGGAAGAGGGAATTTCTGTAGATCCCAAGAAGATTGAGGCTAGTACTGAATGGCCTAGTTCGACTAACGTGACTGAAATGAGGAGCTTTCTGGGTTTGGCCGGCTACTATCGGAAGTTCGTTGAAGGATTCTCATCGATAGCGGTGCCCCTAAGCAGATTGACACAGAAAAAGTCAAAGTTTGTGTGGACTGCTAAATGCGAGCAGAGCTTTGCAGAACTTAAGAGACGATTGACAACGGCCCCTATACTTGCTCAACCCTCTGGCTCATAAGGTTTTGTCATATATAGTGACACATCAAAGAGTGGGCTAAGTATATGTATAAGAGTTCCATTAAATTCTACATGCATTTACAACGCGGTCTAACCTGTTTTTTTCAGGGTGTGTTTTGATGCAAAACGGCAGAGTTATTGCCTATGCTTCACGCCAACTAAAGCCTTATGAGCAGAATTACCCGACGCATGATCTGGAGTTGGTAGCGGTTGTATTCGCATTAAAGATTTGGCGCCACTATCTGTATGGTGTGAAGTGTGAAGTATTTACTGATCATAAGAGCTTGAAGTACTGATTCACATATAAGGAATTAAACATGCGTCAGAAGAGATGGCTTTAGTTGTTGAAAGACTATGACTTGACTATCAGTTATCATCCAGGGAAGGCGAACCGAGTTGCGGATGCCTTGAGTAGGAAGTCCATCCATGCTAGACAGACGCCGTTGGAAAGAGATATGGCAGAGTTAGATCTTGATATCATGGACTCCACCGCTAACATTCTAGCAGCACTGGTTATCACTCCATCCTTGATTGAGTAGATCAAAGAGGCGTAGAAGAGGGATATAGCGCTTAGTGAGATCTGCGAGAAGACGATGACCAGCTCGGTTGATGGATTTCAAATACATGACAACGACAGTATGTAGTTTTAGGGGAGATTGTTTGTTTCTGAGGTTGAAGATCTCCGACGGACGGTAGTGAGGAGGAACATAACTCGAAGTTGTCGATTCATCCGGATGCTACCAAGATGTATAATGACATGAAGAAACATTACTGGTGGAGCGCTATGAAGAGACATATAGCTCAGTTTGTTGAGAGTTGTCTGGTATGTCAGCAGGTTAAGGTGGAGCACTAGAGATCAGGGGGTTTGTTGATGCCGTTAGAGATCCCTGAATGGAAGTGGCACCATGTGACGATGGATTTTGTGATGGGTCTTCCGAGAATGAGAAATGGTAATGATATGGTCAAGATGATCGTGGATCGATTGACTAAGTCTACTCATTTCCTACCTGTACCGAATGATGTGACCTTGGACATACTGGTTACGCTCTACATAGACAACATCATCAGTCTACATGGCATCCCAGTCAGTATTGTCTCCGATCGAGATCCGAGATTAACTTCCAGGTTTTGGTTGGCATGTCAGAGAAGAATGGGGACTGAACTGCGTTTGAGCTATGCATTCCATCCACAGACGGATTGGCAGTCAGAGAAGACGATACATAAATTAGAGGATATGTTCAGAGCTTGTGCCATCGATTTCAAGGGGAACTGGGATGGTATGATCAAGTTGATTGAGTTCTCTTACAACAACAATCATTATAGCACCATCGGCATGGCACCATTTGAGGCGCTCTATGGGCGTAAGTGCAGATCCCCTATCCATTGAGATGAAGTTGGAGAGCGCGCTATCACTGGTCCAGAGCTGGTTGAACAAACCAGGGAGAAGATAAAGTTGATCTGGGAAAGGCTTAAGGTGGCCCAAGCCAGAAGCAAGAGTTGGGTAGACTCGAAGCGCGTCTCCTGGAGTTTGCTGTCGAAGAGAAGGTTTATTTGAAGGTGTCACCGATGAAGGGGGTAGCACGATTTGGATTGAAGGGTAAGCTGAGACCCCGATACATTGGCCCCTATGAGGTGCTTGAAAAGATTGGTTCGTTAGCTTACTGTTTGGCGTTACCACCGGCGCGAGCTCAGGTGCCTAATGTATTCCATGTTTCTCAGCCGAGAAGGTACGTTTTTTATCCGAGTCATGTACTGGACGCACCGCCTTTGAGGATCAGACCGGACTTATCATATGAAGAGACTCCTATTCGGATTATAGACCGCAAAGACCAGGAACTAAGGAAGAGAATCATTCCAGACGTTAAGGTGCAATGGGGCAATCATAAGAAAAACGAAGCAACATGGGAGCTGGAGGATAAGACGCGCGAGCGCTACCCCTACCTCTTCGAATAAGGTACGTTAAGTTTCGAGGACGAAACTTTTTATAAGATGGGTAGGATGTTATAACCAGTGAAAAAAGAGAAAAGAAAAGTATATAATTTAAAATTAAGGGGGGCCGCTTGGTTAGGATAATGAAAAAAAATAGTAAAACATATAATAAATAAATTTTAAAAAAGGGATAAGAACGTGTTAATGGGGGGATAACCGCTCCCCCAAATCACGCACGTTATGTTTTAAGTAGGGGAGGGGGAGAAATCGGTTAAACAAAGAAAAAAATAGAGGGGATGCAGGAGCTGGGCGGTGGTAGAAGCAAAGGAGGGAGAAAGAGGACGAAGAAAAGAGAGGAGAGAAGGGAGAAAAAGAGAGGAGAAAAGAAGAAGGAAAACAGGAAGAAGAGGCTCTGTGAAATCGCGTAAAGTGCCTGCAAATAGGCAGGTTCCCTTTTTCTCTCCAATTGGTACAATATGAACATGCCTTAGTGATATTCTATGTCTTTTTGGTTGCTTTAATTGTTGAAATCTATAGCATGCTGTTGAATCTGTGCAAGAATTATGGTTTTGAGGACTACTGAATGCGTATAATGGTTTGTGCCTTGGATTTGATGTTAGGGATAAATTTGATAATCAAAAAGTAAAACTTTTGCATGATTATGATTTTCCGTCTTTGTTTTAGCCGAATAGGTTCCTATAGACTGGAAATGTGTGAAAATATAGACCGGGGTCGAAAAACGGGCGTCGGAGACCGCCAGTGCACCTCACGCGCCGCCGGAAATGGCCGTGCGTGGGCTCGCACGCGCCTCCTGGTGTCACTGCGTTGAAATCCTTTATTTTTTTGAAAAAAATTAATTAAAGGAAAACGGGCCGAAGGCCCTAACCAGTGGACAGGCCAGCCCGCCTGTAACAGGGCTTGGCCCAATTCGCGAATAAAAAAAAATTCGGCTCAGCCGGCGGCAGACCGGGCCAGCTGCTGGCCGGCCTAATTAACGCATCAAATAAAAAAAGATTTTGGGCGCAGGCAGCCTCTTGCGGGCCAGGCCTATGCGGGTAGCAGACCAGACTGGGGAAAAGGGCTAGCCCAGACGGAAAGGGAAAAAAAGAATTAGTAATTTATATAATTTCTGAATTCTGGAATTTTCATAATTGTTAATTAATTAATTAAAAATAGTAATACTTATAGAAACAATATAAATAAATATCAAAAATTAAAAATAAATTCTAGAAATTATAACATGATGCAATTAAATTATTTTTATTAAATTTCTGTAATTATGATAGTTTATCTAATATGGATAATTCGGTAATAAATAGAAATAAATAGGTAAAAATGAGGAAAAATGTAGAAAACGTCCGATAAATGTATATAAGCCGTGGAAAAGTAGATTTGATGCTGTAAAATGTTTAATTAGTATTCGAGCAATAACTAAAACTAGATTTGAGTGCCAAAGGATGGTGATGATGGGCCATGGGCCTCAAGCGAATTTGTTTTTGCATTCATGGCACGTGCATTGGATTTAAGGTGGGTCGTGATGTACGGGTCACGGACGCTCAGTATGGTGTAAGGTAGCAGGGCCACGTACACTGAGCATGGTGACTGTGGGTGGGTACGACCCACAGCCACTCAGCAAGACCCGGGATCATGCATTACACGGTGGAGATATCTGCATCCTGTGTGACATGCATAGCTGGACATGCATCATGATGTTGTACATTCTTTATCTGGAGTGAATTACTTTTCCACATTCTTTTATATGTTTATTCTAAATCATGTTCTATGTGCTATGTGTTATATCATTTCGGTATACGCGTCTTGTATTAATTGGAGGCAGGTGCCTACTGGGTGATTTTCCGTCATTCACCCCTACTTCCCCCCCTCCAGGTGAGTACGATGATGCTTACGATTATGTCTTTGTTGAGGACGTGGCTGACACGGTGGAGTGGGCAGACTGATGGTCGCATCTAGGACACGAGGAGACCTTGCGACTGTTTGTCTTTATTTCATTGGGATCTCATCAGACATCACCTTGTTTAGATTTTCAGACTGTAGATGCCAGTACTGTTACGTTATTGTCAAGATTTGGTTCATTATTGCATTGAAGATTTTCTTTTATCAAGAAAACTTAATGTTATTGTATTTCGTTTCTGCGAGAAAATTTCTACGTCTTTTTTGGACATGTTGTAAATTGATTCAACGCCTTGTATTCTCTTTAGCAAGATACGACAGGTGTATTGTTCCCAATGCTAGGGTTCGGGAGCAGAGCACTACAATTGTAGTTTACCATCAATAATTGTCGAGATTGAACGAATATGAAATTCATTCAAGTTAAGTTTAAATTTACAATGTATTTCTCCTTTTATAGGAGTTTTCATTGCCTCTAACGGCTTTATTCTTTATTCTACAATAATTTTTGTTCTTCTATAGTAACTTGATGTGATTCCTAACGGCTATAAAAATAGCATCTAGTTACCTGCTCAGCTTAGACATATGTACAGTTAAGATCCTAAGCTACTATATTTACATGTAAAAGACTAAGTGTTGCAGCTCGGCTTTAGTTTTGCTGCCTAACTGGTTGTGCCATCACCTCATCACCTTGGTTCTATACACCTTTATTCTAGCTCTTCTTCTCAGCTCTTATTCACCTCGGCCGTTTTTACTTCTATGCTGTTCTTCACCTCGACTCTTTACTTCTTTGCCTTGGTCATCTCGGCTGTTTGTGATATATACGTTCCTTTTTCGTTCCTAGCAAGTTCCATTCCTAAGAAATACCTTCGCTTTCCTAGATCCTTTATTTCAAATTGTTTTGATAGTTGTGTCTTAATGCTTCTATCCCGTGATTATCATTCCTTGTTATTTATTATATAGTCTACATATACTATTATAATAATGAGCTCCCCCTTAAGTGATGTCTTGATGAATAGTGTATGATCACTATGGCTTTGGGTAAACCTAATGTCCTTCAAAGTTTTTGTGAATGTTTTAAACCAAACTCCTGGTGATTGTTTTAGTCCATGTAGAAATTTCTTTAACCTACAGACCTTATTCTGATTGGTTCTGTCACTGAATCCTGGTGGTATGCACATGTAAACCTCTTCTACTAAATCTCCATTCAGGAATGTATTTTTAACATTTAGCTGATATAATTCCTAGTTGAGGTTAACTGCTATAGAGAAAATGATCCTAATGGTATTAAGTTTGGCAACTAGGGCAAAGGTTTCTAAATAATCCATGCCACATATTTGGATGAATCTTTTTTGCTACTAATCTTGCTTTGCATTTATTCACAACTCCGTCATTGCTGTATTTAATTGTTAACACCTATCTACATCCAACATGTTTTATAGTTGCAGTTTTAGGTATTAACTCTCAAGTTTGATTCTTCTCTAAGGCATTCATCTCTTCATGCACAACATTCTTCCATTCAGGTAGGCTTAGAGCTTCATGTATATTTTTGGTTACGATTTTATTATCAAATGAACATATAAATATCTTAAAGTTAGGATTCAACATATTTAAGGTACGAAGTCCTCTATAGGATATTTGGAATAGACAAGCTTTTTAGTGCATTTTCTTGTTTTTTTCCCTTAATGCTATAGGTCCATCATCTATCTACGGATCATTTTCGTGTTCAGCCTGAGTTTCCTCTAATGAACCTTCTTCTTCCGATATGGGCTGTGTGTATTTAGGTGTACCAGGTCATCTATCCCATCCAAGGGTTTCCTGATCGTTAGAGGTCATAGGACTATTAGTTCTGAGCTGAGAATTTGTCATGCCGAGCTGTGGTATCAAGTTGCCGAGCTGAAATGTTGAACTCGGCTGAGCTGTTGAACTCGACTAAACTTGCGATAATGAGATCGGTTCTCTTTTGTCTACAATGACAATTATATTCCAATATTCAATATACTTTAAGCTTCTGTTTTAGCTGAGGAGTTATAAAAGGCATACTGCTTATCAAATGTAACATCAAGTGGGACAAACATCTGTCTATTACTTGAGCAATTACACTTATGGCCTTTTATGATATAGACTATCCTAGAAAAGTACACTTAACTG